>JAWWMP010000165.1:44500848-44566145 GCA_035047865.1 Dendrocincla tyrannina | reverse complement strand
TTTTTTTTTTTTTAACAGAGGAAATATTAGGATTCCTTTAATAGTAGATAGTAATTGTCAAATAGAAATATGACTAATGGATTCACAGGGGTCTAACAAGGTGCCAATTTTATGGATCCTAAACCTTCAGACAGTGAAAATTCCTAGTCAAAATATTCACAGTTTTGAGAAGAGAAAACAGAAAGACAAATCGGCACCTAATTAACTGGAAAACGTGTTCTTTAGTTACCAGAAACCCACACCCTCATAGGAAAAGATTGCTTGTTCTTTTGTAAACAGAAAGACAATGGAGAGCAGCATCACTGTTGTATAAATCCAAATCTCACTAGTGGACAGCATATAGGCCCACAACTCACTCTAGTTAAGTAAAATTGGGTAGAAAATGGTGCATTTCTGTGAAGGTTCACACCTAGATTCACAAACTTTTTTTTTCTTTTTTTTTTTTTAATTACCCCATAACCTTCATATCTTTTATAGATTCACTCTTGTATACATTCTTATATTGCAAAATGGAACATGAACTCCATGCAAACATTGATTTTAATATTCTAGATTAGTAGTTACAAGCGAGTAATACTCTTTGATACTGGCCTATGTAAACTCCAATGTGCTCTTGCAGATACTTCCTCTAGAAATAAGGAAGGTTTAAAATGTATGTGAGACCAGATGAAGCTCAGATATATTTATACATTTTTTGCTGGCAAAAAATGGTTATTCTCTGATAAAATAACTGCAAAATTTTGGGCTTTTTTTCATCCCAGTTTTGTTGATAAAATTGGAAAATTTTAATTGGCCATTTGTTTACTTGGAAACGTACACGTTTGCACACCTATTATAAAAATGTTGTCAAAACACCAAAATTAGTTAAAAAAAAGGTAGATCTAGGTATTAAAAAATGGGGCATCCACAAATTCCTGCTGCCATCTATTGGTAGTATTTTGGAACTACAGGTTGTTATCGTTTGCATAACAGATTAGCTAATGAAATGCTTGAGTCAGGACATCATACCAGTAAAGAGGCTTAAAAAGGAGATAGGATATTACTGGAATCACTTGTAAGACACTAATTTTGGAAGAATGTCTTTGGTGAAAGACATGGGTATATTTGGAGGTGTTCTTGCCCATTTTTCTGAGTTGAGAGTATTTCTCTGTCTTTCAGTAAATCACCTTAATAAAGGACCTGGATCTAATAATCCTTAATCATGCCAAATACTACTTTTTGCACTACTCAGTCAAGGACTCAGATACCTAAAAGCTCTTTGCAGTAACACAAACATTCAGTCCTTTAGAGCACAACCCAATGTTTGAGTAACCTGCTGTGAGCTCATCAACAGAGGGGAATGGCTTCTGGCTGGAACTCAGAAGAGAGGCACCTCTAAGCATGAAACTATTCAAATTTTACAGTTAGCTGCTTCGGCTAGGCACTAGGTTGTGTTTGAATTCTACCTGGGCCTGATGCATCGAGGTTAGAGTTACAGAGGAAGAGCTTCCATCTGAACCTGGACCTATGGCTTGAAGGCCTCCCTTCAGTGTCCAAACTCTGTCACTGGAGTGAATAAGGCTACTTTCATGTGACAGCCCAAATAATTTACTCCTAAAGAGAGCAGGAAGGTCATGGCTATCTTCTGGCTTGGCTGGGCTTGCACTCCCAGCTGTCCCCCCAGGAGACTATTTTTCCCAATGAGTATATTTTGTTCTGAGAACAGGAGAGAAGTGTTCAGCTTTCACTGAAGATGAAAGGCAGTAAATCAAGATTGGAAAACTCAAGAGAGGCCATGACTAGGATCCTTGGGCAATTGGCTACCAGATGAGATGCTTTGTTTACAGCTTTCTTTTCAAGAGTCTTTCTGCTTTTTGCCAGAATCAGCCCTACCATCGACATGGCTTACTTTCCAATGGGCGCACACCATTCTTCTCCGCCCCAGAAAAGTGGTCTGATCGGTGGTGTATTCATTGCCAAAACTAGTAACAATGCTGAGCACCAGCATATGTTAGAAGTAAGTGGAGTCTGTGACTGCAGCTCTCTGCAGAAGCTGGTACTATCAATGCATGTGAGGTATATGGTGAACAAAATAACCCAGCTCAGGACACTCAGGAATTACTATCCTAATTCTCACAGGAAAAGCCTAAGTGCTTTCTTGGTAACAGGCCTTACCCCCTGACAGCCCATTTTCTCTCCTCTCACTGGTGCTTTAGGGACAACTTTCCACACAAAAAAAACACTGTCGTGAGATAATCAAAGCACAACAGCTCCTGAAATGAGCATGTGCATGTGTGCCCAGCTTTTGTCCTTTGCTGAGAGATAACAGCATCTCTGATTTTAGGGAGGTAGACAGAGGATACAGGACCATATCACAATCTCTCTGCCTCACTTCTGTCCTCAGTCCTGCTGCTGGGATAAACTTGGACTTTCTCCCCCCCCACAACAGTGTTTTAAGATAAATGGATAAGGTTGGATGTGCAAAAACAGGAGTTGAAGTCAAGGACTGCTGAGGCAGAACATTGTAATTCTTGGGAGGCTGCTGTCTGCAGAAGCTGCTCTGCCACTTTGGCAGATTTTGCCATCAAAATCTCATCATGTTTTTGCCCTAGGCAACTTCTTGCTTTGCCTAGGGACATCCCTGGTGCCTAACAGCACACAAGCCAGATTTCAAACTGGCACTGTTCCCATTTCTGGCACCTCTGTTTGCACCCCAGCATCAGTACGACTTTGAAATTTTTCAGAAATTACTAGCAGGAAACATTATAGTGACTGGATCTCTTCTTACCTCAAAAAATATGCAAAAGGTACTAGCCCCTAGTCATTTAGAAAAACTGGGTTTCATTCTACTTGGTTAATTCATGCTAGCTGAATCTGACCTAAATTTCTGTTTACTGTAATCAAGAAGGCATAGCAGGAGATAACAGTGACAGTCTTTATAGTTTTTAAAGTGAAAATGTTTGCAATTAAGTGGCATTTACTTTTGGAAAATGTCAGAGATTTCCTCCTGTCCTTTGTATTCCTATGAGTTGGTGAAGGCAGTTTTTGCAAGATTGGGTAAAAATGCCTATCTTGCTGGTTATATTTGTGCAATGTAGCAAGTCAGAAATGTTATGCCTCTAATACCAAAAGAACAAATTTTTAAGCAGAGAAAAAAATGTAGAAGTTTGAAACATTATGTCTGGGGTTTTTGTTTGTTTGTTTGTTTTTTGTTTGTTTGTTTTTGTTTGTTTGTTTTTTGTTTTTTCTTTTTTTTTTTACCCTGCCATTTCTTTTGTACCTACTCCTAAAGCAAATTTTAAGTACTTTGCTATGTTTCATAGAGGCAGTTGCAATCTCCATCATGCAAATTGTCCAAGCAGTCATTTAAAAGCAACACTTTTTCTGCTTGTCAGACTGAAGGACAGAGAAAATGAGCAATTTTCCCATCCCATGGATGATATTGAAAGGGGTGGGGAATTCACTCAACTGTTAAGATCTTAGCAGATTCCAAATGAGTCATAATTCTCTTTTTTTTCTCTTCCTTTTTTTTTTATTTTTTTTTTTAAATATAGAACTCCTTCATTCAAGGTCTCTAACTAGGACCATGACTGCTGTAGTCATGATTAACAAACAAACCCAAGTCTTGCAATGCAGAAGCTGATAGTTGTAATTGCTTCTGAATTCAAAAAGGGCTGAACAAAATTTTCTTATTATTTCATGTTTTCCATCTTTCACTGATAACTCAGAGATGGCACCATCAAGTTTTCTTGTAACTTGGGATATACTTCACAGAGCTACCCTAAGGAGATGACCTCCAAACCAAACATGTATTACTCTGAAAATATTTTTTTCTTAGAGAGTCATCCAAAGAAAAAGTTTCAGGCATATTTTGGTAAAAGTGGCAAGACCTTTATTAATGCCACCAAATAGAAGACTGGTACCATCCTTGTGAGATAAATTGGTAACGGATTTTCCTCTTTTTTTTTTTTTTTTTAATAGAACACATTGTTTCAATGGTAAAGTGCATATAGAGTGAATTATATATTCCATCAGTTATTGGCATCCTTCTGAACTAAAAGCCACATGGCAAACATAATTTCATTCTGACAAAACATTTGTGCTAGTATTCCCTTTTACTGGCATGGGACTAGTAGTAAAAGTATGGGTACAAAAGGAGGTTCCTTGGGTGATTTGTTGCCTCATAACTGTGTGCTCTGGGATTTTTTGTCTCATAGGGCATCCCCCAGCTGCACACTGCAAGGCACAGCTGCAACCCTATAGGTGTAATAAAGTGAGTTTGAACCAGACTTTGGTATTGAACACTAAGTGAAAATCTGTTGAAGCACAGAGTTTAACAAACACTAATTTTTCACTCTCACCTGAACTTCCTGCCACAAGAGCTAAGTTGGTGCTGGCAGTTTAACCCTTGATCTTGTACATGTTGTTATTTTTCTTTGGGTTTTTTTGTTTGTTTGTTTGCTTGTTTTGGGGTTTGTTGTTGTTATTGTTTGGGGTTTTTTTGATTGCAGTGCCATCATACTGACATCTCTTTGTTCCTGTTAAAAGCCACAGAATAACAGAATATGCTGAGCTGGAAGAAACATCAAGTCCAACTCCTGACCCTGCACAGGACCATCCCCATAAGTCACATCATGTGCCTGAGAGTATAATCCAAACACTTTTTGAACTCCGTCAGGCTTGATGCTGTGACCATTGTCCTGGAGAGCCTGTTCCAGTGCCCAACCACCCTCTGAGAGAAGAATCTCTTTCCAATACCCAACATAAACCTCCCAACACAACTTCAGCCCATTGCCTCAGTTCTGTCACTGGTCACCACAGAGAAGAGATCAGTGTCTGCCCCTCCTCTTCCCCTCATGAGGAAGTTGTAACTGCAACGAGGTCTCCCCTCAGTCTCCTCTTCTCCAGGCTGAACAGATCAAGTGCCCTCAGCTATTCCTCATACGGCTCTCCCTCAAGGTCCTTCACCATCTTCCTACCCTCCTTTGGACACTCTCCAATAGCTTAATATCTTACACTGTGGTGCCCAAAACTGCACATAATATTCCAGATGAGGCTGCTCCAGTGCAGAGCAGAGTGGGACAATCCCCTCCCTCGACCGGCTAGTAATGCTTTGACTGATGCCCCCCAGGACAGGATTGGCCTTCCTGGCTGCCAGGGCACTGCATAGTCAACTTGCTGTCGACCAGGATCCCTAGGTCCCTTTCCATGGCACTGCTTTTCAGCCTCTCATTCCCCAGACTGTACGTACATTCAGGGTTGCCCCATGCCAGGCGATGCATCTTGCACTTCCCTTTGTTGAACTTCATATGATTGGTGATTGCCCACTCCTCTAATTTGTCAAGGTCTCTCTGCAGGGTCTCCCAGCCTTCGAGGGAGACAACAGCTCCTCCCACTCCTGTGTCATCTGCAGACCTGCTCAGTATCCCTTTCAGTCATCTGTCCAAGTCATTTAAAAAGATGTTGAAGAGCACAGGGCCTATGATGGAGCCCTGTGAAACCCCCTTATTGTAATCAATTGTTCCCCAGCACACTGAATCTTAGGATGAGATTTTCACAGTCAGTGGTTTATTTAATCAATAATTGTGGCCCTTTTGTTTTTAATTTGAGCTTTTTGTCAAAATTTGAGCTGGAAGGTGAGTTTCTCACTTCTGAAAGGAGATGGGCAAATGGCATGACCTTTAGTCTAATTGGTACATGTCCAACAGCAATATTGTGGGATGCCATAGAAGAAGCTGTTTGGAAGCTCACACTTAGAGAAAATATAATGGGTTTTATTCCCTGATTTTCATCTTTTCTTCTCAGGCTTTTTAAATCAAGCTACTCCACTTGCTAGAACTTTTTTTTAATGGCGTATGAGGTATTTGTTACACATTTTAAAGAAGAAATTGAATATGGTGACTGAAAGAATGAGATAGCAGTTCTGTCCTCACTTACTTGGTTATGGCAAAATTCCCAGAGCCCAATCCATACAGGTACTTATTGTATACAGCCTATAGAGTACAAAAAGAAAACTGCAGCTTAAGAAAAATGAGTGTCAGGAGCTTAGAAATGAAAGTAAGCTTCCTGTTGGAAGAAAGATAAATCAAAAGAGCACTTTGATTTCTTCTATTTAAAAAGAAAATAAAAATGACCATCTATAAACAAATGGCAATAGCAGTTGATATGCTGAATAAGCAAGTGAAGAGTTACAAATCCCAGGTGGATTTTCTGCTTATCTTAATTCTCAATTTATTGCACTACATGATGCATTACAGAAAAAGTGACCAAATTCATTTTTTGAATATGCGCCAAGCTACATAGGAACATGAATCCATTTTCTAGCTGCCAATTTGCCTTGTTCCTGAGCTACAATACCTCAGTATTATTTTGGCTTTCCTACTCTCTTTTGAACAGACACTTTTAACCTTTTCTTTATCATTTATACAACTATTTCTTGAGCTAGATGTGAGGTAGGCAAAGTGAGGTCAAGATGCTAGACCCATATTAATTTGTTTCTTGACCAAATATATAATTCCAAATACAAGATAAATACAAATAATTCCTTGAAGCTTTTTTTTTTCTTTTTTTTAAATGAAAGCCCAACCAGAACACAGCTGTCTAAAATATGCCTGGATATTTTCTCAAGGATACACATATTAATCCATTATAGCAGCAAGAGGATCATACTGTGTGAGCTATTCAAGCTTTTTCTGAAGGCAAATGAAATTCAGCAATTTGGTAAAGGATGCCAGAGTGAAAGTGTATTGCAAAGTCCACACATGATAAATATACAGTAACTAGAAGGCAAATATTTCTTGTTTGTTGTAATACTATGTTATGCACAAATACAGTTGACTTGTAAAAAACCTCATAATAAGTATTGATACCTGGAGATGGAGCAGAAAGCAAAAGTATCTGAGATGCAGGAAGTTGTATTAATTCAAGAATTTTTCTGTTTAAATGGGGAACTGTCAATACATAAATAACTCAGGTACTGTTTCACTTCTGCATTAAGGTCAAAGTCTACATAAAATATACTCAAAATTACCTGAAAATTTAAAAATAATGGTAGATTACTTTAAAATATGAGGGGTTTTGTGTTTCCCTCTCCCCCTCCCCTCCCCCCTCCCTCCCCCCACCACGGATCAGAGTATTTTCTTCCTTTCTCTTTCCTTCCTCTCTGTATTTTCCCAGTTCAATTCTTCATTCTTCTGTACAGTAAAAATCTTAAAACTGAATGTGAATCAAATATAAACTGATTATTTAGACCTCTAATAGCACCATGGCTCTTATTTTCAACATTTAAAAACAAACAAACAAACAAGCAAACAAAACCAGGGGAGATTAGAAACCATAAATTAGGACCAATATTGGCTTTTTTTTTTTCTCTCTCTCATATTTATTCAATTTTTAGCAATAAATTATGGTTTTCCAGTGATCTCATACTTTCCCCCTTATGGAGGAAGGATTGTCAGAGACAATGTGTGATGAATTAACTGCAATCCCCATTTCCTAACCCCCTGCACAGCTGGGAGGGAAGAGGTAGAGAAAATCTGAAACTGAACCTGGGAAGAAGGGATGGGCAGGAGGGAAGGGGATTTAAGATTCAGTTTTATTTCTCATTACCTTACTTTTATTTAACTGGTATCAAATTTAATTTCCCTGAGTTGAGTCTGTGATGGTAATTGGTGAGGGATCTCTCCATGTCTCTATCTCCACCCATGAGCCTTTCATTATTTTTTTTCTCCCCTGTCTATCTAAGGAGGCGGAGTGATGGAGGAATTTTGGTGGGTACCTGGCATTCAGCCAAGTGAACTCACCAAACGGATTCAGTCTGGCACATGACTACTCGTTTTGTACTTTCTAAGTTATAGGGATTGATGTTTTGGAAGTGTGGTGCCACAATTTCCTCACTCCCTAACTATTCCGACTACTTGACATATTATGTTTTCAGAGACAAAATTTGCCTGCCTGCCTATCCACATCTGGCCTCAGATTTCCGTGACACTATTCAAGCATTCAGGGATGCTAAAAATGTGATACACTCTGTCTATGTCTCTCCTAATGTACTGAGATAATGGTTTATCTACCTTGCTGAATGCTGAAACAGAGACTGTTTTCTATTATACTTTCAAGACTTCTGGTGATAGCAAGTGATGAATAATGAAAGAGTCTTTCCTTCAGTAATGGTTTTATATAACAAAATCACCTGAGAAAGCAAGGAATTTCAGAAGGTGAGCGGAGCATTTAGATTTAAAACTAAAGCTCCAGACATGAATATCTCAAGTACATAAATGCTTCATTTCTCTGAGAGGGGAGAATGGCTAATAATTGACTGCCTTAGTAAGATGCAGCATTGAAAGATCATTACATAAGCAGAAAGAGCCATTTGGAGTAAGTCTATGCATTGCAATAACAGAATAGGGATTTCTAACAAGACAGTTGTTGGAGTGTTAATAACAAAGATGAAAACCTGGTGATCCTTCCAAGCATGCAAATCACTGAAAACTTCATCTATGCACAGAGAACTGTCCAAGAGAAACCTACTTCAGAATTTTCTATAGAACTGGTACTACCCCAAATTACTAGATTGGAAACAATGCTTCATGTTTCTAATATTAAAAAAAAAAAATCTTAGTATCTCTTGGAATACATCTTTTGATATGTTCTTCTCTCTTCTTTCGTCTTCTATTTCATTTTGTGGAGAAAAGAAGTTGAACGAAATTTTAGAAAACTTACGGAAAGCAAGTTTTAGCCTTGGAACAACGCTGGTGAGTGATTCAAACAAAATAGCAATCTGATACCTGCATTTGAATTTCTAATAACAAAATTTGCTGCTCATGTTGCGACTGCTACTGCTGACTCCTGGTAAGCCAGATGTCTGTTACCCACCCTTTTGCATGCAAATAAAATTATTATCTTTTAGAAAGGCTTTTTCATCTTGTCCTGCAGGGGCTTTTAACACCCATGGCCAATCTCACATCTGGTATAAACTCTGTTGAAGACAGTAGGTTTCATACTAGGAATGATTCTGACTTATAACATGAAGACAGATTATATCACTAGCTGCTTTAACATGAAGTTAGTTCGTGTTTCATCATTGATTTAGGAACTTTTCAGTACTTAAAAATGTAATGCCAAAGGTGGTGTGAATCAACATGTCAATTTTAAGCCCTCTTTCCACTCTCCCACCCCCCATTTATGTTTTGATGATCAGAATTGGAAACTTTCTCAACAATAACACTGTATTGCCTTGCTGTGACTTTTCTTTTTAAACATTCTTGTGCCTGTTTACCTATGATTTCTCCAACAGTGTCTGTCATTATGCTACATATGGATTGCTAGTTTGAAAAATAAAGATTACACAATCTCAACTGCGGAATGGAATACACAGAGGGTGTTATAGTGATAATAAAAGCATGTAATTGCAGTTAAAAGTATTTTCTCTATAAATCTCATAGAACATTAGAACTACTAGTTTTCTTAAGCCAAGAAAATGCTTTCCATTATAATATTATTTTACTTGATAATGGATAGCTTTATGGAACTAAGTTACTCACCCAAGATTTCACAGTACATGAATAGTACAGTCAAGAATAAATTCTTTGTTCCATTGTCATTACTGAAAAAGTAAAAGAGAGCAAAGCAAAATCTTCTTAATTTTAAAAGAACAAGGAATTCACACCAGAGTTCAGGACTTACTTGTCTGTCTTCATTTATTTCAAACTGCCAGCTAACTCTGCTAGTCATGACATGGTGGGATGTTGAAGTGTTTTGTCTACACAGTAGCTATATTTTAAAAAAAAGGTAAGCAAACCTCTAGATTGGAAGAAGGTGCCATACACAGTGTCTCCAAAAGGTAATGGGATAATATGGAATTCCAAAAACCTTCTCAGAGATCAAAGTTGTGATGTTGCTAGTAATCAGTTGCACCTTTTGATACACAGCACTATGAGTGACACACCAAGGCCTTCCACTGTAGTTATTTGGATGGCCAACAAAGTGGCTTGAATGTCTGCTTTTTGCATAAAGATAGGTCTCCTGTCTCTCTCTGCGATTCATAGGTACATTTCCAGTACACGGAGCAGCTAGACGCTGATTATAATTATTCCTAGGGAAGGAAATTGGGTAAAATGAGTTTAATATTCTTAAGTAAAATGGAAACAACATAGTTCTTCCTCCCTGCACAGTGGCAACAAAAATGGTCAATGATCAGCACTGGCCTATGATTTAAATGTATTTAACTGTAAAAGTAGTCTTTTAGATAATTCTCCTTCAGAAAAAAACAAAAAACAAACAAACAAACAAAAAAAGACACAAAAAACCTTGATGAGTACTTAGTTTTGATAGAGTAATGTTTCACAGTTGTAAATCTCCTGTCTCACTGCAGAGATTCTCAGTTTATGGCTGGTGTGATCAGTGGAAATGGGCTTGACTGTTGCAATGGACTGGGCTCTGAAAACCATGAACAACTTTTGATATCTTACTTGAATCAGTGAGTTTACTACAAGAGGAACACATGAATCAGAAAAACTCAGAGTTGAAGGTTCCCTTTTCTGCTTGGCAATCAAACCTCTTGAGGCGAGTGGCTGAGTCCATGAAGTATTTGACAACACAAAATTATTATGACATTGTCGCTCACAAGAACTCTAGAATAACATAAACTCTCCACAGCTCAGAAATCCCCTGTAGTAACATTTTTATCAATTGCTTTCTAATGTCCTAACTCTAGAAATTATTGTCAAAAATGAAAATAATATCAGATAATGTTTCTAGGAGTTACATAGTTGTAGCTTTCCTAGAAGTACCAAAGGATTTAACTATCTCTGTTGTATGACTAATCAATTCTAGATAAAGTCTTATCTTACTCACATTCTTAGCGTTAAAAACATCACTTGATGGGACATCAGATTATGTCTTTGTTACTTTGAGTCTTATTAAATTGTAAATTGGCAGCCTGGTTGACAGCCTATTTGTAATGTTTTGTCTTTTTTTTTCAAAAAATGTGTATTACAGTCATTAATAAATATTACTCAACTCATCTCGGGTTTTGTATTTTCTTTAAGGTTATATATATATTTTTTTTATTCACTTAGAGGCAATTTTAGCATGTGTCATAGCAAGTTATAGATAATATCTGGCATGAACAGCTCTGATGATAGTTTTCTAAATACAGGAATATTGTCAATATTTAGGAAACAGAAGCATTGGAAGGGTTGTGTTTTAGAAGTGTGCATCGTGGAATACCCTATTAAAGATGAATTTTAGTTAGGGTAGGACCTGAAGGATGTTTTTGATCCAAATTCAGCTATATTAGAAAAAGTGTAAGAATCCATACTAAATTACTACTTTGGGAACTCAAAGTATGTAACCATCATAATCTTCTGCATGTGCCAACATGCATCAGTAAGATGTTTTGAGAAGCAAGGGACAATACATCATGATGTTGTGTTTTCTTAATGTACAGCATGTAATAAAACAAGCATTTCTGCAGTGCTCAAGATTGACTCCCCATTTATCAAACAATCCTGCAAAACAAACAATAAAATGTCAAAGAGCTAGAACACCTTAAAATTCCTTGTGCATCTATTTTCAAGCAGCCATAATTAGAAATAAAAGTCATCTATCACAAGAATGTCTTTTATAAGCTCAGTCAGCTGAAATAAGGTTATAGTTCATATTCACATTGATAGAACAACCTAAATTTATCTATAGTGCCACTTCAAACACCAACTTGAAAATGTTGGAATCAAGTGTTACCATGGCTCATTGCTTCTGGGGAGGCCTGTTGCAATGAAGCAAATCTAGAAACTCCCACAGACATTATTAAGGTTTGGATCATTCATTAGCTCAACCTAATCTTCTGTCTTGCAGTAAGCCCTATTTAACATGAAGTGGGAAAAAAAATATTAATTTTGATTAGGCAATTCTGTGTCAATTATTTCTAATTAAGAAGAATTACTCTTTCCATAATTAATAGCTTTTTGTTTACATGTCTGTGAACTTAAACAGGATTAATTATCAACCTGGGCACTTATTCAGAAACAGAGGTCAGGTGTCATCTCAAATTTCTTGTTACATTTCCTCTTTTTCTTGTAATTTAATTAGCAGTGGATTAATTTTGAAAAAGCTTAGAGTACGTTCACAACTGAAATGCTGGATATTTATCTACATTATGATTCAACTAAATTTCTGAAAACTGGCTTGATAGTGAGATATCTGCTGATTTACAATTTGTAATGGTATAAGGAGAAAACTACTTTATAAATTTTCCAGTGCTAAACAAAAGACACACTGAGCTGCATAAGCAATATCCAATACAGTTATAATAATTGGTGATGTGGACGTTTTTTTTTTTTGGTCATTTGTTTGCTTCCTAAGTTTCTGCTAAGTGATCATTTTGGGGGAAAAAAAATAAATAGTTATTTTTTTAAAAAAGTCCTTTACAGTAAAGATACCTGATGTAGTAACAGCTTTTTCTGAAGGATGTCTTTTTATGAGTATGTGTTTCATGACCTATGTCTCTGAAATTCTTCATCTGGAGGCATTGCATCATTACATATCCATAATGTGAAGATTGAAGCTCAATGTCACACTGTCATCCATGAGAAAGCAGATAGATTTTATCAAGAACACTTTGCCTTTTTTTTCAGGTTATATCTGGCAATCACTGGTGAGCTCAGGATCACAACGTATGTGTGCTGGATGTACATATATTATGCAACTGATTTGAAGGTACACAGCAAGTCAAACACCTGAAAGCTATTCTGCACTTACAAAGTGACTTTATGTTACAAGCACTGTGAAATTAGATACACCAGAGCTGTTCTGACCAAGCCTTTGAATTCCCCAGTAGCCTTGTAAAGCTGCACTGTGCAAATGCACAGTGTTTGCAAATATTTGCAAAACTCCTGTTTTGCAAATATGACACAGACATGTGGTTACACAAGAATTCTTCAGAAAATCATTCAGAAAATCCAGTAGTTGAACTTAAAACTTTTGACTACTTTTACTGTCCATAATCATTGCACTGTCAAGGATAGACCTAAATGATTTTCCTTAAGAATGGCGTGTACATGCTGAAACTTTGAGATGAAATGTTTCTGTACAGAAAATGATTTTTCTTTCTTCCAATTCGCAAAAATACTGGGTAAGCTTAACCTATGAAATTTTTGTTCCTGTTGTTTTCTCCCATGAAAATGTACCAATTCAATTCTGCTGATGCACTTCAGTTCTGAAATTTAACACACTGTTCTCTTCCTTCTATTTGAAGTAACAATTGTCATTTAGGGCATATGCTGTGGTATTTCTCTAATATGAACATTAATATGAGGCATTCAAACTTATTTTCAGTTAAGAGATAAATGGGGTTTGAATCTAGTTTCCTGGGCTGCTTCACTAAGTCGTTGTTCCATTTACCTCTCTTTACAGGAAAAAATATTCCTCTAAAATAAACCCTTTCTGTTAAATGTCTATGGCAGTCTGCTTGGCAGCTGTAGACACAATTTGGGTCCCTGTGTTGGAATTTGAGCATATATGTATATATTCTGTGCCACCTCTGACACTATTGTGTCATGAATTGAATGCACAAGTGAATAGATGATGATGGTGATTTATGCTTATAAAAGAGACAGAATGACCTAAAGGTAATCCTTTACACTGAGGACATAATATATAATTAAGAACATTTATGAGCTTAAGACCTTTTCCTACACTGCTTTCTGTATTTTCTCAAAACTCTACCCCTACTGACCCCTCTTTTAATTGAAAAAATGGAAAGTCCCCATAGATGTTGGTTAAACTAACTCACCAGTACAGAAAACATACAGACAGCATATAACTGAGAGAGAATGCAATTACTGTGAGATATGCTCAGCTGGTGTAAACGAGTGTTGCTATGATGACTTATACTATCAGAGAAACTGAATCAATGTTTTCATTTCTCCAGAGGAACACCAAAATGTAAGAAGTACAACCGGAAAATTCATGTTATTCTTCAAAATTTTATAAAACTTATTATGCTGTAGGTGATGAGGTCCATATACAAGTAAAATTGTATAAAAAGTGTAGATTTGTGTAATGTGTAAGTGTAATGTGTAGAGAGCTAAGTGCACATTGTCTCAATCGATACTTAGCCATTGACAATACCTGATCTTGTGAAACAAAGGGGCATTAAGCTAAATGACTTTTAAAGGGTTCCTTCCAAGACAAGTAACTCTATGATTCTATAAATTGAGAGGACTTAGGATGCTAAGATGCATACCTGAGTTTCTTTGAAGTTTCAGTATATATAGTTGTACGAATCTAATTTCTCTTCTCACTAATTTAATTTAGTTCCTTGCCCACATCATGTTTGAACTGCTTTTAATGACTCAACAATGAGATCTCTGATATTTTGAGGTTTTGATGTTATGGTTCAAATTAAGGTTTCCCTAGTACTATCTTAGGACTAATAAGAAAATAATTAAAAAAAAAAATGAAAATGAAATGGTTTTCTTGAAAGTGAAGAGTTAGAAGGAAACCTAAACACATCAGGGGCTTAGATTTCTTTTCTGTGTCCAACCTAAAGAGATCACAAATTCCCGAACAGTTTTTAATTCATCAGTCTGGAAGGTTTTTTAAATATAGGAAAAGATACAGATACAAAGCAGATTTCCTTCTTTGGCCTTTTGCAACTTATCACTGAACTTGGGTGAGCTGCTCTGGGGTGAAAGGACTGAATGGAGTTCATTTAAGGCCCCATTTGATGAAAGGCAGAAGATTGTGATCAAGAGCATATGGGATTGGAGTTGGAGGAGAGGTTGACATTTTTATGGAATAATGATGATTAGCAAAACTGGGCTTTTCAAAATTGCCTATGAACAGCTTTGCAACTAAGACTTCATAGTGTTCACAGATTTATAATCTATGGACAGAAAAAAAGCAGAATCATCACTGAGATATCTCATTTCAAGAAATCTTAGCCATAGAGTTGTAAAATGTGCACATCCTGAGAACAGAAGCAAAAGATGTTTCTTAGTAATTTTTATTCTTTATGCTGCTTCCTGAAGAATCTGAAGGCTTCAGAAGTCATATAGTAGAAGAACCAGTAACTACAATAGTGAAAGAATATCTATAATTTATTCAGACAACACCAGAAGAAACCTCATAATTCACCTGATATTGGGGAACCCAAGCTTCTCCACATTTTTCTTTCTCCATATTTCTTCCACTGTCGCAGCACCAAGGCTGCTCAAGAAGCATTTGGACAATGCTCTCAGGCACATGGTGTGATTCTTGAGACTTTTCTGTGAAGGGCCAGGACTTGGATTTCAATGATCCTTGTGGGTCCCACTATCCAAACCAGAATATTCTATGATTCCAAGCATATGTCCACATTATCAAAACACATAATAAGAGGACAGTGTGTGAAATTAGTGCTGAGAAACCAACATCTTTAAAACCTGTTTCTTTTGGTGTGGAGGCTACTTCACTTTTGTTCTTGTTTGTACCCATAAAGTAAATGCCCATTTGTAGCAGGAATGAAATACATGTACCCTCAGGTCACATATTCTTGCAATCCAATTCTTTGAGTCTGGGACCATTCCACTTTGTGAACCAAAGGCAAGTGGAGGAACTGTGAAAAGCATTTAAGGTTCCTGAGAACATTAATTTAGACATACTGCCTCTTGAAATCTGCTTATGCAGACAGATGCTGCACCTGTTGGAAGAGAAGAAAGGTGAAAGAGAGGAATAAGAGAGATATCTGAGAGAAAAGATGGCAATAAATCTGTGATGACTAGCATGAAAGGAAAACAAAGCACAGTAATATAGGTTGGAAACTAATAGTATGATAAATTGATTTTATTTTTATTTTTATTAATTTATTCTTTTAAATAAATTTAAAAGTGCAAATAAACACACACACCCGCATGCACAACCCCTTCATCGTCAGACAGATTCCTACACTGCATGGCCTACGAAGGACGTCCTCTTTGGGTACATCCTTCATACAGTTTATTTTCTCCCACTCCTTTCTATAGGGTATCTGACACACAGTCACTTCATTATGATCTTGTTAGATTCCAGACTACATTACTGTAACTTCATTCAGATCCAGCTGTTTCTATTGATTCAAAGTCATTGTGCATCTGGATCTGAAATATTAACCAATCTATATCTGCTTATTATATTATTAAAAACTCTGACTTTAAACAAGGAAAATCAATACTGGGAGAATTTCAGGAGGGGTGATGTTTTGTTTTTTTCATGGGGGTGGATTTTTTTGGTTAATGACTTTTTAGACAGTAATTTGCAACATATTTCAAGCACGAGTTTTTGGGTAGGGCTTATCACTATTCTACTCAGTTCCCAGGAGAATATGTTGGCATTGGGTTTAACAAACAGTGTCAGCATTTCTGAATTTATGACAAAATTCCATATAAGTCTCTCCCCTCCCACTGCTTTATTCTTATCCCACTTCCAAAGGATAATCTTACAGGAGAACATTTGAGACTGAATCATTGTTCAGCATATAAAACACAAAGCAGAGCAATGAAGATAATGAATATATATTTGAACAGGATAGGCCAGTTCAAAAGGTCTCAATTCTTTATGCCAGCTTCCCACACATTGCCATACAGTGTTATGTAGCCTTTTTTTTTTTTTCCAGATTTGGTTCATATTTTTTAGTATTACTGAATTGTTACCATTTCAATGGCAATGCTTATTTAATACCACTACTTTCCAATTTTAACATTTTTTGGTTGTTCTGTGAACTGATGTATTTTACAGTAACTTGTATAGAAGTTCTGGCATTCTCAATGAGAGAATCATTGAACTCTCATCTAAATGAGAGTTCAACCATCTATTGACACTTGGAAGAAAAAGGGACATGAAACACATTGAGGAAACTCTATACTTGTGCTAGCGATATTAAAGAACCAAAGTGTGCTTTCATTTTGTATGATGACTTTTCTTTGGCAAAACATTAAAAGTTATGGAGGATCATTGAGAAGACAGTCTTTGGCGACCTGGAGTCTGGTGTAATATTTACTATATCTGAGTTAGATACTTGAGAATAGTTTTTTACCACGGTTTAGCTGCAACCCTTGTATTTTTCCTTCCATTACACTCACTAAGTAGAAAAATGTTATTGTATACATTTTTCAAGCAAGAAGCAGAGGCACAGGGTGCAAATGGACTACAAAGGATTTAGGTACCCTAGTACCTACAGTGTATCAGTGTACAGTCTCTTTATAGCTGTCTGTGAATATAATTCACTGTCTGGACTGCCTATACATTGAATGGATAGACAAAATGGTGGAAAATTCAGAAGTCTGGGTGTAAAAGGCAACAAATTAAAACCAGTAAATAGGAAATAGAAGAAAAGGTTTGGATAAGTATATCCTCCATTCTTGTTTGCCCTAAATCCTTTCTTTTTAAGACAGCTCAGATATGTCTTGGAATACAGACTCCACAGCAGTATTTTTTTCTAGAGTGTTTCTACAATAGTCTAGGATATTCTTTTTCCTGTGTTTGGATGTGTTAATTATTTAGAAAAATGATATTCCTAAATTTCCCAAAAACAACTACCTGAGTGTTATAACACAGTCTTATTATCTTCTTCTAGATGCCTAAAATAGTAAGTCATTCCCAAATTCTCTTGTCCTTATATGTTGCTCTATAAACACTTCTTCCTCTTTCCTGGTTACTGCCTTTTCTATCCTCATACTGAATCTTGACAGCTTAGGTTTTGTGCTTTAGACTGACCACAAGTGTACTGGACAACACAATCCTCTACTCCTCTATATATAAACAGTTGTAGTCACTTCCTACCTAGTACCACTTCAAGGACTCCAAAGTTCAAAAGCATACATTCTTTAGAACTTTCTGTAGGCATAAAATGTAAGTAAAAGAAACAGTTAATTATAAGCCTTTTTTTTTTTTAATGACACTTTGTGTCATTCTTGTTGTATTGATACTTATGATATATATGTCTGAAGAGAACAGAAGCTTCCATAAGACTGACACACATAACCTACAAATCCTTGTCCTTTGGTATCTCTAACTGGCCTTTTTTTTTTTTCCAAATCTTAAAAAGAAAGAGGAACTAGGGAGTTTACCACCTAAAATAAAGACAGCTAAAAATAGAAGAAAATACATACACATCCAGTAACAGTAAATTGAAAATGCTATGGATTAGGATATTTATGGAAAATTAATTTCAAATATTCATCTGCAACCTATGCAAACAGATTGCATAAACATGCTTTGTGGCATGTATATGCATTTATAGACTTCTTACTTTGAAAGTCAATTTTTGATGAAACATTTATTAAAAGATTTATAGTAAGTTTTTACAACTTGCTCTGGGACAATGTGTAGAAAAACACCAAGGGCAGAAAAGAAGATGAGAAATACATTAATATCTTATTTGCTTCATTTTTTTTTTCTTCCAAATCCAGTCTTAGATCATTGTAACTGCCATAATGGCATTTAACAAGACAGGAAATACCTTCTCATGGCCTATGAATACCACTTTATGTTTCACTTTCTTCCAATCAACCTTGAAGAAACTTTCAGGAATGTCTCTGTCCAAAAAAAAAAAAAAAATCAAAAAGAAAAACAAACCTTATGTTTTTCTAAAGCTGATTTACCATCTGTTCTCAGATAGAGCTAAAGAAGTGTTATATTTTTTATATATATTAAACAACCTGACCTTTTCAGATTAATTTCAGAGGTACTGGCATAAATTTTTGACAGGATAGTGAAGAAAATATATCAGTACTTCAGAGGCAACATTGCGTGCATGTGCTTTCCAGTACCATGCACAATCAAACACCTGAAGAATATATAGAAACAAATGGAATTTTCTCCAATTTATCCTAAAGGAACACAACCAGACTGGCGTGGTTTTTTTTTTTTTTTAAACAGAATGCTGTTAAGATCTTAAAAGACAAGAATGTGAGAAAAACTTCATCCTAGGGAGACAGATATTATTTGCAGTCTTTAAAAATGTGAAGAAAAATAAAGGACTATTGTTTAACGCTGTCAAGAAATAACAAAGTGACTCTGCATGTAGTTTTAAAATAGATGTAAAAATTGACATCTTTTAAAAAGGGGGAAAATCTTAGCAATAACATATACTCTTTGCTATCCATGCACTGTAAAGAAGGAATGTCAACTACTTTTTTTTTTTTTCCTTTCCTTTCCTAAGCAGGAAAGCCTTAATTTCACCTAACCTGAAAAAATGCCATGGACTCAAGTATTTGAAAGCAAGGGAACACCTGCAAATCAAGCAAGAACGAAACAGACTGCCAAAAGCTGTAATTTTCCTTACTTGGTTCCTTGCTGTGAAATGCATCAGGGGTATTATCAGATCATTCACTGACATGAAAAAGAGGTACTCACAGATTTGCCTGTCACAAACATAGTTTCTGATCCTAAATCTACTCTGGTCAAGAGAAAAATCATCAGTTACTTCATTGGAAAACTATTTGAAGTCTAAAATGTTATTAAACTTAACACAGTAACATCAATGTATTCAATCAAATAATTTAAAACTCTTATATATATATAAAAATAAATATAAATTGATGTAAATTTTGAGGCATTTGCACCTATTCTTTTTCATAGAAAATTTTAAGCACTACTTTTTTTTTTTTTCCTTTTTTTTTTTTTTCCCTGTTTGAGGAAAAAAAAAATACCTATCCTTTAGATCCATTATCAAAATTACTACTGTCAGGATTTTTTTTTTTTATATAAAAACCCAACTGATTTGTTTCTGCTTTTCTTTTTCTTCTTAATTACATTCATTTAGTAATTATTACCTTTAGTGTGACAATATAAATTTCATACACTTTCCAGCTGAAAATTTAAGTGAAAACTGTGAGTTCCAATGACTTCTGATTTGGGTAAAACAATAGACAATGATCAATCTGCCTATGTTTTACTATTGCTGAAAATACTCTGTCCAGGACTAATTATGGTGACTTGTTAGGGATATATTTACAGTAATATAAATGTAATGTTTCTGTAGCTCTCCATAGCTGAATAAATTAAACACAGGGAAAGTTGTTTTTCTGTTATTGCTATGTATAGTCACAATTTATGCTACATGTGGCTCAATTTTCAACCTGTCTAACACTATGTATGGGACACCAGGTCATGATTTACTCATGCTGGGAGATTCCATCAGAAAAGTTATGAGTGCCGATGAACTTTTCAGTAAATTCCATAAATTAGACATTGAAACATATTATGGACCTTCATCTCTCAATTTGTACTTGCAGTGTTGGGGGAACCTTATCTAAACTTTATGTGTAACAAAATTTCTCAGCAATATATTTTTTTAGACTTAATAAATACTCCTGAAATTTGAGAAAATTAATTTTACAATGTGGACTAAAAAGAGGAAATAAAATGGATATCCATAAAGTCACTTTTGCCTCAGAAACATGGTCTTACTAGATGTCTTCTACAGTTAATGTAGGAAAAATGTCCTGTGTTGTGAGGAATATTCAGAATATCTGAGTTCATATTGTGAAACATCTTGTGAAGTAGCTTCTCTCTTTCTATTGAAACAGAAGGGATTTAGCATCCCACACCTACAGCTGACCTTCTTATATACCTAAATACTCGCTTAACTGATTTGCCAGGATGTTGCATTGGAAATCTAAAGCCAAGGTATAAATCACTTTCAACAGTTGAAAGTCATATTTCAACTCCAGAAGTTGATTTTAAAAATCATTCTGAAAATCAGAACTCAGATAGTCTATGTATGTTACTTATTTATGTTCAGAAAGAAAATATACTTAAACTTTGTTCAGTTTTCATCCACATCTGAGTATCTACATGACCAAATGTGAAGATCACAAATGAAGTAGCTGAATGATCTTACACAATAAAATCACCACGCATTCTCTAAGACTATTATTACACACACAGATTTGAAATTATTTTTCATTGATCTCTGTAGCTGATTACTTCTAAAAGTTGATTCATGCATTTGTATTTGTAACTAGGACAATACCCTGTCACTCCGTCTAAGGCAGGAAAACTTAAACATATGCAAAAATAAATTAGCAATTGTTGCCAAATATTCATACCTAAATACAAGCTGGTTTGCATGGATATTCACCAAAATTTCAACATGAGTACATCCTGGTATGAAAACTGATTGCATCAGTTTTGCCATACTCCTTTTTTCTCCCAGTACACTTGATTTTTGCAAGAAAAAATACAGATTCACGAGAGAAGTAATTCACTCCAAATCTTCCCTTACTGAGGATGGGGAATAAACAAAACTGTAGAACCAAGCTATGACTGAAGCAGACCTTTTTAGACTGAATCACAGAATCCCAGAACATGCTGAGTTGGAAAGTGCCCACAAGGATCATCAAGTCCAACTCTTGGCCCTGCACAGAACAGCTCCAAGAGTCACACCATGTGCCTGAGAGAATCATCCAAATGCTTCTTGAACTCTGTCAGGCTTGGTGCTGTGAAAACTTCCCTGGGGAGCCTGTTCCAGTGCCCAACCACCCTCTGGGGGAAGAATCTTTTTCTAATATCCAACCTAAACCTCCCCTGACACAACTTCAGGCCATTGCCTTGGTGATTTTACCTAAAAATTACTGAAGTGAATAGCAAGCCTTTTTTTTGCTTTTTGCTTTTTACTTTTTTCTTTTTTTTTTTTCCTGTAGTGGACTTTGGTACACCCTTTGTATTCATATTAACATGGCATACTCACATTAGGCCCAAAATAAGAAGCCCAAAACATGTCTCATTTTTGAGTACCTACAAAAGAAATTGAGTGGTCAACAATGAATAAGAATACATGTTCTACTGTTTAAAAGAGAATGAACTAACCTGACAGCACCTCTCAGAATGTAATATCACATAACCCAAAAAAGAAGTCTCAACAACAATTCAAGAAAAAACAGTTTGATGAATGGACAAAGCACAATGTTATTAATTTACAAGGGGGAAAATATGTCAAATATTTATATGTATTGCCTATCTATATAAACCAATAATATATTATATAAAAGTATATTTAATATATCATATATTCAATACTATTTGTATAAACATAATATGTTACTGTAATAAAATATAACATGAGTATGATATAAACCACATGTATATTATGCTACATTATATTAGAAGGCACAAATGAACTGAACAGGAACAATTTGAACTGTTTTAATATCAAAACTCAAGAAAAGTGTAAACTTCTTAAAATAAAGGTGAGACTGAGAAATAAGATTGAGCTGAAAGTTTACAATACCAGACGTCAGGAGGAAAGAGAATTGCAATTTTAAGAATGCAATTCAAGACGAATATGCTCAAGCAACACATGACAGACAATGAAAGTGACAGCTTTTGCAAGGTATTTGTGGTTTAACTTTGTCAGAAGTGTGATTAATTTCAGTCTTTCCATTACCACTTTTATACTGATATAGTTTGCAACTTTGAAAAAACTGAAATTCTGGAAGAATTGAGTGCAAGAACTTTTGTTTTTTAGAGTAATTAGTGCTCTAGGAAAACCTAATCTTGGTGAATCCTATGTGTAGTGCTTTCTTTAAGCTGAAATAGTGTCTTCATTGGTATTCTAGTAACACAGAATATTTAATTATTTACCCTGGTCAAAATTATTTTTTGTTGGTGTTAATTTTCTTAACCTACTGAAAGCTTCCCTAATGAAAGAAAAGTTATGCCTGTCAGGAGATCTTTCTGCAGTAACAGTGTCATCATTTTTTGTCCGTTGGAATTGACTGATGATGGGTGATGATTTCTTCACTGTAGGAGAGTACTTCTTCCCACTTTTTCATTCTTCTGAGTGTATGCTGACATAGAAACAGACCTATCTGAAAATAAGGCACTCATATATTCCTGTGGCTTTCACTCATGATCATCTTCCTCATGTGCAGCTCCAGAGAACCAGATGAGAGCCCTGCAGACTGCAACAAGGGGCACAGGCCATCCTGTGCATTTCAGTAAGTCCCTGCTCAGCAGCAGTTACACCCTCACAATGTGGTTTCTTATCATTGCATTACAGGCATTTTCTTCAGCTACATAAGTGAGTTTTTATTCTGTTCCATTGTAACTTTCTCATAACTATTGAGGGTAGTTCTCAGAAATAATATTTTTAACCATTCAGAATTAATTTTTGTAATTAAGAGATTAATATTGGCGGAGACTAATAATTGCAGAGGGTGTTAAATCAGTATGAGCATTACATACACACAAATATAATCTCCTTGCTGAAGGATCTGCTGATTACTGTGCCAGTGAAAGAGAATCTTTTCCTCCAACCGTCAACACTTTATATCCTGTAGTGTGTTCCTTGGGCATATTGTACAGTTTCCTAATGCTCCTGCTGTGGGAATTTTGACACTGAGAAGCCATGCTCTTTATTTGAAACCAACCTGCCTTGTCATGTGTTTGGTATAGGCCCATGCTGTTTCAAAGAGGTAAGCATGGAATCTGTTATCTGTGTACTATTACACTTCAAGGTTGTGCTTCTTTAGATGAAACTGCAGTTGTGCTAAAGAAGATTATACCTGTGCTGAATTCAGCTCTATCCTCTGAGAAAAGTTTGCAGAATGAATGAGGGTGATAAATCTCTCAGATCTGGGAAACTATTTCTCAGGTTATCTGCTCTGATCATAAGCTGAATGATATGAAAATCACACAAATCTTTTTTTTCTTGTGATAACCCAATCTATCTTGTACCACTGACTGAAGTACACATGTATCTAGATAATTCTATGATTCAGAGACCACTGGATGTATCTAGCTGTTCAGAACTAGAGCTTGCTGAAAACGAAATCACTGATTTACCAAAAAATATTATTTATGCTAGAAATTAGTGGTGTTTTAAGAATTGTCATCAAATTCCCTCTTTTATTTGACCAGAATGGGTGATGGTAGGAGCATAAAAGTTGTTCAGAAGGAGCTACCTACTGGCCTTCAAGGATATGCACAAGTTTGTCAAGGACTCATTTTCTACAGGAGAATTTTCTATCTGGGACTTAAGCATTGTAATGTATCCCTGACTGAATTCATATTCTTTCCTCTCTAATGTGTAAAAGAAGACTAAACCTCTGCCTGTTATGGTCATACCTTTTTCAAATATGTTTGCAGTGGGGACATCAGAGATTTTTCATGGTATTTGTGTCTAATATTTGAGGTATATTATACACACACACATATATATTTGAATCCAATCAGTTTTGCATACTAGAGCAGCAGTAGCAGGCTGTGAGGACTGGGGGAAACAGGCAATGTTTGAAGCATAATTTTCTTTTCCCTTCTCTAGGCAGGTGTGAGTCATGACACAAACTGGAATAAAATATACTCCCATGAGAATTGAATGCTGTGCTTTTTATCCTCAGATGATATAAATAGCATAAGTCAATATAGTAGTGCCAATTTACATAAATTTCCACACAGAATTTGGTTAAATGACAACTCATAAGGATATGATAACATTCTGCAAGTATTTAAAGGCCATAAACACTAAGCAGGGGGACAAATGATTTAGGGTGGTATAAGGAGATGTAATTATGAGCAATGGGAGGAAATTAAGGTAGAAAAAAATTAGGCTGAATATCAGAAACAATTTTCTGACAGTGAGAAGTATTAGACAGTGGAAAATAAGTCTCCCAATGGATATTCCATTGCTCAAGATGTTTAGACTGGACAAAGTACTAATACATATACAACAGGGACTAATTTTGCAATGTCTGGTGCATAGACTAGAAACCAGAGACATTTAATGGGGTAAAAAGAATTCTGCATTAAGAAAAACAAACAAATCTTTTTTTTATTACTTTCACCAAATGTAGTTATATGTCTATATTTTATGTATGTGCATTTATACATGACAATTAAAAAGTTTTTTAAACATATATTTTCAGTTTAATAGCAAATTACAAATAGCAAATTTCTTGTCCTCTTCTGAATATTAATGCAGATGTGATAAATTAGGTGGGTTTTTTTTTTCCAAATCAAGTTCACATTATTCTTTTTTTTTCCTAACCAGCAAAAAAGAAAAACATAAAAAAAATGTAATTTATTTTATTATACAAAAGTTTTGTTCTCCTCTCTGTTGCAGAACTGGATAGCTGTCTGGAACTGTATGAATATATTTGTGGAAGTTGATTTTGCTATATTTTTTGTTCTGAAAATAGTTGGAAAAACTTTCTAAAATCATTCAAATCTCTCATTTCAATCATTTTACAATAAATGGTTAAGATAAGTTATTGTTGCTTCTCCATCTTATTAGGCTTTAATCACTAGAAGAAATGTTTCCAAACTAATGTTTGCAAGACTGATTACATAAATACAATTGGAAACTCTATATCTTTACAATGTTTTAGACAAATCAGAGAAAAAGACTGGGATATTTCTCATTTTACTTTATACTGATGTCAGTTAAGTAAATAGAATGTGTTCTCCAAGTTATTAGGCTATATGTAATGCAAATATACAGTACACTCTGGAAGCCCAGACAGCATATTTGGTTGATGAGTATCTAGAAGGCAAACTACAAAAGAAAAATATATGAAACAGCTACATCTAACAGGGAAATCTGGGAGATGCCAGTAAGCAACTCGAGGACCCATTTATACAGCTTGCTTTACTGAGCACTGTATTAATGCAAGTGACAGAAGAGAAACAGTTTCATGGATTGAGTTCACAAAAGAGAAATAAAATGGTCTGAGTTAGAAAGGTATAAAACTACTGGTGAAAAAAAAAAAGGAAAAATATTTTGGAAGTACTTTGGCAACAAATATTTCTTTTTTTTACTGACACCTTGTATAACTGCTAGCACTTCAGGAGTTGTCAAATATTTGTATTTTATTATCTACCTGATTCCACACCTATTTCCTGGGCACACCCTGTTACATATTCAGATGTTTAAGATAGCTGAAATTAACTTTTTATCCTTTTTTTTTTCATCTTTTTTTCTAGACTGAAAGAAGACCTATATTTATAGATGACATGACTATTCAAAGGGAAGTACAGAGAACATAGAGACTTTTTAGCCTCTTGTTCCATCTACTTCTGCTTTAGTAAGAGAAAATAACATAATTGCTTTATCCAGGGAAAATAATATCGTTGTCAGATCACCATTCTCTGTGACCATTCTGGACACAACTTTCAGCATCATGAAGCAAAACATCAGTTCACCAGGACTAGTGTCAGAAATATAATCTTGAGGACCTCTCAAAAGATTCTCAAAGAATCTGTGGCTGCTTTGAATTACAGGAGAATAAGCAGCCTCAAGAAGCTCAAATTGCAGTATAGACAGTAGCATGGTTTACAATATAAAAAGATCAGGTCACATTGTCACAGCGCCAATTTCACCCAAATCCACCATCACTAAAGTTGAAAGTATCTGCATAACTCTAGGAAATGTGCAGTTAGGTATTTACATAGATATCAGTCTAAATTCTTGAGATTCAGAAGTGACAACTACGTTACTTCCAAAGGAAATGAAATTGATGTTAAACACTTTTCAACTGCATTTTGATAACACTGTGGAGAGTTTACATTTCTGTGGTTTAGCCTGAGTGACTTTAAGTGTTCAAGTTGTACTACTAAGAAGTAGTAACAAAAAACATTATGCCTCAAGTATTGTAACATAAGGAATCTGGTTTTATACTATGGGAATGATAGACACTCTTGGTTATGTTAGCACTAACTCTCAAGTGATGACAACTTCAAGTTTATAACTTGTAATCTTTATTTAGATAAGTCAAAGTATACTGAGAAATGAGAGGATCACACCCATATATTTATTTTATTATTTAACACCAGCTGGGGTTCAAAGTTCTGTGATTTTTTTAAGAGTAGAATTGCTTTCCTAGACAGAAATACTATTTATTTACCTTCAGAGGACACTCAATATACAGTGGATGAAAAATACTGGATTTAATTAAAAGCCAGATAGGGAAACATGTTTTTTACTAGTGTTCCATATCATAAATCATTGTGTCTTACAAGTGTTAAAATTTTCTCTAGATTTTATTATTTCGGGAACAAACTTATTGCTTCGACCTCTTTAGGGCTTACTTACTATCTGCCAACAAAAGAGTAAGAAAAACACTTAAAATAAGTGTAGTACAGAACCATTTAAAGTGCCTGTGCAGCCAATTGTAATATGGCTAAAACTGGTTTACACAGACTACATGACCTATCTTCAAACTCCTTATGCTGAGAATTTTATGTTACAAAGACCATAACCCTTAAAAGATATCAGGTTGTTTACACAGACACTTCTAAAAATTTGTCTCCTATCATATTTCTTTTTCTTCCTTTGTTAGAATTACCTCAGAAAATTAAGAAAATTTTAAAAATAAATCTATTTTAAAACATTAAAAGATGCTTTCAAACAGAATATTTTGTTTATTCCTAAGTTAAATTTTAAGGTTTTATTTTAAGAAATAAAAAAATTTACTGATTAAAACATATTAAAACCAATTGAAATCATATAAGATATCTTTTGATTTAATACCTGTACGTATATAACATAAACATTTGATAGGCTCATGAAAAAGGTTTGAATGATATATACTAAACAATAGAGCATCATTATATTCAGAACTGACAGATGGGATAACCCCAAAATGTGATATCATCACAGTTGATGCAATGCAACATGATTAAGCAGAAACAACTTTCTGTATATATTTATATCTTTGATTCAGAGGAGATTGATGCCCATTCGTTACTTTAATTTCTGATCTTGTTCAGACCTCTCAGAATTTGAGAACTCTATTTATAGGAGAAGTGTTATAACTGAAGAACTCTTTCTGGTGACAACACATGATACCTTTAAAGTTTGCAAGATTCCCTTAATCTTGAAAGCTGTAAGACAATGAGTCTCATAGCCATATGTGTCATTTTTACATTAAGGATTGATGTTGATTTCTATTTCTATAACTGGACCTCTTGGATCTGTGGTCACACTCATAACATGTTCACTCGAGAGATGAAGTGGACAGAATTTCTTCACCCTGAAAACCACTTACTCAACTTAAATGTGCTTGCCTAAGATAATTTTAACTTAATAAACCAGTAAACCCAGTAATTTTCATTGCTACAGCTGAGCTATTGGTGCTCTGGGAATCAAAATTGTTGGAGCAAGTAAGCTGCCTTACAGACATCCATCACATTGCATACTGCCATTTGGTGTACAGAGTTTGCAGGTGTAGGAGAGTTTCAAGGGTTTAGCCTAGTCAAAGATTGAGATAACTTGTCTGACTGCTGCATTAAGCTTGTTTTATTTACTTGGGTTAGTGAGGCTGAGTTAGAAAAAATACTTTTTCCTGCAGACATGCTCTTTCTCTGTTTTCCTGGGTAGAACTATTTTAAAAGGTTTCTGAAGCTCAGAAAAGAGTTTGAATATGCAAACGATACAAGCGTTTTAAAAAGACAGTGGAAAATAAAACCCTACAGCTGCTGCCATGCAGGGTGTTATGAATCCAATGAGCCTGAATGAGTTAGCCCTTGAAAAGCTGTAGCCTGTCATGCCGTACATCAGGCCCACTTAGTAACAAAAAATTTTGGCAGGACTTGAGTTGGGAACAGAGACAAAAAAGGGTTTGCCTTAAAAAAAGAGAAAGGGAAAAGTCCAGAGATTTTCATTATCATTTGGTTAAAATGACAATGAAAGTCTCTGAACATTTCCTTTTCCTTTTTTTTTTTTTTTTTTGAACTTAAAAAATCTTATTTACATGCCACAAAGGTTCAGGGCTTTGGTATATCTTTATGTTGAGACAGAATTTATAGAAAAGATGTTGCATAAAAGTACTGTGAATTTTATGGTTTCAAACATAACATAAAACACATTAACTAAAGAATTCATATATACTCTGCCATGAATAAAATCCCATTATTACTTAATCTCTTCTTCAATTTCCACTACAATAGTACTAAGGTGTTGTGCATTCTTGAGCTGTCATAGAATTTTCTACAGAACTTGTTCCCTTGGGAGAAATTTCTACCCAGCATTTTGGATTTTGTTTCTTTCTTTTCTATACAGGGTTTTTTGAATGTTTCCCTTTCCCTTTCCCTTTCCCTTTCCCTTTCCCTTTCCCTTTCCTCTCTGACACTTACTTGAAAAAGACATGAGCCCAATGTGATAGAATGTCTTCTTTCTAAGATTCCAGATAGCCTGGAATAGCTTTAAGAGGCATGACTTTCCAAGATCATGTCACTCAAAATGCCACAAAATCTTGAATACCATACTCACTTAATTTCACATCTTTCTAGTGTATTATGGAATTCAACACTTAAAAGAGGGAAACAGCTATTTTGCAGCAACAAGACATCTGACACTACAAGTTTTCCTCGCCTACTGGGAAATTGTTTTTTTCTTTTACATATGGTTATGCTGTTGACAAGGCGGTGGCGGTTACAAATGCTGTAGTAACCCACTACATTCTCCCTGGGGAAGACTAGAATTTTCTATTTGAAAGAGCACACATTCCTGAAATTATCAAATGTCTCCCCTTGAGATTTGCAATGCTTGTATCTGCCACATCATGGCAGGGTTACTTCCCCCAAGGACACACACAGCCCTGAAGACTGTTACTTCATCTCAGTGGAGACTGCTAACAAAGGAATGAAGGGTAGCAGTATGGCTTGTACTTGGCTGAATTTACTTACAGCACTAAGTCTAGACTTGGTTAACATATCCAGTTTGGATGCCATGCATCTCAAAATTACAGTAGATATTGAGCTATGTTTTCCTAAAATGGCTTTTTGCACTTTTAACATAACAACTTTGCTGCAGAGACTTATTTTTTTTTTAACTTTACTCTCTTAAATATTTTCATATTTATCTTTCTTCTGAAGATATCTGGGACTTAGAGCATAAATTATTAACCTTAATGCTTTTTTCCTCTGGAGCTTTTGATAGGTTCTGTACCTTCTACAAACCAACACAGAGTGAGAAACTGTTATATTTATTTTCCCAAGTATTCTCCTTCAAAGATAACAAGAAATACTTTAATGTCTTTCTCTGAGTCTTTTCTGCTGAACTGGATGAAATTTGGTGGCAGCAGCAAGGAAGACAAGTGAGTTAATGAAGTAAACCTCTGTTTATTTCTGGGTTACTAGAAATGTTAATTTATTACTTATTAATATTAATTCAGTGTGGATTTGAAATCACTCCATATACCATAGCTAATGAAGCTGAATTATGATTAAAAGAAGTATTAAATGCTTTCATCCTACATAACTTATAGAATGAATAATTTTTTAACTGTTCATGGTTATTAAGGCACAGGTTCATTGCACCTAACTTTATCACTTCTGTAACATATAATAATTATGACAATGCCTGCCTAGTGCCATTTCTTTAGTCAGAGGACAGACACCAGAGCTCTTCATTATCCTTTAAAAGGCAGAGAGTATTGAAGGCAAAGCTTTCATTTCAGTATCTTAAACACAAGGAACTAATAATTCACCTTCTAAATGCCTAATATTCTTAATTTATATCTATTTGCATTTCTCATTTTAGAGTCTAAATTTTTATATGGAACATGCAAAATGTTCTATAATATACACATTTTGAGCTGTGTGAATTTTATATTGAGGATTTTTTCCAATAAAGTTGTCAAAGTTTGATATTAAGAGCCTTCAAAGTGATTTAGGCATGCAACCTTATTTTTTTAATATGATCAGGTTTAACTGGGTTCAACAAAAAGCCTACAGGTTTATTTCAGATTTAAAATATTTATGTGTGTTATCATACCTGTCTAATTTTCCCTACGGTACTTTGAACTATGAGGCCTTGTTTGCCTACAAACATTTGATCTACAGCAGTCTTTGATGTTCTTTACAGGGTACATGGCCTTTGGAGTGAGTATCTTGTAAAAGTATGTATCTGTTTCCTTTATCTTATGTTGAAGGTATACCATAAAATCCCATCAGTTTCCAGGCTATATCAGTTGCTTATAAATGAAAAAAATTATGGTATATTAGACATACTGGTTCATCTTTCTCCTTCATTTGAACACAGCAGTTTTGAAACCAATAAAATCAAAAAATAATAATAAAAAAATAAAAACCAAAAACCCATACCAAAATAAAACAAAACAAAACCAAAAAAACACAAACCAAAACAAGATATTGTATAAATTCTATATTCATTTAAAACTTAAATATGTGAGATATTGGGGTTTTTATTTAGGTAACTTGTAGACTTGTGTAAATTGAGAGATCTACACATACTTAAATTGAACAATCTACATGTACTTACTTTGTAATCAAATGTATGTTTTTTCTCTGTAATGAAGGCAAGATATATCAAAGATCTTAAAATTTCTTAGACAAATTCAACTATTGATGGCTTAAATGAGTCTCTTTTCATTATATATAAGAAATTTAATCTCTTCTAATTAGTCTGCCAATCCCAGTAAATATGAATTCATCAGCCTGCATAATTTACTCAAATTTCTTCTCTAATCACTGAAAGTAGGTAGTAACAGTCATAGGAGCACAGGCTTTGTCAGCCCCAGGCAAAGGTAACTGGTACCTTCAATGAGACTATTTGCATTATTATAATTTGTGCTGCAGAACCACTGAGATCTGAAACTCAGTGGAAAAATACTTGTGTATATATGTACAAAGTATGTCTTACCTCTACAGTGTTATTTCTTGATTTTTGAAACCACTGTCTACCATGCAGTATTCCAGTGTGGCAGAGTCAAATCTGTAGACATATGGAACAGTCCCTCTCAAACAAGGGAGATCGGAAGGAGCAAACATGAGAATGCTAGAAAGCAGAATGGCTTTGGTTAGCATGAAATGTTGTGTCCCCTGTAAAGCAGATAATGATTTTATATTTAAAACATCACAGAAAACAAAGTTCTAAAGAAAAGATTTGAAGTAGCCTTTTTAGAGTATGCAGTATGAGAGACAGCACAAGATATATTCTGTTAAGTGTCTTGCTTTGACCCAGAAGTAACCTGGATAATTCAGTAAATCTTTTTTTTATTATTATTTTTTTTAACTTTAACTGCCTTTTAACATTGTTTTGCACTTTTCATTGTGCTAAATTACTTTCCAACAAAATGCTTACTTGTATTACAAAATTTAATTACAACAAAAAAAATTGCCAAAATTTGTATTTTAATCAATATATATATTCAATCTGCCACATATTTTGAAATGTTTCAAAATAAAAAAAGTTTCCTTTTTTGATTTTCTTTCCCCCCAAACTCTTAGCAAAGCCAATGTAAAATCACCCCCTCAGAAATTATGGAGAGGAATCCAAAAACCAAAATATCTACTGAGCCATGTAGGTCATGGAGAGATACATTTATTGACAAATTCAAATGTTAAGGCTTTATTTGACAACCTTAATACATTTACAGGGAAATAAAATGTGAAACTTCAGTAGTTTCTTGCAATTGAGGCAGGTTTGCTCAAGAACACTATTACTCTATTGATAAAGCTATGCATTTGCTTAATGAGGGATAAGAAATGTAAACCAGATATCCAACATTCTTTTGTCTCTTATCAAGGTGGGTATCAAGGTGTTATTTTCTTTTCAGAAATAACAATACAAGTAAGGCAGTTGCAATGTGCAGCTCTTTGTCAGATTTCAGTTCTGCTTGTAAAGTTATTCAGAAAAAGAGCACAAAAAACCAGTTTTAAAAGCAAACAAAAGTCTAGTGTTAGAATACCTCCTATTTGTTTTCTCCCTTGTATGCTTAGACATAGAACCCTGCTTCTTACTGTGTGGAAACAGAAACGTTAATCTGGGAGGTTCTTAAATTACCGATGAAGCAAATGCTGTTTTGTTTCCTCTCAGCAGTATCTCAAATGACATGAGCAGAATTTCATTAAGAGTTGATAACAATTTGACATTTTTGATCTGTTTTAGGTTCTAAGTCTCCACGAATTAAATAGATAATAGGTGATTTAGTAGTGATACAATGACAAACATCCAGTTCTTTTGCTCAACTTCAACTCTTGTTTTAAATAAGAATCAAATGTGATCTAAGCTTTTCTTGGACCTGCTGATTATTTTGAAAGAATGTGTTTCAGGGTGTTTTTAAGACAGCAGCTCAATTTGCAAATAGAAGCAGAAATCCATGAAAAAAAAAATGTAATTATTTGGGATGTGTTCAAAGTTTGAAGACACTGAAAAAGTTGTTGTGTATCCAAAACTGATCAGAATGCTTCCTTCCTTTAGATTTCATTGTTAACATGAAAATAGATTTTATTTTTTCCCGTCCACTCTTGGGTGAATATTACTGGGAAAGCTGGATAAAATACTTAGCTCTTAACTTCAGGAATCTATTTCCAATAAAGAATAATTTCAATGGCTATAATCTGTGGTCTAAGAAACCTTAAAAATAAGAAGAAATGAAATCACTAGCTCTTAAGAAAAAAATGTTTCTTTCATATAACCAATTAAGCTTTATTATGAACTTTCTCAATTTTTTGCTGTTCAGTATTTCCTAAATACCTCATTGTTGGATTGACAACCATGTTCTCGGATGAAAAAAAATAAAAATAAAGAAGAATATAAAAGACATTCAATACCCACCTGCACAGATTCCTGGGCTCTTTATCCAGATGTGTAAGAAATCAGGAAAGAAAGACAAGTGATCAGAACAGATTAGTGGAGACCTGCTGGTCAAACTAAAAGACAAGAAGGAAGTGCACAGGCAATTACAGTTATACTGAGAGGAGTATAGCGACACTGCTTGGTTGTATAGGGGTGTGGTCAGAAAGGCCAGGGTGCAGCTGGAGCTGAACTTGATAAAGGATGCAAAGAAATATAAGGGATTCTACAGGTATGTCAGGAAGAAAAGCAAAGTCAAAGTGTATCCCCCCAATGAACATGATGGGCAAACTTGTAACAATAGACAAGAAGGCTGAAGTGCTCAACAACCTTCTTCCCCAACTTCACCTGCTACCTCTCTTTCCACAGCTCTCAAGTGTAGAAAGGACATTAAGACAGGGATTGGAGAAGCAATCTTCCCACCTGAAGATTCATCAAGTTCATGACCACCTGAGCAACCTGAACATATGGAAGATGTATCTCAGAGTCCCGAGGGAATTGGTTGATGTAGTTGCCAAGCCACTCTCCATGATATTTTAAAAGTCATGGCAGTCGTATGAAGTCACAGGTGACTGGAAAAAGGGAAACATTGCACCCATTTTTAAAAAGAGAAAAAGGAGGACCCTGGGAAATACTGGTCTGTCTCCTTCACCTCCGTGCCTAGGAAGATTATGGAATAAATCCTCCTTGAACCTCCTAAAGGGTGAAAAAGACCATCCGGAAGGTCCTGCACCTGGGCTGAGGCAGCATCCTATACCAGCACAAGCTGGAGAATGAAGGGATGGAGTGCAACCCTGCCAAGAAGGACTTTGGTGTGCTGGTGGATGAGAGCTGAATATGAGCCAGCAATGTGCACTTGCAGCCGAGAAAGACAATTGTATCCTGGGCTGCATCAAAAGAAGAGTGGCCAGCAGAGTGAAAGGGAAGTGATTCTGCCTCTCTACTCTGCTCTGGTGAGACTCCACCTGGAGTGGTACACCTTGCCTACAAGGAAAGGCTGAGAGAGTTGAAGTTGTTTAGACTGGAGAAGAGCAGGTTCCAGGGAGACCTTATTGAAGCTTAAATGGGCTTATAAGATGGGAGTGGACTTAATATTAGGGCCTATTGCATTAGGATATATTAGGGCCTATTGCATTAGGATGAGGGATAATGGTTTAAAATAAAAAAGGCAGATTCAGAATAGGTGCAAGAAAGAAATTTTTTATTATGAGAGTGATGAAATGTTGGTACAGGTTTCCCAGAGAGGTTGTAGATGCCCCATCACTGGAAACATTCAAGGTCAGGTTGAATGGGGATCTGAGCAAGCAGATCTAGTTGAAGATACTTCCCTTCATTGCAGGTGGGTTGGACTAGATGACCTTTAAAGTCAACCCAAACTATTCTATGATTCTATCAGTTGTGTTGTTTCAGAGAGATACCAAGTGAAATAAAACAGACGTTAAACTATTAAAAAAAAAAAAAAACTTTCCTATTGTAGGTTGCCATAACAGAAGATCACAGAATTAATAATGCTCAACTTAGTATTAAGTAAGAGTGCTCTCAAGTGGAGAAGTTATGCCCTAGAGATCAATGTATTCTCATTAAATTTGGCCAGATCCTGCAATATGTGTTCAGTATGTCAGACCCAGAAGATAACTAAATTAATGTAGATACATTAACATAGTACTGCTTTAGAACTGAAAAACAGAATCACAAAATGGACTGAGCTTTAATGCTAATAGATAAGTACTGGAAGAAAATAATATGACATGAAAAATTAATTGCTTTGCTTTAATGATTTAAATAAAATAAAAACTTCCAAAACTTCAGTTTCATCATGAATCTGGAATAGTAAACAGTTTAGACAAACTATGTGTCTATTTATTAGTTTAATAGTCATAATGCACAATGACAGTCACTCTTACTTTGTGTAGAGTGCTTAAGATGAATTTTTGTGAGGTTTTTTTTCACAATTGTCACAACACAGAACACAACAAATTGGGCAATCATATCTGTCTATGTAGTTATGAGAGATACTTTTATTACCAACTTTTCACGGCTCCAAATGTTTCTAGATTTCACTTGAGTATCTTTTGACCCAACCCCCACAGGTAGAAAGGATCACAATCTCAGTGTAAGAGAATAAAGCTGCAGATCCTAATGATTAAATTATAACCTTGTTCCATTTTATCTGATGAGAACTTTTCTTATCCATGGAGATTGCTCTGTGTCATAGAAACACAATCAGAAGAGAAGGTAGAAACTGAATCCAAATACATCAAATTCCAATTGAATACGTTAAATGCAAGACTATGTTTCTTTTATTGGGATATATTTGGGGGTATTTAGTTTAAATTACTATAATTGCGCAGAGTAATGCAGATACCAGATACCCCATATATGGAAAGATCTAGACTTTAGCTTGGTCATTTTGTTTTTCCTGAGAGTTTAATTAATTTGGAGAGATCTGCATTAATTAGAAGCAGAACACATTAAAGATACCACATTAGTCAGAGCAAAAGTTTCATTATCTGCTGACTTACAAACCTTCTATCTGACCAAATGCAGTTTTATTTCTCTCTGACATCCACAAAATTTGTCGCAGATCTCCATGGCACACATATTTGCACATTTCTTTGAATTCACTTTAATAAAAATCCCACTGCCCCAGAAGTACTCTAGTTATGATTAAATGTAAACATGAAATCACATTTGCAGGATGAGATATCAGGACAAGTTAGTGCCTGTTATTTACTAAGAAAAATTAAGTTTTGTCTTCAAAACCTGCCAACTAACTAGTATCAGTCAATCATCCTCTCCTATTGTGCTATCTATGTACATTAATTTGGATGTAAAATATTCCTAAATTGGTACAGTTCAACCCAAGACTAAAACACTAAATAGATCTGTACGTTTGTGATGCACAGAAGTAAGATTAAATTGAAAATGAAACAAAACCAAAAAAATACTTTTAAAATGTATTCTTAATTAATAAGATATCAGGACTTTGTATTGATAAGATTTTGAGACAGATCTGCAAAAATAAAACTACATTCCATTAACCTCCCATAGTCCCTATGGCTCATAATTGACAAATCCTTTGTGATGTTTGCATTCTCCCTTCAAATTATCTATGTCATGGTAAATACTTCAGTTTGCATCTTCTCTGCTGGTGCGAATTAGCACTGAACCATCCAAGCAATGTTGTTTATATAAACTGAAGAACTGACATTAACTTTTAGTTCCTGAACTGAGCACAAATTCAACAACATATTTGTTGTGCAGACAAACATGACAGACAAAAAGGGAACATCTTGTTGTTTCCAGTGTTGCATTGTATTGTTACAGTGCACAACTAAAAATAGAATTTTTCCTTCATTTAACATTCAACTTCACTAAATAAATTGTGAAGAGAAACTCATAAATAGCCCAAGCTTCTGAGATATTGTCATGTATATGTTTTTACAAAATTGCATGAAGGTTTGCTGAAGAACTACACACACATTCCTTTTTGATATGTATTTGCCAATACATTAGTATGTTTTGATGGGTTTTTCCTTGGTTGTAGTAGCCCTATCTTGTAGAGAAAACATACAAAATTGTAGGTAATCTCATTGTTTTTAATTGCACAAATATCTTGGTTCTGGGTTCTTAAGAATGAACAATTTCTCCTTCTTTTCCCTTTTCTTTTGGGGATTGGAGAAAAGCTGTAACAATGATTCATTTAATTAGGTAACTCTGATTAAATTCTTCATCATTGTAGTACCCTTCAGGTTTAAATGAATTATTGGATTTATGTCAAAGAAATGAGGTCCACACTAAATTATGAGACACTTGTTTAGCCCATCAAACATTGGAGACATCCAATAATAAAACCAAAACAAATAAATAAGCAAAAAAACCCTTCTTTCTGAGCAGATTTATACTAAAAAGAAAAAAAAAGTTATAATTTGTTACAGAAATAACAGTAATTTGCAATAATTCACAGCTGTGCAACTAAGACAAGAACATGGGTTATTGTAGGTCATATTATTATTAGCTTTTATTAGGAAAGCACCCTAGGTGTAGACCAATAAACAATGGAATTATATTATACTAGGCAACAGAAGATAATTTCCTTTCATAGAATATTCATCAAAAATTAACATGAATTATAGAGAATGTGGGACGCCCTTATTGGCACCAAGATAAAACAATGCCAGAAAGAATGAAACAATCTCCCTTTTTTTTTTTTTTTTAGACTGTACTTGTTAATGAAAGCCAAAATGCATCAAATAAGGACGGAGGGTAAAGTGCAGGCTTGTAGGTATGAAATAGATAAAAAGGAAGTCAACCCAAAGGGCCTGCCTGGCAGCCTCTGGTTGGCTGCAGTGTCCGTCACTCTGGCCTGGAGTGCACTGAATGGGCAGTGAGCCAGATGTTCCTCCTGGGAAAGGTGGCCATGGTGGCCAGACTTCATAAATACAAGGGCACAGCATTTCTTCTTTGCCTTCTCTGGTTGTCACCATGTGAAATGTTCTTGGTGGTAGCTGTTGTTCTCTTACTCTAGTCTTTTTCTTTACTGCTTCTCACTTGCATCTCTATTTACTCTGGTTTCTTAATCGCTTTCTTTCTTTATTCTTTTCTTTATTCAGTCCTTAATGTCTTTTGGGTAAAGTAAAACTGTACTTTACTAAGGGTTGTGAGGGTGTGGGTATGTTAGTGAAATGCTCCTCCCCCAGTAAACCTTTTGCCAAAACAGCTAAATTTCTCACTAAATTAAAAGACCTCTTGAGAAAGTGTGTGTGGCTTTTTTAAAGAACCAAAGGCTCTGCAAAACTTCAGTGGGAACTCATGGAGTTTGACTATAATAGTCCCAGTAAAGCTTTAGGCTTCAGGACTAGGGTCTTACAATTCCCCAGCCAACATTAGAATTGCTTCTCATGCAGCAGCTCCTCACGGGCTTTTGAGTGGTCTGTACCAACATCCAGGATAGTAAGAGATAGTCATGAAAACTGTCACCAGTGCATTGCGATATCACAGGCATATTTGTGGCTTTAGAAAGAACTTTGTTGTACAAAAGTGAAAGATACTGTCTTTTATTCCTTCTCTAGTTTGCTGTGTTGCTTTAAGAGACTCTTAGTCAAAGAGACTCTTCTGTCTCTAACTGGCTACTATGTTTTTACATTGACCAAGGCAGTAAGTAATTACTCTCGCAAAGGGACGACAAACGTTACTGAGGCAATTTAAACACCCGAGGCAGAGTTACTTTGAAGCCGGACAAGAAGCAATCAGCAAAGACAGAGGTTTCTGCAGCCCGGTCAGGGTTCCAGGAGCACCCCCCACACCGTGCCCAGTGACCAAACAAACTGGTGGGCACGGACCTGGCGCTCTCCTCTCTACGGGGCAGGGCTGTCTTCACCGACGTGGGAGACATTTCTGGGCCGCTGCAGACATGTTGAGGAGCCCTCAGGGTGTGATTGACACAAGCGAGGGAAAATGGTGACATTTCTCCCTGCCCGGATACCAGCGGCCTGGCCAATCTGCTGGCCTGCAGCCCAGCTACCCCATGGTCACCCAGCAGAGGGTACAGAAGGCCATGCCCGGGGCTGCCTGTGGTCCTGCCATTTCCATCTCGGCTTCACCCGGGGTATAAGCCTGACTGCTGGTCCCACTCCTCATCCTGCCCGTCTCTCCTCTTCGTGGTCGTTTGTCCTGGCTGCCTCTCCATTGTTCCTCGTTATGCTCTGCGTTGTCGTCCCTCACCCTGCCTGCCTCTCTGCGTCATCATCCATCACCCTGCCTGACTCTCCTCTTCATCGTCCCTCATCCCGCCTCCTCACTTTTGCCTCCCCGTCCTGCTGGTACCTGGTTCCCTCCCCCAGAAGTCCTTCCCACTGGTGGTGGTAATTCTTTTCCTATTTCTAGCCTGCCCCTTTTCCTGTAACCTCAATAAAATCAGTATCTGTTTGAGACCCAACATAAGGACTTGGTTGCCTGAATCCCGTCTTGATAACAATCTATTTAAAAAAACCTGGTTACAATTTCCAACCGATTATAACAGTTGGGTAGACACTTTTTTTTTTAATTTGTTTGTTTGCTTTTTCTTTGACTTTTTATGCATCAAAGCTCTTTTGTCATAAAACAATAGTTTTGTCATAAAACTATACTTTTGTCATAAAACTATACTACCTGAGGTGATTTCTGTATATATCTCAATAAGGATGAAGAAGAGATAAAATTATTTTTCATGGCACTATAGATTTTCCCCTTTTCAGGAAATCCTGTTGCTTCTTGAGATTCTGAGTTTTGAATAACAAACTCTCCTAATGTTTTGGATTCAAAGTAAAAAAAATACACTTTTACTCATCTCCAAGACATGATCAGGCAATTTCTTTCAAGTCCATTCTTCTTTCTCTTCATCAGTACTCAAATACATCTTCGTTTGTGTTTCTTCTGCTAGATAACACTAGAAGTGAAATCATATTGAAGATTCATTTACAGTGTCCTAGTTCAACAGGAGGGACCAGTTATCACTGTGTGGGGGTGATCAAAGCTATGTATTCTACCCCTTCTATTCATTTCCCAAGAACAATGGAGCATTTGCAGCAGCTGCCCAGGGGGTCGTTAGCACCTTCACACCCAGCCTGAGGGGGTGTGGCTGCTAATGGGCCATCAACGGTTCAACAGTACCCCATGACTCACAGAGTTAATCACCCATTGTGTGAGTCCCTGCCCTGGGGGAGGGACTGGGTGCTCCCTGAGGGTACATAAGTGGGGGGTAAGAAGATCTTGCACTCATCTTGTCGGATCCAGAGGAGCAGCAGGACCTCGTCAGGAGGAAACCACCACTCTTGACCAGACTACAACCATCACTCCCAACCAGACCATAGCCATCATCTGCACCGACAGGTTCTTCACTTCCTTTTGCTTTGGACTCTGGGGAACCACACGGGTCTCAGCACAAGGGGCTAACAAACCCCTTTGGGCTTGTGCCCCAGGACACTGGGTTATACTGCTGGGTTTTGGTGAGTTGAAAGCAGTTTTCTCTTTGTGTCAGTGTATTTGTTGTAATATCTTTCATTAAATTGTAACTCTGACTTATAATCTCTCTTGTGGTGGGTACATTTCTCCTGCTGGTTTACCTTTAAACCAGTACAAAATGTATTTTGTACTGTACTACCAAACAATAAACAAAACATTAGAAGCCTGATTCACTCATTTGTAGGTTATCTATGATGCAATGTATAAGTTCTTACATATTTTTTCTCAGTAAACACTATAAACATTTCAAAATTCTGAATAAACTTTACTGATAATATGTTCAAGTTTGATTCATTTTATGTAGGTTTTAAAGAAGTAAAACATACCTAGGAAGTACAGAAAAAAGTAGGACTCTATACAAGAGTTACCAAATCATTACTTTTTTCACCACTCTAGTTTCTGCTTTTAATAAAGAACTGAAATTACAACAGAGTTGGGTTTATTACTCTTTTCAGTTCAGTTCACTGAATTTTCTACTGATGTCTGGTCCTGTAACCATGAGGACAAAAATGCCTTCACAATGTCTATTACTTATCAAAAGCTAGAGTTAGTGACAGATCACTTTATACCGTGCTACCTTTTCTACCATATCCAGGCATAGGATCCAGGTGTAACTTGTATGCTTCAATCTGCTAAATGTATAAATGTTTCATAGAAGAAACAGTTTATATATATAAATATATAACTTATATCTGTTAAACATATAAGTGTTTCATAGCAGAAGTTCATAAAGTAATGACTCAAAGTATAGGTACATTGCTTCTGCTGAGATTGCAGTTTTTATACACTTTCAATATTTTCCCCCTACTCCTTCTTCGGCCGAATAAGGCCTGGTTCTAATTTTAAGGAGTGGCTTGGACCATTGTATTTGGATATGTTTAGCTTTGAATTGAGGAATAAAATAATGGTATCATCATTCAGAAAATTAAATTACAGGAAGGTCTTCCTCTGTCTGGTATTTTGTGGGAAGCAATGGATTGGACCAGTGGTAATTCAGTCCCTGGTATAACAGACAATTGAAATCACTGAAGTGTGAATAAAAGCTCAGAAAAATGCCAGGATATAATATTGAAAGTTACCAGGCATATTTGAACATTTAACTAAAAATTTAATTTTTCTGCTAAAGAAAAACACTCTTCTCCCTGACACAGTGAATTTAACGGGTAGAGAGAACTCTTTCAAGAATGACTCTGATACAGTGAATTATTCCAGCTTTATTTATCTAAATCAGATCCATTCCTTATTTGTTCCTAGATTTGTGTAGGCTACTAAAAGTAGTAGCAATAGAAGAAATCAAAGAAACTTGAGACTCTTGGGAGGAAAAGGGAGAAGGAAAGGGTAGGTAAATGCACAAAGTCGAACCCAGAATGACTTAGAGATAATAAACACTGGAACCTTAAAAGTGCATTTTTTCATTCCTGTTATTTGTACTGAAATCAGTGATGTCAGATCCAGGTGGGTGCACATCTCTATTTGTTTATAAAATTGAAGTCAGTGCACAGACCAAGACTCTTTTTATCCTCTTCTTCAAACACTGTCTTCAAGTTTCTCAAGTTCAAAGGTACAGTCTTGTTCTCCTAAGAAAAGAAAGAAGCAGAAGATATTCTTAAGAGGACAGCATGTAAATTCCCAAGGAATTTCTGAGCATCATAATATTATCAAAGAATTAGTGGAAGTCAACTTTGGCATCCCATCAGATGCTTTTTACTTCGAGAGCTGGCTTCATGCTAGCCTTAGGGAATCGCAAATATCAGGACTGGGCTACAGTATTGCTTTCTTGCCTTTCTAAATAGTGCCCTGTGTTAATCTGTCTGGCACATCTGGTAGCTTTCAAAAGCAGAAGTAAAAAGACAATTCTATATAGAAAAAATGTGAGAAAGAAATTCAGAAGCACCATCCTTCTTTTTACAGACAGAGAAAATTACCAGAGCACAGTTGGTATTTTTCATTATTGAGAATATACAGCAGCTTAGTTTCACCAAGGCTAATTGATTTTCACAGCTGGTGCATGAAAAGCTAAAGATGACAGGAAATTTGAAAAGGACCCTTGTCTAGCCCCTGAAACTTCTGGCATCTGTGAAGATAACAGAACATCTTTGGAACTGGAGATACTAATATCTCCAATAACTTCAGATCTGTCCATACTGCAGGTAGTTACAAGGAACCATATCCTTTCTCTTAAGAAAATGTCACATATCTCTAACATATTTAATTTCATTCTGCTACCAAGAAGGTAAATGGGTTCATGTCACATGTGATATAATTATCTACAGAGTGTAACATCTTACTGAATAAGCATATTTTGTTATTTGTTACAGGTAAAACAGATCATGTGGCTATAACAAATCTGCTACAGCTGATCTATCATCAGCGGGAGGGTTTGTCTGAAAGAAGAAAAGACCTTTCTTCCATGGAAGGGATTAATCAAGCACCACTGTAAAAGGCATTCTTTCATGGCACTTAATCTTGTTCAGTATATTGGATTTCTTCATGTGTGGTCAATCTTCATTAATACTGATAAACAAATCGGTAGGATGCACACATTAAGACTATTGGAGTTTAAGCATAGTCTCCAGTCTCTTCCTGAATACAAACCAGATTTTTGATTGTGTTTAAATGTTTAAACACAATGATCTGTGTGGTACCAGCGTTCTATTTCATATGTATACTAATGGGAATAAAAAATATTTTACCTGCTGATTCATAAAAAAAGAAGGACAGATCTCAAACTGCCGCAATGTCTCCAGCTTGGAGCTATGCCACATCTTTGCATGAGGAACATACTTTAACAAGGTCTCACCTGCTCCATTTGATTGATTAATAAATAAACTGAATCTTACCCTTTCCCTCTTGGTAATTCCGTAGTATGTTTCAACATGAAACATTTCCTATTTTGAACCTTACTTTCCATTGCAATTTAATGTAACAATTAATATACACACTTCATGAAAGCATTTAAGTCAAGCAAGTGCATATAGTTGTTACAAGCTGCTTATTAAAACCAAGGAAAATGGAAATTGATTATTTTGGATGAACATAGATTTTGAAAGACTGGTTATGAAGAGTTTTCTCTGAAACATACCCCTATATTACTATTAAACAAAAAAACAAAACCAAAGAAAACAAAAAAACGAAAACCATTCCAGCCCCATAGGTTGAACTTTGAAGGCACTGAGAGAGCTGTATAAGGCGTGATATTTAGACTTTGGTATTTTGACATGGTAGAAATACAAACTGTCATGTGAGTCTAAGAGCAACTTAGAGTACAAAATGAATAAAAAATAATGTAAATGAGATCTTAAAACCATTACATTTTGATGTACAGAAATCCCTACCAAGAGATGTCAATATTTAAACAACAGTTTATGAAACATCCAGTAACCAAAATTTACTAGTTATTTTGTCATAGAAATGTAACATGACTTTGCCATACAGGCTTATCTATCCAAATGTTTTGTCTGTGAGTTGCAGAAATTCAGATAGTCTTTTACCAACCATTTCTTTCATATTGTAGGCCAATATGGCTAAACCTCACCTGTGATGGGTATTCCATAGCTGGCTTCTCTTTCTCTTAGACAAACAAATCGGATATCGTTTGATGGTGGCTGTGTCAGGAATTTTGAGCCTAACATTAGAATTTAACCTGGATTACACCATCTGGGACCCAATCTGAATGCGTGGGATTCAGTTTACTCTGTTTCAGATTACTCTATGCCATTTGGGGAGTCACTTGGCCCAGTACTAAAAGATGTTCCAGCTGAAATTCAGTAGACTAATTATTATACCTAAGTTACAATTTACAATAAAAATGGCTTGAAGGAATTTCAGCTGATCATTTGACTAGCACCTTTATAATAAAGAATCCTGTATTCAGTCGGTATTTCCCCAAGTTTACCTGACTCACACCAAGTGTGATCCTAAAAAAAAACCCAGTAACATACTGATGCATCATATCAGAGATCAGAAAATTTATATCTTGTTGCCATAAGAGATGAGGGGAAAGTCTCAGAAACTTCTTTAGATTAAAGGGAATGGGATAGAGATGGAATAATCTTGTTATACAGAAACAATACTTGACAAATAATTGAAACAGTTTCCTCCTTCTCTGAGAGACTCTCTGGTAGAGAGGCCAGGAAAAAAATCATTAAGCAAATTAGCAGTGATGTAACATTTTAAACAAGGTTTCTAAGATTGAATTGGCTGGGAAAGGTGAATTTGAGATTGCAAACATTTTGAGACTATAAGGCTTTGAATAATAAATGACTGACTTCCTCTTCTCAACAAAGCCATGTTTTTCTCTCACTCTCTGTTTTCTTGTAGCTAATAAACTCTAGTGAAATACCAGTGCCTCTACATTTCTGTTTTATATAGATGTCCTTTCTCACTTTGTCTCCTCTTGAGGCTAATTTGTCTCTCTGATTATAGGATTATAAGAAAGTTACACTCACACTTGTTTCATCCCTTTCATTTCTCTTTCTCTCTGACTATGATGAGAACACTTTTTTAATTGACACCTAAGAAAAGATATCACAGAGACAATATAAAAGAGGGTTAGAGGGTTTTAGACTTTGTCTCAATTAAAATGTCAGACAGACAAGTTAATCACAAGCGCACAAATGAAAGACTATTGACCCTTTGAGGCCTAATAAATAGTTTTACAGTTTTGATTCTTTTCTTACTCCATCTCCTAAAGAGCCTGTCGTTACAGATGCTTCCTTGAAAGCAGATGATGACTGTCTAATGAGACAATTTCCCCTATTAGACTAATCCTTGTATGTCAAGTAGAAGGATAATAAAGCCTGCTGAAACAAAAATCCATTTAACATTATTTTAAAATATGGAGAGGGAAAAGGTGACCTATAACAGACACTTTCTAGCACTAGAGTCATTACTACCGATGCACATCTACATAGAAATGTGTACTTGATCCTCACTTCAAAGGAGTTTGTTTAGGAGAATCAGTATAAATGAGACAGGCCTTTTTGACACTATGAATCTGAAACAGACTGCTTTGTGAATGATCTTGGCACAAGTTATGCATATACTATAAAGGCTAAAGGTCTGAGTGTATCGTATAAGGGACTCTGATAGAGCCAGTAAGTATCTCAATTTTAGTTTAACTACACATGGAGAATTTGAAGATTTTTTTTTTTATTTTTTGATTTTTTTATGGTGTATAAAGGAAATGTTGAATACTATGGCATATTTTCAATGGGTTTGTTTTTTGGGTTTTTTTTTGACTGGTTATAAAAAATATGTTTTTCAATCAGTAGTGCCTGCATTAACTTACTGTGCTATTAGGACAGAGACAAAATTTTCATTTTCTTTCTCAGCACTACAACTGCTCCAAATTTCGTACAATTTTATTTGCTTAGACATAGAAGCAAAGTTTATACTACATTGAAAGAGCAATTCCAGAGCACCCATAATCTGAGGATACTCTTTCTTTCCCATATTACATCAACGTGTTTATCTCACGAGTATCCTGTGGATGGCCTGTGTAAGTGTGCCTGGAAATTCCTGAAGATGTTGGAAATCTCAAGTGTGGACTCCCACAGGCCCTAAGGAATAGCCTTTGGCTATGTTCCCGTTGTATCAGAAGCTGTGCTCATAGATCTGCAGTGTGAATGGAACTGTGAATTTGAAGTCATCAATGGATCTATCTTTAAAAAAATGTCTAATAGGGTAATTTCTGACTCCAGTGGCATAACTGTCTTGGAATCAGGTCACTGTGGAAGAGGTTTCAGAGATGTTCCAGCACTGCCACTTGGCAGAAATGGCAAAGTATGAAGTGAAGGAAAGTGGTCAGAAAGTTTCTATGACTTATGCTTTCTAAGCTGATGATCAGCTCTCTTGACTTTTTCTCTCTGTGTCTGAAAATCACGTAGAACATGCTGATGCTAAAGCAAAAAACTAAATTAGAAGTAGGAAGCTTTACCTAGCCTTCAAAGTGAGTGAAATTCCTACAACATGACACCTCCAACTTTGCATTTGGTAAAAGACATGCAAACACTTCCTTTTACCTCATCATAACTGTCTAGTCAAAGAAATGAAGAATCTGCACTAAATGCAAACTACCTGAATTTCATGAAAGGGAGAGAGGTGTTATTGAGCTCATATGCCTGTAGCTCATGTCTATTGTATCCCTTTATAACTGAAGAAAATATGGAGGTATTATATTAGTGTATATCATCCATATTAGTGTATATCACATTCCAAAAATGTGAAATCCTCCTATTGATTATAGGGTTGCTTTGATGCTTCATTCAAACATTATAATTTCTATTCTTTGCAATTCTGGATTTCCTATAATATTCCTTCACCTGTTATCTAGGAATACTAAACAACCTTAGCTACTTTTTTTTTTTTTTTTTTCATAATTCCAATTTAAAGACTTCACAAACTCAGGTAGAACAAGGAAGTTGAAAAAAGCAACTTCATTCACAGTTTCAAATGCATATTTCCCCTACACTTCGTGCATTCAGCAACATCCCAACTGAGTTCAGGGCAGTAAAGTTTCTCACAAAGTTTATTAGGGAGAGAAGAGGACCACTGCCATTTTGGTGTGCATTCATGCAATAAATGAAAACTTAGATTTGAAAATTTGGATTGATCTAAGGGGATCTAATGTGACATAATTTATATGCTGAATGAGTAGGAAAGAAGACTGCAACAAGAAAAACAAACAGCGTAAAAGCATAGAGCTAAACCCTGCAGCTGTAATTAACAGAGCAATATATTATAATCATAAACATCTCTTTAAAGAGTTATGTCAGGTCATTAAGAGAGCACCTGAGTTTATTGCAACATGTCCTCGCAAAGCAGATGGGACTCTGTCAGTTTGGCAATAGCCCAGTGAAATCTGTTGGTAGGCATTATTGTAGCCTCCACATTATTACTGTTAGTTCACCTTCAGCTAGGAAGATAGTATTAGGCAGATGGTAATTAATTCTGGACAGGTCAGAAGGAATTACTGTGAAAAGAAGAGTGAAATTATCTGGACGTCAGGGCTCCTAGTTTAAGTTTCTCAGTACCACTGAATCATATGAGGAAAATGTCACTGACTACATATATCCCTCTTTTTAGCCAATCTCTATGGGATACAACTCACTTGACGCTGTGCACTTTCACAGTAGCAATAAGCATAGACACACAGATAGTCCAGTTAGTTAAAGAAAATGCTTTGAGATATTTGAAATGTAAAAAAAAACCATTTCTGAATATATTCAATATTACTTAATAACATAGGGTTGTCTTTTTTGTTTTGTTGGCTGGCTGTTTTTTTTTCATGAAACATCTTTTATTGTCTGCTTTATTTCATTTGAAAAGCTTGTCTAAACTTCTTTCTAAAGCCTACTGTCCTCTACATCTCTTTATTACAACATCTCTGTTTCACTATAACTATCACTGGAACACTGAGAAAAGGATCAGACGTGTCAGCTATGAACCTTAAGTGTTAGTATCTTTTCATTATAATAAGATTTTCCTTTTTTTTGTGTGTGTGTTTGTTTATTTTTGGGGTTTTTTTTGTTTGTTCCCCCTCCCATCTTCTTGCTCATGTCTAGCTGATCTACTGATTTCTCCAACCAGTGGAACAAGACTCTAGTTAGTTTTAAGGATTTTACATAACTACATAAAAGCGATTATACATTTTATACTTACAATAGAAAAAAATACAGAAAAGCGATTATACATTTTATACTTACAATAGAAAAAAATACAGAAAAGCGATTATACATTTTATACTTACAATAGAAAAAAATACAGAAATGCAGCTTCCAGCCAGAGCATCTAAGCCATTTCAAACATTTTTTTAGTAATGTGACTGTTGACATTTTAAGAATAATTATCCAAAGTGTCACCCTAATTCTCAGTTCTTCATTAGATCCCATTTGTTGCAATCAGGTGCATTGTTGAACTTCAGCAGAAAATTAAGTAGGGATATATTTTAGAACTTTCCCATTTTAGAGTGGTTTTATCCTTATAAAGATGTGAAGCAATGCTTTTACTGTCAAGAGAAATTATGGACGGACATAAAGACCTAAAAAGGGCTGAAAAAACCTCTTACTCATATAACTAAAAAAAGGTCCAGTTTATAGATGTCATTAAAAAAGGCAAAAGATATATTTGTGAAGCTCTCTGATATATAGACTATCATGTTGTCACTCAGTCACCTGGAGTGTCATAGTATTGAATTGTGTCTTGCAGCTTTGTCTTTTTAACAGAGAACTCTTCAGTCTACATTCAAAAACTTACATCCTTATGCCCCAAAACTCTTTAGTAAGCCACACAGGCAACTCCCTGTGTGCAAATGAGTGTTTTGTAGGTTAGAAATTTGAAATGTTTGTTAGCAGATTTTCTATCCTGTACTATGGTGAGTTTTTCCCACATTGGTGGGTTCTTTGTTTTTCTGTTTTCCCTCCAAATAAAAAGCCATCAAATTCTATTAATTAGACAACTAGCTAAAAAAATATATATATATTTTAGACTGTATAAATGCATTAGTATTTGTCGAACTCACTGTAGTCAGTTTGTTTAGCTGAGTAGCATTTCCTCTTCCTGGGAGGTGGCATAGGCCGATCAATCAAGGTCAAATTACAACAGTCACTTTGCCACAGAGAAAATAAATTGGGATGATAAATTCTGTGAAGAAAATAAAGAAAAAAACAAACTACCAAGGGCTAAAAAAAAGAGAAATAATCCCAAAACATGGAAACAAACAAATAAATCACAAAATACCCAACATAAATATGCAATAGAAAGAAAAGAAACTCAAAGAAAATTTTGGGGAAAAAAAACCCCACAACTAATTGTCTTCATGCACAATGTGTTGCTGCATATCTGAGGAGTAAAATTTCATTCCTTATATCAAAAAAATTCACCTGTGAAAAATATATTTCAAAATAAAACAAATCCCTATTCAGCTCATTGTCTTAAATTTTGTTTTTAGAATAAAAACTTACCTAAGTGTCAGAAGAAAAAAATTAACATGGAAGTAGTTCCAGTCAATCTGAAAATTTACTTGGAATAGTTTGGCATATGGTCTTCAGCAGTGCATGATTCACTACACACAAAAAGCCAACATACTTCAAGTCACTGGTAAAATGAGTTAAAGTCACCATGTTCTGACATAAAATAGTCTTTTGGTAAGCAAAGTTAAAATATGTAGTCATTCATTTTCCCTAGAGCAGGAGAAAACAGCCCTATAAAGGGTGTAATCAAACTGTTATCCATAAAGGCCAGCTGATGAATTCTCTACTTAAACACGTTTTGGATGGAGTAACAAGCATGCATTTTGTTTTACCTACTGTGATGATGCCTATCTATCTGAACATCTAAAACATTCATGTCTAGAACCTGAGGTGAATATCTCAAGGTATTACATGTCAACTTTTTAGGTTTTTTTTTTTGCTTGTGGACTCAGTCATGAAAACAGAAGACTAAAAAAGACCTGAGCAAAATTGAGAAATAGTTACAAATGTCAGAAAAAGAGCTCTATTTATTCCTTTAAGCCTTTTTATTCTTTTAAATCTGAAATTTGACAAAATTTCAAAATTTGATAATTCTGTAATAGACTAACAAATTGTAGATTATAAAGTTAGAAGGCTGCTCGGGAAGAAATTTGATCCCTTATACCCAAAAGACAATAGTAATCTACATAAACTATCCTGAGAATACTAAATATCTTACCTAAAGAAATTTCACAGCATCCTTAGACAATTCGTCTAAGTGCTTTTCTATTTTTTTTTTTAATTTTTTTTGATCTTCCTCCCTCTCAACAATGGACCTTGAAATATCCGTCAGAAAAATAATGCTAAACAAAGTCCTACAGATTCAGTTCTTTATGTATTTCCAATAAATTCTAATGAAAGGTTGTGACATTGTGATTACAGTTACGTTTTTCCTGATGCTGCATAGAAGCAGTTCCTACAAACTCTGCAGGAAAAAGAGGAAAAATGTTTGTTAGTATCCCTGGGAAATAAGTATATAAGAAAAAAAGAATGCTTATATTTTTGAAATGGATCTGGAAAAATCAAGGACTTCTTATTAAAAAAAAAAAAAATTATAATGTACAAATGTATTTTGAATAGATATAGAAATGTGTGCACATAAATTTTCATAGGGGTGACATTTTATTCCCAGATTAAAATTCATTGTGTTCAATCAAACCTCCTCACTTCTATCTTCCATTCCTATTGATCTTTCATAATAAAAGATTTTTGCAAGGTGTGTTTGACAGCTTTAGTTACAAGTTCTACTATATTTATTTTTTATAATTTTAGCTTGAATATGAACCTTTTTTAATTGATTAAAGATTGTTAAAAGTATTAAAGATAGGAACATTATTTTGCTCAAACACTCAGGAGAATTCTTGTAAAACTGTCACAAGGCCTGGCCATCTTTGCTCTCTTGCTGCTACAAATTTCACCAAACCTGACATTGTGATTCACTCATTAGCTGATGTGGCAAGATCTGCTGTTCCAGGACTTTATCTTCTACAATCTTTAATGGCACTCCTTAATCCAGACCTTAAACATTTGGTTCTCCCACTCATTTTGCTCTTTTGATAAGAAAATGGTAATCACAACAAATTGCCCTCTAGCCTTAACACACAAAAGGTACTAAGAGGGCCATCAAATTACTACAATTTATAAATTACACTATGACCTAAACTGTGAAAAGGGATGTACCTGGGTTTCCACTTGATTTGGGAAGTTTATCTTATCTAAATCTATCCAGCTCTGTTCTCTCTGTGAGAGAGGAAAAAGTGTATTCTCAACACGAGTTATTCACAATGTCAAATTTAACTGAAGACTAGACAAAATGTAATTCTTACATGATCATATGCTCAGTTAAAGACTACAGGGAAGGTTTCAATATTCTTTGACCTTCTCTCATGTTTGTAGTGAAAACCATAAACTACTTTGTCTGCACTGGAATTTTATTTCAAGCTAACTAACTCATGAATGCACATTTTTATAACTGATGGCAAGGCTTTTGACTATGTGAAGTACAAGAAAGTGTTGCAAACGGTTCCAACAAGAAGGTGATTTTTGGAGTGTGTTCTTTGGCACATCAATAGTACATAAACCCATAGTAAGAGTTCTGCAGATAGACTATAGGTTTATATTATATAGAAAATATGCAACATTTTCAATTACAGTTATTCACTAAAACATGAGTTGCAACTTAGATTTGACACTCATCCATGAAATAATGAAAAAAATGCTCTCATCTGACACTGAATTTTCTAGTAATAGTCTTATTGTGAACATATGCATATACCAGATAAACTATAGGAGAATAATTCATTCGAGTTTTATTGTTTTATTAGTTACTATGGGACTAGAATGATTAGATCTAAAGAAAACAATACTACTTATTTAGACAAATAAAAGCCTAATTTGAATCCAGTAAGAAAAATAGGAAAGCAAATTAAAGAAGTAAAAATCAGATCAGTGTAGACAAGAATGTAATTTCAAACTGTAATTAGTTAGGACATTCTTTTTTGAAAGTCACACAGGCCATATGACCAAATGCATGACTGTTAACAGCAGGCATTCAAACTGTCTTTGACACAAACTCTCAGAATTACCCAGACTACAAAACTGCAAATCTCAGCAAAGCAGCGCATTTAGGGCATAGAAATGAATCCTTCTTCCCTTGGGAGACCAGCTCCTGGCCTTATAGCAAGAAAGAAAAAAGCTTGATGAATTCATATGTGACAACTGCAAGACAACAGTGATCATAATTGGCAGTCTGAAGTGGGAACATTTGAGTTATTTCAACTGCTAGCAGTATTTCAAGCAAATTACAGCAGGCTGCTTTGCATAAACAAAGTAAATTGCTCACAATAGTAGGAAGAGTAGGAACATCACTTTCTTTTCCTTCACCATAGGTTGTCCCTAAACTCACTGTTTTTCTTTCCTATCAATTTACAAAGTGAGATAATAGAAACAAACAAATAAACAAAAACAATGAACCAACCAAAATATAATTTGTAGTCGGTAGATATCCTTTTCAGACAACAATCTGTTCCTTTCTCTCTCCTTTTTCATGCTACCAAAAAATATGCTATCAAGAAATAATATTAGCTGTTGACTGTGCAGAGGACCTCGGAAGTGCATCAGTCAGTTTGTACTTGCTTCTTAAAGGCTTGATCAAAGAGCATAATTATGCTATTTCTGAGGATTTTGAAGTTTCCTTTACTTAAAATACATTCAATAACATTAAAGTTGATGCAAGATATATTAAGACATGATAAAGTCATCTGAACTTACACTATAGTCTTAGTTTTTCGTTGACTTTCCACATATACTTAAGACATTGCATATAACAAGCTGTATATATATTTAAAAAGGAAAAAAAAATCATGTTTAGATTTGAACATGAAAAAAATTCTATTAAATTACTCAATACTACAGTACTGGAAACCATGGAAACTTCAGATGAACTAAGTATTGTAAGAACTTAGAAGGTCTCCATTCAGCGACTATTTTCCTTACAATGAGGATAAATAGAATTGTTCTTCATCTATGCATACAAATGTTGAGCTGTAGAGATATTAAAAGACCTGTCTGAGCTCAAACGATGTCCATGCAATATACACAGGAGGATTCAGGCATGTAATTTAAAATTAGCTGTCTTTTCACAAACCAGACAGAGGAAACATCTATAAATACTTACAACCTTGTTCCTTCTTTAGTTTTCATATATGAGATCAAAAATCATGTAGAAATTTCCTAGTATAAAATTGCCTGTGTCAGAATTTAGGAATGACATTTATAATGCTAGTTAATAAGTGGTAAAATATTGGTCATTCTATACAATTTCACAACAATATACTCAAGGGGTTTGAATTTATTTATTTATTTTTTTAATCTATCTGAAGTTCATAAAATAGTTCTGGATAATGTTTTTTGGGCGGGGGTTAGTGTGTGTGTGGTGGGGTTTTTTATTGTTCCTTTTTGCATGTGCTGCATAATGACATATGAAATAAATGCCATAAAGACTGTTCTGAGTTAACTCATTATTGCAACCATGGGAAAGAGGACAAGTTGACCTTGGTTATACTACAGAGAATTGTATTCCTCATTTGATCTGGGTTTGATTTTAACTAATTCATCTGTTTCCCACATTTATTTCAAATAGTCAAAGCTTCTTCCTTTTCATTTTGTACCATATACTTCTATTCTCTTAGTGTAACAGTAATGGAATGCAGATCACAACAGGTGTAAATAGAACAATGTGTCAGCTGTCATTACTTAGTACAAAGATGTGTCTGAATGTGGAGTTTTTAAGAGTGACAATTTCAGAAGAAAAATATGGCTGTATCACAAATATGTGAGTGTTCTAACTAGGAAACCATGGAGGAATGAAAACAGACAATTTTTTCTTGCTCTTGGAGTTCAGAACACTGTATGCAGCATTTTACTGCAGATTAACCTGAGTGAGCAGGTTTATTTGCATGCTGCCTGTCTAGTATTTTTAGCAAATTTTCTTTTCAAATGTTTTTTTTAAGAAGTTACTGCGGAGAAGATGAGACTAAAATTTCTCTTATTTCTGTAAGTGATCTGTCTCCCTACTCTTGAATCCATGTTCCTTTCTTTCTGTTTAACTCTTGAAATAGCTTCCATAAAGTATTTTTCAAGACCCATTCATTACGATTTAGAAGTCCAACAATTTGTATCTGAAACTTGTCATACTATCATAGCTGGGCAGAGCAGGCCTCAGGTTAGGAGAAGAGTATGGTTTTGCTGATGAAGACAGTGGGAGAGTCCAAGTGACAAAACTGATAGAAGAACCTGTGATATAAGCTAAACTGGAAGCAAATACAGCTACCTTTTTTGTTTTTGTGTTTTGTTTTGTTTTGTTTTGTTTTGTTTTGTTTTTTTTTACCTTCTGAGTTTTACTCTTATTGGGCAGAACACAGGAAACTGAATTCAATATGTCTATTCTTGCAAATCCATTTTTGTAAATGTGCGTCTGGGTAGATGAGTGTACCCCTAAGGAAATGATGTTTTTTATAGTTATACTTCAGACACCAAAGAGAAGTTGTTCAGGCATTTGGGTATCATCGATTATAAAACAAATTTGAAATACAGAATGGGGTAAAATTTGGGGGTATGTTGGGTACTGATCTTGAATCTCTCTTTATAATGCTGTATTAGCTAGTCTGATATTTTACTACTAAACCATGCTCTTAAACAAGCATTATTCAGAGCTCTGGATTTATATTTCTTATTTAGATATAATGAACTACAGTCACATTGAGTTAATAAGTTAAGGCATGAAAACATTCAAATGCACATGCTGTTGTTTGTGCAGCAGTGATGGAAAGATAAAATGAGCCAAATCACCTCAGCATTTCTTAGATATAATCATCCTGCCTGTACACTCAGGGGGTTTCCTTCCTGAGGAGAGAAACTAACAGTTTTCAAACAACAAAGGAAGCCACCAGAGTTCAAGGCATTGCATCATATTTCCCCAATGAAAGATTCTATGCTTTATGAACAGTTCTCCACTTTTTGAGCTGAACTTCATTTACAATCTGAAAGCATGACATACACAATTAACAACCCCTTACCCATTTAACAATGAAAACTATGAAATTTGCAAACTAAAGAATACATATTAAGCAAATATGAGTTCAATTATATCAGAAGAATTTCCCTGTGATGGACTCTATTAGGTTGTGAAATAGTTTCTCTAGGGAAATTGTGGAATTCTAATAGCTGAAGATGGTTTAAGCTGTGGGAAAAGAAACTTTCATTAATTAAGGCAGTAGGAAAATGAGTTTAAACATTGTTTCTGGACTTCAATTTATATGTAGTAAGCAGGATGAGAGTCTGTGTCCTACCGCTCGGACAAATTGCCTTATAAGCTTGAAAATTCAATGGGCAAAAGGTGATCAAACTAGGAAAGCAAAAGCAAAGGCAAATTTGAATATTTTATAATTCATGTTTATTTAGCATAAATGTTTCATAGCAGGTAGCTGCAGACTGACACAAAAATGAAAGTGTATTTTAGGTAAAAAACTGAGGGTGCAAAAATCTCCTGAAGAAGAACAACAATAATGATCTTTAAATGACAATCTTACTTCACTTAACAAAGAATTCAGTGTTCTTCTCTTTCTCTCTCTGCCCCTTTCCCCCTCCTTTATATTCCCTGGATATTTAATGTCTTATATATTGGCCTGGTGAGCATATGTTCTTGGTTAAGAACCATTGTTTATGAAATTGTTACAGGTTTCAGATTTCTTTGTGGCAAGCAGAACACCCAGGCCCCTGGCTGGTAGCAATTGGAGCCATTCAGAGGTATGTAAACATTAGAGTGAGGAATTTATGAGTCTACAGTTCAGCTGTATGGAACATTTCTCAACTTGGAACTTTTTTTCTCTTTTGTGTGTGCAAATAGATTCCATGACTTCAAACACAGCTGAGCGGTACCTGGGTGTAGATAGAAAAGGACAACATCTGGAAATAATAACTGCTTAGCCATTAGTCTAATGCCTATAGAAGCATTAAAATAATATCCAAGTTTAAATTCAAAAAGTTGTTCCAGGTGAATCACATGAATGATTCTGGTCTAAGCAAATAACTAAGGTGTAAGAAGATACAATTAAGGGACTGTAGTAGATCATTCCAGTTACTGACTAAATATGTAAAAAGATAAGAAAATGAAGATTCCTGAAAAATTCTCTGAAAAAATAAGGCTGGCAATTGGAATTATATTAACAGCTAAAAGATTACCCACTCAGGAAATGTCTGTACTTTACCATGCAATGTAGCCTCTAGTATTGTAGAAGAATGTAGGAAATTTTACCATGACAATAAGGTCTTTGTCATTCATTTCTGAAAAATGTCTTATTGTGAATGTGGGGAAAAAAGACCCATGATCAAAGTTCTTTTCACCCTCCCCTATCACTTTCTTGTCTCTGAATATACTCTACATTTTAGGCTTATCTAAGTAGCTTAATGAGACAGAAAATAGCATTTGTGAGGATGCATAAGTATGAGCTTGTAGATAGATATTTTGTCATCATCCTTGAGAGAAAAATAATTCTCAAACATGCACATATAAAGCAATGGCAACTGCAGAGAATGATGCAGTCAGCTTCATCATTTCATTCTTCAGTTGTGATAAGAAGAAAAAAATTATAAAAAAGATCATTTACTGATTTCAGTGACTTTATTCTCAATATTAAAATTACACAGCAGTACTTTGACTCATATGTCTTTGGACCCTTAGAGTTTAGTTATAACATTTTGTTAAAACTCTGGGTTAAAGAGAGTTTCTCTTATATACTATTTTATTTAGTGTGCTTATTCCTGTCATTTTTCTTTCTACAGTTTCCTGTAAACCAAATGCTTTCCTGTTATTCAGATTGTTTCCTGAAATATATACTGAGAAATGGAGGGAGGGGAAAAAATCATCATATGTACTTAACACATATTCCTCAAAGTCATTGGATAATAGGTTCAAGGTGTTGTCATATGTACAATGCACATGAAAACATCAAAATACGGGGTTATTTCCTTAATATCCCAGCGCAGATGAATAAAACTTCTCAGTGGAAAAAAATATAGTAGTGCATGCAAAGAACATAAGACTAATATTTGCTTTATTGTAAAAATTGTTCCAAAGTTTCAAAATCTAAATTCTGAAAAAGGGAAAAGATTTTGGTTTTGTCAAGATGCAGTTTTTTCTCAGAGCATATTTTAGCATAGTCTAAAACTAGTCCCAGATAATTTACAGATACTCAATAGGCAACATCTGATTTACAATTCAAACAAATTCGTTTTTGTGAATTTATTCTGGTCATATTTTAAACCAAGACAGGAAAAAAACCCAAAAAACAAACAACAACAACAAAAAAACCCCAAACCCAAACAAAACAACAACAACAAAAACAAATAAGAAAAAAACCCTCCTCAAAACAAAGAAGAAAACACATGGTGTCAAAGGAGATTTACAATTCTGAAAAAGACATAAAATTATATTCGCACTTCCATGTGTGAAGGTAGTGACAGTATCCATATATCTGTTTGCCAGCAGTAGGTCAGCTGGAAATTTGCACTGTGGCAATAGAAATTCATCTGATACTGAATTTGAAAAAGCAACTAAATGTCTCTGTGTTCATTCCTAATGCAGGTTTTTGTGGAAATTGGTTGAGGTGTCCATATTTGCTGCTATGATATTTTCTCAGCAGAAAAACCTGCCTAACTACAGCAAAAATATCGTGAAACTCCTGCCTATGTGTATCCATTCCACCTAAGGCTGCAGCACCCTAGTTTGCTCTAGGCTAAAATTTGGAACAGGATTTAAGATGCAGTTTTCCTTTTCCTCATGTTTTGAAAGGTTCTTAATGTCTATTGATGTTTCTTTTCCTTTCTTTCCCCTAAACAAACATACAAATAAACAAAAAGACAAACCAAAATCAACAGAACTAAAAAGCAAATAGCTTCAGATTTTGGAAGAGGCAGTTTGCACCAAAAACTCAGTCTGTTTTGTTTTGCTATTTTGCTAATTTTTGTGGGGTTTTTTTGTTTTGTTTGTTTGTTTGTTTGCCTTTGGGAAATCGTAGAGGCATGTGGGCTACATAGATTAAATTCTGATAATATTTTATCTTCCATAGTAACTGTAACTTTAACAAGAGTTGAGCCTAAGCAAGGGAACCTGAGAGAATGACACAACTTAGCTCAAGGTACAGCAGGACCATACATAGAATTCAGGAAATGCTTTCCAACATGCAGTTGGAAAACCATTTGAAATGTCTATATTTTAGCTCCTGGATGTGGACAAGAGATGTACAGCTAAGTATGAATTAACCCTCTTTTCTCTAGACCATCCTCATGAACTGTTAACATACTTTTAGCAATTTTTGGTCCTAAACAATTAGTTGAAGCGTTCAAAGTGTTACTGACTGCTTATGTTTTTGAAATTATTTAGTGAGTTTGTTTGGAGATGTCCTATTTATTTATCCATGTATAGGCTGAGAAGTGTGCAAAATTCAACAACAACAACAAAAAAAAGAACAACAAAAAAACCCAAAGCAGTATTTTGGCTTCTGTTATGCAAAAAAGATGTTCAGTCACCTGGACTCTACAACTCTGAAAATATTCCTGGTTCAGAAATGTATCATCCAAATACAATGGAATTTTAAAATAATGCAAGAAGGCACAGTATCACTAGTCTCAGTAGCAATGTACAAGGAAAAGAAAAGTAACATCCTGCTTCTTGCATGGCCTGCCTTACTGTAGTACACAGAAGTACTCTACAAATGTATTAAAGAACACGAATAGTGATGTTTGCAAAAGATGTGTGTATCTCGGAGTTGCTACTTGTATTTCTGAAAACAATCACTTTAAAAAACTTCCACAAAATTTAGGAAAAAATCCAGCAATCCTCTTATTTGTGTTTGCTTATTTATTTTGGGATGGAGACGGAGGAGTGCCTATATTACTCACAGGATGATGAAAGGAGGATAAAATGTGCCAAAAGAATGGCTACAACTCACAAATTTGTATTCATTCAAATAGCAGTACTATTAATAGGAAAATCATAAATTCATTAATTCACTCTGCAGGAGAGCTTCCTGTTGTTCCAGGAAACTTTGTACTCAGTCAGGAAATCTTAGCTTTGCCTGAATTGATGTGTTTGTTTCTAGGTTCATTTGCAACATGTATGACTGAGGAAACAATATATTGATATGCTATTTATTTGTATGTTTCTCCTTCCCTCCAAACTAAGATAAATCACACTCAAGCAATCTACTTGACGTTGCACATCCCTGAAAACAGTAAATTATATTTCTCTCTATTAAAAACACAGAAATTGTGTAATTGTCTCCATTTCTAAATGGAAATCAGAATGGGAATAGCATTCCATCTTAACCACAAGCTGATGTGCGCTTATGTGTATCTTTATAAGTCTCCAAGAAAATTATAAGTTTTTTTAATTCCTCTTTTTGAATGCCTAATAGAACAAAGTACTATTTACTTCTCTCTTCTCAAGAACTTAACCTAATGGACCAGAAAAGTACCTGACCCAGAGCACTGTTTATTGGGCATGTTCATTCTCTCCAAAGCTGCTCCTGAGCTCCTGAGGCCAAACCAAAAGATCCTTATTGAGTTTTCATTTACTTATGCAGACATAACTTTAATTTACTTCAATGGGAGTTTTGCTTGATCTGACCCCCTGACACTTATGTGATGCAGAGGAGTAGATTGCAGAGGAGGTGTTAGTAATGGCCTTTAAAACTGTCAAGAACCCAAAGGACAGTGATGTTATCTCAAAGAGAGTTTTTGTGCAGGAGTAATTTTATTTAGTGTTCTGTATGTCTGTGAGTGCATGAACTCTCTCTCTCTCCAGTATGCACACAGAAATTCCTCAATGTGGTCTGTATTTTCCTCCCTTCTGCTGTGGTGTATGCATCTGTATTCCCACTTTGTGTTTCTGATCATGTTAGAAAATCAATGGTGTTTTCAGATGAGTCAAAATGTCTCAGTACAGCAGTGTCCTCTGTGTGGGACAGTACAATTAGCCTGGCAGCTTTAAGTGGGGACCTTTCTCTTTTGTTTTCCTTGTGAAAAAAATATTTTTCCATAATTCTGATTGCAATTCAGTGGTAAGTAATACTTAGAGATGTTCAATGATTATAGTCCTTCTTGCCATCAAGAACCAATTCTTGATCTCAAAAGTCAAACGGAAGGACAAGCGTATAGCACAGCAAAGAAAATGTAGCATAGCTCCAGAAAGGCACAATTAACAAAGTTATTAATTTATTCTGAAAAGAAGAGAGACAACTCTACAACATCTAAGTTACAGAATGACCTACTGAAGGAATAACGTATTCTGTCAAGTTTTCAAAAGGAATGAATATTTTGTGTGTCAGTGTACCACCCATGTTCCCAAGTACTTGCTCCTAATCCCTTAGGAAATTTATGGTTTTAACGGTCAACATACAGCCCAATCAAAGACTCTGTCTAACAAAATATATCTATTTTTAGGGAAATATTTGCAGAAAACACAACTTCTATCCCTAAATTTCCACCCAAAGCTGAATAAAAAAATCCAACAGCAGATCAAAAAGACATGGAGAGAGAAACAATGTAAGTTTTCCTCTCCCCAGTTATCTCATTTTTTTACTTAATACATATCCTGAAAGAACCAAAAAATTTGTTCAATGATAAGCTAAATGATGCCACACTCTTCCTTCTGGTACAGAAGAGAAGTTTTATGATCTATTCCCACATGCATGGTTCTGTGATGTTCTTGACTTCAATATACATGTATTCCTTGCCACCCAGTTTTCCTAGCATACCAGGAAGGTGGAAGAGAAAGAAGCTATTAATTATGTGTGAAGTCTCGTCCTTGAACATTCCCAGCTTTCACCATCTTGTGTCCTGAACCTCAGAATCTTTTAAATTTACTGTGAAGATTTGTATGTCAAATGACAGATAGCCAGTGCTGCACTTCTAAATGTGACTCTAATTTTATGATGGAGTTCTGGTGACAACATCAAATCTTGCAAGCTTTACTTCTGAAGCTGATGGAGTCAGGAGAGACCTGAGATAACTTCTTTCTGGTGTAAACTTCAGGCTTAAGTTTATGTTTTATCATAACAAATGAGGGAAACATTTCAAAGGAAGGGGAACTCAGCAATCTGATTTCTTTTGCCTTCTGCCAATAATTTCTCAAAAAGAGTAGGAGAATAGAATTACATTACAAAAATATATTTGGACACCCACTCTTCTGTGGCACAAAACCAATGCATTTCAGTACTTTTAGCCTATGACATTACTGAATCAAAATTGTGAAATTTTACGTTTTCTTCATTGTTTATTTAATAAAATTGATATGAAATCAAGGACCTGTCATATATTACAGAAATTACTGAAAGCCTCAACACTTTGTCCTAACTACCTTCAGTAACCATGATGTTATTACCTAATCAATACATGGTGAAATTGCAGAACAATATCAGAGGCTGAAGGTTTTGACTATTCAACATTTCATGAGAAATGTCTTAACATTTTGAACTAACTAGAAATAGCAATGCATGCTGACAGGCATTTTTAAAGTTCCTAAGGTAGTCTACAACTTCAAAAACTGATTTAAAAATTACATAGTTTGGAAAATTCAAAATATCTTTGTACTAAGTTATTAAAAATTCACTAAAGACCTCAATACCTCAGGTTTGTGTAGAAATTTTTCAGCCTCTGTACAAACACAGCCATATCTGACATCATAAGCAAATGTTACGAATTAGGCTTTCACTTGCCATGCCAGAAAGGTCTTACGATGTCAACGGAGCAGAAGTTATGCTGAAAAGGATTCGTGAATTTAGAATTGATTAGAATTTTAAAACAAAATCATCACTAGCTTTGCAAAACCTATTTTTTTTTTTTTCAATTTCAAAAGAAAAACAGGAACTTGGGCTACAAAGTGAAACGTGCTCTAACCATGAACACACTTTTTCATAAAGTGCAGAACATTGTCTCAGTACACTAGTGTCCGGTCAGAATCTGATTAACTGTTGATTTACCCATTTCCTAGCTTTGGACACTTGGTTGTTAACATATTTATAGCACAACAATTAGAACATGATATTTTAACCAAATAGAGTTTGTTATTCCCATGACAATCAAAATCATCTAGTAGTGACTGAGTACTAGTTAGTCATAATTTATGTTTTATAGTAGAAAAAATCAAAAGAAAAGAACTGGTACAGCATACAGATTAGGATATGTACATGCATATAGATGAGCTGAACGTTGCAAAGTTATCAAGTAATTCTAACCAACCTGATAGGCAAAATCTACCAAACAAGACAAGGAAAAATAAATCCTTTTTTTTTACCCCCCCTCCCATGGAGAAACTATGGAGGAGTTTGTGAATATTATTTTTATCTTTGTGGCCAGGAGATGAAAACAACTAATAATTAAGTGAAATAATCATTATAAATATTGGTACTAATGGTTACTATAAAGAGGAAATTATACAGTAGCTTTAAAAACAAAAACAACAAAATTCCCAAAAGCTTCACAAACAAACAAACAAATGAACAAAAAAAAAACCCTAAACGTGCCTGCGTGAGACAGAATTCTATCTTTGTAAACAATATATTGTCCTAAGAGCAGATGCTTGGAGCCTCTTTTATTTAGAACAGGAAAAGCAGAGAAGTACTCCAAGCACTAGTCCACCATTACAAAAAGTATAACAGGTTATGACATAAAAAGTTTAATCTTGATCCTATTTTCTCTAGAAAATAGATTCTTTACATCTGTCCTTGTTGTCTTCAAACCACCCGTATGAATATTCAGACACGGATGCCTTTTTGGTTTTATCTATTTTCTTTTGAGCATTTTTGTATGAGAACCTTAGTAAATGCCTGTGAAAGGCTGAGGTAAAGTTGGTGTGTGAGACAGGTCTTCAACAGGCATTGTAAATTACCTACATTGGGTTTGAGCAAATGGCTCGAGCATACTTTGCCAACTGCAGAGTTTAAACTCTTTCCTCTTCAGCTCATACTTGAGTTTTCTTTTAAGCATTTTATCTTCTTGTGAGTCAGAAAAATCACTGTTGTTGTTCTATCACTCTCCTTTGGACAAAAGTGAATCAAGGAAGTGTAGGCAGATTGTAGTATGTAGCTCAAGGAATAGAAAGATGTTTTCTGCAAATGTAAGAAGCCGGTGTATCCCACATGCAAAGCTTCCAGTAAAGTGCTGGAACTGGCTATATTTAAAACCCTTTAGTTGTTATAATAAACTTTTAAATTAACAAAATGTAGAGAATTTGTTTTATTGCACTAATTTAATGGTATTTCCAAAAGAAAAAAAAGAGGATTATTTTATTATTGAAAAGAACAAAACCCACAACATTCACATGTTCAAATGGAAGTTATTGATATCTTTTAAGTTTTATGTAGTATGATAGTGAGGGAGGCAACAGCATCCTAGTAAAAAAAAAAAAAAAAACAAACAAAAAACTTTTTCAGAGCTCAGCATGGTCACAGGGATTTTATCTGCTCTGACACCTTTGAAAATTTGACAGCTGCCTTTATTATTAAAAAAAGAGACAGTTTATCATCTGTAAGTTAAAGCTGTATGTTGGATGCAAACTGAACAGAACTTGATCTTACCACCGTTACTCTAGAATGAAAAATGTGAAATTCTATAATCCACTGGCACATTCCACATGTATACCTGTTTCAATGGCTACTGAAGGTTCTTTTCCAAAATATAAATTGGTAAAATATATAACAAGCCTTATTTCTTTTCCTTGATAAAATTAAAATCCTTAAATTACATGGTTTTGGGTACATTAGGCTTTGGGTTTGGATTTTGTGTTTCTTCATCCTTGACATTGGTCAGGAGGTGATCAGATTGATCACAGTTTTTGACTAAACAGTGATATGCAACATGGACGCCATTAAAGTCTTAGTAGCTCAGCATTATGATGCTGCTATTGTGAACAACAAGAAGGGAAGGTGAAAAGGAAGATATATTTTGCTATATATTAGGATGAATCACAAAAAAGACAACAGGGAACCCCACATGCCTACTTTGGCTATGAATACAAGATAATTTCTTGTTTACATTAAGAATTTGACACTCTAAATGAAGATTTATAACAAAATCATGGTAGAACTCAGTGTTTAAGGATTGCAGCAAATGTTTATCTCATCAAATCTGCTTTCTCCTTTAAATTTAGTTCAGATGAAATGGAAGATTTTTGAAACTTTCTGTGATTCCTGGACAATTGACATCCTAATTAAAGCTGCTTTTCTGTGTAGGCTGCCAGAGTTCTGAAAGCCTGGATAAGGGAATCTCATTTCCTCAATAAACATATGTTAAACCCATATTTCCAGGAAGTGTCAATCTAACTTTCAGGCACAAGGGAAAACATAGCCATATAATACTTTCCAAGAAACGCCAAGCAGTGAGAAGGTATCAGAACTATAACTTTCTTTGTGGGTCATCTGCAGAGACCACATGGCCAAGGCCTGGGCAGGTATTGTAGGACTTCACAGAGGAATTTTTAGGTCCTCAGGAAAGTTCTATATATGCTAATTAAAAACATAATATGATGTCCTTCTTACTGCATCAAAGCAGCAGCCCGTCCAGCCTAGGGCCCAGTCATCAACACTGGCAGGAGGAAGTGTTTAGAGAAAGAACATGAATCTTGTTGCTTTTTGCAGTCCAAACGGTCAATGGCCACAGCTATTGTTAAATGGTAAACTGTTGCTTAGATATTTTGGTAAATTAACATCTAACCTTTTTCGAATTTACTGACCACCTCCATCTATAACACCCTAGGGCAGCAAATTCTATAAATTCACTACTTGATGTTCCAAGAAAAACTGTCTTTTATTCAGCTTGAAAATAATTTCCTTCTAGTTTGAAGAACATTTATTTCTAATATCACAATTTGATAAATAACAGCTTCATATTAGTTTTCAAAATTAATAATATCCCTACTCAGTGTTCTTCATCGCAGAAGAGATTAGTGGCAGCCACAGATTTGCAGATTCATTGTCCATTTCTTCTCCAGCTCTTTAAAATTATGAAAAGAACTGGTCCCAACACCTACCCTATGGGACCCTGTTGAATATTCTTCCCCATTTTGGAAAGCAACTGTTGAATACAATCCCACCCTACCCTACCCTACCCTGCCCTACCCTGCCCTACCCTACCCTACCCTACCCTACCCTACCCTACCCTACCCTACCCTACCCTACCCTATCCTATCC
>JAWWMP010000165.1:44458292-44500374 GCA_035047865.1 Dendrocincla tyrannina | reverse complement strand
CCTATCCTATCCTATCCTATCCTATCCTATCCTATCCTATCCTATCCTATCCTATCCTATCCTATCCTATCCTATCTATAATTTAACCAAATATCAGTGCTTGAAGGAAATTTTTCACAAGCCTATAATAATTTACTTTCTTAACAGGTGAACCTTTTTGAAAATCCAAATACAGTGGGTCAGCTATATCTTGCTTACACTCATGCTTTTTGTCATTCTTCCAGAACTGCAGCAGGTCAGTGAGGAAGGCTTTCTTTCCCTTTATATAAGATATGCTAACTCTTTCCCAAAAAGCTCTGTTAATATGTTAATATGTTAATAATCTTATTTTTGTATTATAGACTCAGCCACCCTCCCAGGAATGAAAGTCAGAATCATTGCTCTTATGATTCCCACAATCCTAGCTAGATCTCTTTTCATAGATAGACAACTTTGACAATCTTCCTGTCCTATATACATGGTGGCCTCACAACAACATATTACACACCATGATCAAATATCATCTGGTCCTGCTGACTTATGAACAACAAATTCATCTATTTTGCCTAATGTATCCTGTATGTTTTTAGAAGTGATTGAATCCCTTTGACCTATATGCTACAAAAGGGATGTGGGAATCTGTCCATTGTCTCCCACAGTAAAGTGCAAGTCAAAGAATTCATTGTGCTTGTCAACTATAGCCTTATCATAGTTGAGTTTTCTTTCAGAATTTTGTCATAATGTGGTCTCACCAATTCCCTATCATATCTGCTTTTGATGTGCTTAGAAACAGTTTCGCTGTCAGTCTGAGCACACTTTGCCAGGGGCACTTCAAATTCTTTTTGCATTTTCCTAATTTCCTGCTTAGGTATGAACTGCATATTTTATTGGTTCTGTTGTTCTCCATATTTGGAGTGGTTTCAATTTTTTAGATGTTGACCTTTTCTCTGTGTTATCTTCCTTAGCTTTTATTCTGAGCTACTGATCAGATTCTGAGCTACTGTAAGATTTTGAGGTCTTTTAGTTATTTTGAGGTCTTTTAATGCCATGTTTATTTTAATTGGACTTCCACTGCAAAACTTTTTAGGTAGAGTTCAAGACAAAAAGAGGTTTTTGGAGGGTTAGGGAATGTTTTCTTTGTTGTTTGCTCTAATTTAAGGTGTGTTTTTTTTTTGTTTTTTGTTTTTTTTTTTTACTTGGGTTTATTGTCAGAGTTTTCTTTCCTATTTTGCTATGTTTTCTACTTTTCTGAAAATTCAAAACTCATATTCTGCTTTAGAGTTTTTTTGATCTGTCTCCTGCTTTTAAACCTTCTTTTGGCACAGTCATTAGCACAAAAAAAATCTCCAATAATATCACTTGAAATCCGTTCTTCTACACTGCTCAAGATCAAATTCTTAACAGAATCTTTTCCTGTGAGTTCTAAAACATTATTTTTTGTTCTAGAAATACACCATCATAACAAAAAAAGAAAGTTTACATCTCATTCCATTCAATTACTTATCGTATTTCTAGATAGGTAATCAGAATCACTCCCACTTGATACTTCTCCCAAACTTGAAACTTTTTGCATCTCACTCAGCATTTCCTATTGTTCTGATAAGAGCAGGCTAGTTCTACATTTTTATTAATAACATGATATTTCTACCCAAAATTAATAATGCTTTTAATTTATTATCATAATAATTCAACGTTGCTTAGGGTTCATACTTCACACAGTGCCATTCTTCTTCCTTTATGTCCTAGTCTAGAATTACTATGAAGCTGGAAGCCTGGCAACAAAACATTCCAGGGCTTATCCTCCTTCCAACAAGTCTGAGTCACCTGCTTTGTCAGGGTAATTGTTTTGATTCCAAGCATTGTAATAATTCTTTATGCTATTTTCCAGTCTCCCAGCATAGGTAAGGAACCACTAATAAATTTTGCCCCCATTTCACTGATTAATGTTTCATATTCTGTGTATAAAGTGTTGTGCTTGCCTTGTTAATTTCCTTCATCTCTGTAGAGAGGCACACAGTTAGCATTAGTTTTGATATCACTTCTGCAGACTGTGTCAGCCCAAAGAACCTGCTCTTCTAAAACAACTGTCCTTTTTTTAACTTCTGATATAAATAATCCTTTAAGGTATTTTGATTTTGGGAAGACTTTTTTACCATTAAGAGTAAGTTGCAACTGGCTTCTTTCTACTCAGATCTCTTCTGTCTATAAAGTTCTGCAGTTCCTAACATCTGAAAACCTACTGTTTATTCAGTCCTCCTGTTGACTCCGTATTTCAAAACACTAGACTTTTATCTATATGTAGAATTAAATAGAATTTCAAAGCTGAAGAAGAGCTCTCCAACTAAAAACTAAGGAGTGAAAAGGAACGAAAGCAGTTGAGGTTAAAAGTGGGCAAAGGAAAGATTGTCATCTTAACAAAAATGGAAGTTTCTTGAGGCAGTGAACTCTCATAGTGACCTTCAATGCAGTAAGTATGAGTCAGAGAAATACCCGTGACAAACTGTTATTATACATAGCATGGCAGACCTAACTAGATTATTCTAAACCCATGAGTTTTAAGATTATCCAGGATGGAAACAATGGTTATGTATCTTTTCAATAGACAATATTTTTTCTGGGTTTTGGTCTGTTTGGGTTTTTTTTGGTCTTTTTTTGTTCTTTTTTCTCTTTTAAATCATTCCTTTGAAGTCCATATTTACAATCTTTGTTTAGCAATGCCCTCAATTCCCAAACTATGTAACGTGGAAAACATTCTTCTCAAAATGTCAAAAAATTATTTTTCTAACTTTCTACTTTTTACAATAATCAGTGCATTTTCTTTTCCAGCCCTGATTGATACAGTTTTGTGAAACAAGTTCAAGCTATTCACTCTTTCAAAACTCACATTTAAAAGGCAATATTAAGTAGAAGATTATTTAAAAATAATAAAAAAAAATATGAAAACCATAATGAGCTCTTGTTTGTTCTGTGGAAAGATAAAATGGCAGCTGACTTCTCAATATTGCATGGGCATATGTGGGAAGGGGGAGAAAAAGAAGTATTTTTAGACTTGAGAATGATTTTATTTGATTGACATCTAAAATACAGTCTAAGCACTGAGGAACTTAATAGGCTACAAGTACAAGGAATTGCAGTGATTTCTGTGTTCTGACAGATATCTAGCAAAAATCATGTTTCCTCTTATATAAGCAGGAAGCTGAAGAAAGCACTTGTCCAGGGAAACTGGAAAAATCCAGCTATTCCAATGCTGTTGTTGTTGGTGGTGATTTTATTACCATTTGTAAGTAGAAAGAGAATGCATCAGCACACTGTCCCCATATCAAAGTTAATATAGCAGTTGTTCTTGAGAGAGTCAATATAAATATTACAGTTGTTTATCATCCCCACCAAAACTGGGTCAATGCACTTTCTTTTTTTAACTTACCATCAGTTGCAAATTTGCAATTTCTTTCTTCTTTTTAAAGATTAAAAACATTTACTTTGGTGTACTATAAATTTTATCTTTCACAGGACAACATATTTGCTAAGTATTTTATATGCCTATTTTATCCCTTGTAACTCTTTTTCCTTGGTTCATTTGAGCCATCATTGCCCAGATTGCCACAGAGGAAATACTAGGTTCCGAAGAAGTAAAATAGAATATATTTTAATGTTAGATGGTTTCTTAAGATTATTAACGTGTTCTTTTTAACATCACAGTAAATACAATCTACAGTCTACAATCAGTTTAGTCCTGAAGCAATCACTACTGCCTTCCTCAAAAATACCCAAGAAAAGGTTCCATTTAGAACATAGCCCCACAACACAAAGGCAAGCTTTTTTGGGTGAAGATTTGCAATTTTCAGTGCAAGCAGTGGGTTCTGCATACTTGAATAAACCATCAGGTGCCATCAGGTACGTTCAACACATTCATCCATAGTGCATGTATCTGAGATCGATAGAGATGGAACCCCAGCTTTCAAATTTATTAATATGAAGATGATTGTATTTCACTTCTATTGCAAAGGCTTTTTTTGATCTGAGAAAATGGTTTCACACCACAAACCAAACTGAACTTGAAACCTTATTGTTTGAACTGTTCAGAAAAGGTTTCTGTTGTTTTCAAGACAGCACCACAGTCAATCATAAATCAAATTTAAAGCCAAGGCAGTCCTATCTAAGGAAGAGATATGTAAATGGTTTCCTGGTTAGGTTTGAGAATGCTGAAAAAAGTGTAAAAGGCCATAATTCCATGCTGGTGACTATGAATGGTGTCCCAGACAAGGTCTTCAGTCACCAATACTAATCTTTTACTTTAGTAGGCACTTTCGAACTGACTGTCCACAGTTTTGAACTTCAGTGAGTTTTTTTCAAGAAGTCAATCAGTGTGGATGCATCAAAAGTGACCATGGTTTTCTTTAGCACTTTAAATATGGATTTGTCTGAGGGTAATGCTCATTACACTCTGATGTTGCCACCCTGGAGTGTGAAGGATACAGAACAGTGCTGACAACTGCACTCAAAGGCCTAAGTACAACCCATCAGCCCAACTGAGATAGGAGTTGCAACGTGCTTTCCTGAACCATGGATAAGAAGTCTAGAGAGGAAGAACATCTGATTTATGAAATCTACATTTAATGGAGTTACCTATTTGAAAAATACTGGTATCCAAAATTAAGACAAGTAACATTTATGTGTGATGATCCACCCTTAGGAGGAAAGAAAGAGATCTGAATTTCACTGTTTTCAAAGCTGAGTTTTGCATGATAACACAAGACTCCTCACAGTCTTGCTCTACTAGGTTCTTTCTTTGATGAGGGTAGTACCTCCTCCTGGTCTTCTGGGTAGGTGAGAAAGAGCACAAGTGAGATATGTACAGTACCCACTGATGCAACTCCCATTCAAGATTCTCACCATTTTCAATCTAATTCCTTGTCAGACAGCAAGGATGTTGAGAAGGTGTAAGTGTTCCCCTGATAATGACCCCAGATTCTTCCACTCTTATTCAGGCTGGTCAGTATTTTACCATAAGGAATATAAGTGATTTTTATTTAACAAGGTAATTCAGAACCAAAAAGTGACAGATTATAACTTTCTTATTATTTTTCTCGCTGACCGGGACCAATGGGTCTATGTGTCACTCCAGTGTAAAGACAGCAAATCAAAGTGCCATTACTACTGCTATTATTATTTTATTATTGTGCCTAATTTAAGTCAAAAAAATACTTGTCATTGCACAGACTCCAACCAGCCCATTGTTGATTGCTCCCACCATTCATTTTACTTAACTCAATAAAGGGAAAGAAGATTTGATTCAGTATGTCCTCATTTTTGCAGGTTAGTGTAGCCAAATTCTTCAATTTGTTTATTCAGATTCTGTTTCCTTGGAAACAACAGCCCATATACTTCACACAGTTTTAATTGAGAAAAAAATGCAAACAAGCACTATTTATTGATTGGTTAATATTTAAATATATATAATTATTTTAATATTTTTTTTCTTATTTGTCCCATTACCTGCATTTTTAGGAATCATTTAAAAGACAAGTACTAAAGAAGAGATACAGTCACAAATCAGGCCAGCTAGGTTTGTTTGAAGAAAATGTATCCCTGAAATCAATATTGCGAGATTTAAATTTACTGCTAAGATCCTGAAGATAGTTTAACATGAGTGAGTCTGTGGGAGTGCAGGAAATATGAGATGTAGAGAAGTTTCAGAGCTGTTATCCATTATTTTGCTCCCAGAATACAATTTTTTTTCTCAGAAATAGTGTTTAATTTAAGGATTAGACAACATACAGGGTGCCCTAGATGTTGTTTTATGTTACAAATTAGGTACTAATACTAGGAACACCAAACTACTCTGTACACTTTATCTTTCATGACCAAGTAAACATCAACTATGTTGCATGTTTTTAGTGTTTCTCTTTTTCTGCACAATTTAAAAAGTACATGAACATTAAAAATAACAAGCTCTATTATTTCATTCTTCCGTGTTTCTATTGTGGCAAGAAGATTGAACTGTGTCTTTCTCATTGGTCTGCTATAGAATAATTTCAATTAGTTTATATGTTATTTTTAATGAATGAAAAAAAGGTCTTACACTTAATCTGTAGCATTTTAACTTTAAGGTCATTCCCCTATGTCTGTTTGGTTTGGGTCATGTGGTCATTTCCCTCCCCCACGGTCCCTTTTTCCTTTTTCCCCCAAATGTATAATTTTCAAGAACAAAAAAACATATGGCTTCTTTCCCAAAACTTGTTTCCCGAACAAAACCACAGTGCAAGGACATCGCAACTCATGATTAGAAATCTGAATCTGTATGTAGGAGAGTAATTCTGTGTCATATGCCTAATGTGTCTGGACTAAGCAAATAAAAGATAGATTTACTTTAAGTGAATAAAGGATGCTTGCTCAATAAACATGATTTCTTACTATAGTATCAAACTTTTCCCTGATGTTTATCAAGTTCTTCCATCATATGTCTTATTCTACCTGCCTTGAATACTTCCTCTAGATTTTGAAATAGAAGTAACTTGCCCAAAAAAAGTGACCTGGTAAAAAACACTTGTGTCAACAAAAACATCCTCGGCCAGATCCCAAAGTTGAAACACAGAAAGACAACACATATCCGGTATCTAAGTTCTATTTCTTTATTTTCTTTTTTTTTCCTTTCAGAATAAAGGCTGCTTTTTATCTTTCCTTTAATACTAGAAGGTGTTAATCCAGCAGTAAACCAGACTTTCAAAATCCATGCTGTAAATTTTAGAAATTTGGTGACAGATAAAAAAAGAGAGTTGTAATAAAGATAAAAGTAACTCACCCTAGTAATAATGGAATATAGAGCATTTTATTATCTATCATAGGTCACTGTTCCATTTTCAGTCCAGGGTAGCAGTGACCTCAGACTGTTACTTTGTGAGATTTGTTTTATGACCTATATGAGTTGCTAAGCTTACTGCATTTTCCTCTTGTCAAATATATAAATACACCGATATATTCTAACACCACTTTGACAAGTCTTACCTGAGAAACTAAGAAAAGAATGTGACATATTGTCCTGTTTTCAGCTGGGATAGAGCAACTTTTCTTCCTAGTAGATGGTACATGGCTGTGTTTTGTATTCTGTGTGAGGATAATGTATATAATGATGTATTAGTTGTTACTGAGCAGAAGTTACCTTATGTCAATGACCTTTCAGTTTCCCATGCTATGCCACTGAGCACGTGCACAAAAAGCTGTGAGGGAGCATGCCCAGGAAAGTCGGTCCAAACCAGGCTGTTCCATAGGGATATTTCATACTGTAAAGTGTCATGCTCAGTGAGCAAACTGAAGACGTGGCCAGGAGGGATCAATCATTGCTGGGGGATTGACTGGACATCCATCAGTAGGTGGTGAGTAATGGTATTGTGCATAACTTGTTGTTGTTTTTTTTTTCTTGAGTTTTCTTCCTTCTCTCTTTTTGTTATCTCTCTTTTCAATACTCTTGTTACTAGTAGCATTATTATTATTATATTTTATTATATTTTGTTTATTAAACTGTTCTTATCTCAACCCACGCATTTAACCTTTTTTCTGATGCTCCTTTGCTAGGTGGAGGAGGGAGTAAGAAGCTGTGGAAGAATATATCTTCCAGGTTAGAGCTGAAGTAAACAGGTGAACAAGCTTGAACGAGGAGATCCTCTATTGATCTTGTTCAGTGATGCTTTTACTCTCTAGAACTCTCTAGAAGTCTTGATACCAAATTTCTCACTGAATTTAATGTAGTTTAAAAGTAACGTCAAGAAACTGAGGTTTTCTCGGTAAGTTATTTCATTTTATTGTTTGGGAAGAGGGAAGGTTGAAATAAGTTGACCTAAGAGGTTATGGAAATTTTGTCCTTGGAGATAGTCAAAATTCAAGTTGCCATGTTCCTGAAAAATGTACTATAGTTGACCTCACTTTGAGTAAGGGGCGTTGAATAGGTAGTCTCCAGACATCTTTTCAAACTTGTCATTTTGCAGTTCTGTGAATTTGTGTGTGGTAGCTCTAACTACTGCACTAATATACCAAAACAATAAGTGAAGGAAAGGGAAAGCATTACCTTCTTTTTTTTTTTTCCCCCAGCAGTGATAGATGCAATCATTCTGTAGAAATTTATGTTGTTCTGCGAATTAGTTAGCCTTGCCCTAACCTTGCATCATGTGGCAAAACACCTAATTTGACTATACTGGGTCTGAGTTTGAGGAGTAGTGTAGTCCTGTTCCAAAAGAGATACTTGTTCATAAAAGCAAAAATAGTTCTTTAGACCACTAGATAGTTTCTGGCAAAAGGTAGAGATCCACAGTTTTAGAGTTAGTGTGCGTATATGAGTGGAATCCAGAATCCTTTTAGATCCATGACCTATGCTGTTAAAGAATAAGCACTGAGATTCTGTCTAGATGGCAATTTCTCAGGTCTTTTAGGAGTCTGATCTTAAGGATCTTGAACATAAGTTACTTTCAATGCTCTTACTGTTAGGTGTCCCTCAGGTACATACTCACTGTTCTCCTGGGTAACCTAAATGAAGGGCTTTGCCTTGGGTTTTGGGTAGCTTCTACACAGAAGTAAAGGGTGAGTCCCAACTTCCATTATCTTGTTCAAGCCCCTGTGCAAATGCAGAGCAAATGCAGGCAAATACTCTGTCCATCCTTGTGGTTTAGGTTCTGGATTTTATGGTTTATTTTTGAAAAATAAAAAATTGCAAATTATTTTTCTGGAAACTGAAAGCAAAAGATTGAAAGAACACAGAAAGAAGTCTCCTGATATTGTCACTTTTAACCCAATGGCAATTGTCTTTAAGTTTCAGAATTTCTGCTTGAAATTGCCAGCTGCAATTTTCTGAAGAGAAAGCAAGCTGGCCAGACTCACAGGAAAGAGATACGCTGATTCACCATTTGGAAACAAAATAAACTATGAGGGATATCACTTTAATATTTTGCCCTTCAAAAAAAAAAAAGAGAGTATGAATGTTTCAACACAATCATATGCCTGTCACAAATGTAATGCCATCAACCTCTTTCAGTAATAGAATTGTAAAAGTACTGGAGAGAGGGAAGAAGAAAGAATAATAGAAATAAGCAATGCCTTTACTACAAAATATTTTTGTATCTATGTATATCTGTGATCAGCTGGGCAGTATGTTCTCAAAAGCTTGTGCTTTTTTGGTTTTTTTTGTTGTTGTTGTTTTGTTCTGGTTGGTTGGTTGGGGTTTTTCTTTTTTTTTTTTTTTCTTTTCTGTTGGTTCTGACAACTCAGAAACTTGCATGACAGTCAGAAGGTAAGCACAAACTGATGAGATAGATGAAGAAAAGACCATGGCTAAGCCTGCAGGAATGGTGCAGTTTCAGTTTGGTTTCAGATTCTGTCAGTCCATCTGTAAGAAGATGAAGAAAATAGTGAAAGCACCTTTTACTAGACTATATAAACAGCTCAGAGAAAGAGAATTATGAATAGTATAATAGTGTCATCTGATGACACTAACTCAAGATCTATTACTAGGCATTTATATCTCATGGCTTATTTTGCTCCTTCTCTTCATATTTTATTGCTGTGGCACTCATGAAACTACTTTGAATCCAGCCTTTGTAATGTGAAAGTTAATTTTCATCATGCTCAAGGGTTTAAAGGTATATTGCTCAAACATGCAGATTTATTAAGAGTGTGCCGGTCTGTGTATCCGTTAGAAACAATGAACATTATTGCTGCTATTCGTTCATTTATTTTGATGTAATTTGAAGTGTCTGCCTCTGTCTTCAGGCATTTTTAGAGTAATTAAAGTGTGCAATCATGAACATGGAAATTCACATAAAACAGAGAGACAGTAAAAGCTGTCCAGTTAAAACAAAACTGACTATTCCTGTGTAGTGACACTTACTATCACAATATTTGAGATGCTCTGTGCCGCATTACATGTCTAATTCTTCTGGGAAATAAAGAAAATAATCCAAATGATTTCACATGGTTTTTGAATGGTATTCCACATGTGTATGTAAAAATTACTTTTATGTGTTCTGCAATATAATATAATGTAAGTAGGCTGTGATGGATCATACCAACAGGAGAACAGAAAACAGTAGTTATAATAAATGCCATCAAAGCCCCTTAATTTCAAACTGGGTGTTTTTTATTTGAAACATTTCCAGTGATCACATCTTCACTTGTGTTACAAAATTGCATTCCAAAATTTTAGAACTTTATAAATTAAATCAATGACAGTTGTAGCTGTGTGATGCACACCTTTTCAAACTAAAATGACATTTCAAATTTTTCAAAAGTTGTTATGTTCAGTGGCCTGTTTGTCATAGCCGTGTTGTGCTTGTGTAAACACAAAGATCTTGATTCAATTGCCCATTTGTTATCATACAAGTGATGTTTCAGATACCCTAGGATCTTTGAGATGTCACTGCAAACTGACTGATAAGACGGAAACCCTATTGTTTACCCAAGGCCTTCCATTGTGGCTTCTGGGGTTCTGACTGGATACTCCTCAATTTATTTCCAATAGACCTCAGCAACTGCATGTCCAGGAAACTGAATCAAGCCCATAATATGAATAGAGAGTATATCTTTGCTGCATTTACACTAATAATCTAAGTGTGACATCGACTTTTCTCTTACATGAGATACAAAGTGACCATGCAGAGCTAGTATCAGTTTTATTACTCACTCTCCCACCTCAGAAAAAGGTAGAAACCCACAAACTGTCTGCTGGAAATGGCTAATATCCAGACTATGTCTGGGACAGGACTACTTGCCTTGAGCCAAAACTTTGGCAGGGAATAAACTAGCAGTGCAATGCTACATCCAATTGACTCTCAGTGTTTGAGTTTATTCCCTGCCTCTTCTCAGTTGCCTCAGAGATGCAATGGTCAGAGATGCTGACCGTGTGTTCAGGACACTGCAAATGTCAGCAGCTTTCTGTGGGCCTCCAAAGGGATTCTTCCCAAGGTGGCAGGGCAGTGACTGACAGACAGGGCCCATCCCACCACCCCAGACAGGAGCAGGGCAGCTTGGCCAGCAGGGATAGCCCAGCCCAGGTGCATCAGGCACCTCCCTGGAGGTGGAAATGGACCAGGGACTGTATAGATTATGGATCCGCGGGCAGGCCTGGCTGGGCAGGGCTGTGGAGAACTGCAGACTGGGCATGCTGTACTGTTGCTGGGGCAGGGACTGATGGCCCTGGGGAGCTGACATTGAGTCATGGGCTTTAGGCATGATGGGGAAGCCCGAGGAGAGGTCAAGCAGGGGCAGCCAGGCCCGGCAGGGTTTGACAGCAGCCTCCTCCCCTTTACAGACTTACAGAGGCTCTAGAAGGGTCCCAATAGGGTCTGTGACTTCACAGGAACAGTACCAGCTCTCAGTACTGGGAGATTGCTGAACAGCTGCTTAATAAGGAAGAAAAATAAGTTTACCAAGGCCAAATGGGAGCACATAAGATCAAGGCTTTAATGTAAATAGGTCTGTTAAAGGTTCTCTACAAGGGTATTATACAAGCAGTTGAACAGTGGATAGTGTCAAAAGTTGAGAATTCAGTTCATCTGACTTCATGGCAAAGCCTGAATTCAGGACAAGACAGTCCTGGAGGTGAGGACTGATGGCAATCAACAGAGCCCTCTAATGTCCCCAAGCTTGCACAAAACCCAGCCTTTATACAGTCAGCACTAACTTTCTGTCATTGTCAGAGCCAAAAATATTTGATATAATAATATTAAAAAGAACATTCCACCACACCAGAAGCCCATTTGCTTTCAGGGCTAACGCTGATAAATTTACTGTGAAACGTCCACAGCATAATGTACAGTATGCTACTTGGTTTCCAAAGGCCTGGCTAATGGGGACATGTGCCCCATCTTGCTTTTTTACTTCCAACACCCAGCTGTAGAGAGGCAGAAATTTAAAAATTAAAAATAACATTTCAGCTGATTCCTTGCATAATTTCTATCTTGTTGTGTTAATACTGTAGCTGAATTATAACTTGCTGAAGCCCTGGAGATTTGTGTGCTGGTTTATCAGCCTGAATTTGCATTGACATGCTTTTCAGTCAAGTGAGTAACTAAATTGTGTGGCCTTGAGTGAGCCTGGCTGTATTTGCATGGGAAATCAGAGGGAGATTAGGAAGAATGAATATATGCTCTCTCCATAAATAGATGCAATGATGAAAACTTTGTGCATCTCAAAATACTACTGAATTCTATTGAATGACCATGGCTGACATACCACCAATTATTTGAAAAAGCAATATAATAAAAATAGGTGCAAGACAGCCAAACCTCTGTTGCAATACCAGGCAGCCTTCTGCTGTGGTTATCACAAAAGCCCATGTCTCTCTAGACTATCACTCACACTTGAACACAAGCAGACTAAAACAGGCATTTCAGCTGAAGAAGTAGCTCATCATTTCTCACTCACAACCTGGTGAAATTAGAACTTTACATCTGTATAGAATAAACTTCTCAGTTTCCCCAGGATATGGGGTTTTTATTAAATTTTTTTCCCCTTAAAAAGGAGTACTTAATTTTGTAAAGTTTTTGTCATGGTTATCCCAAATGCTGCTGATGCCAGAATACCCTGTTAGGTTTTTTTTCTCCTCTTTATTATGAATGATTAGGAAAAAAACCCCTTCAGGTTAAGGATGTATTTATTAATTTCATTGTTAACAATCTTCTGAACAAGGCTTGCCGTCATCAAACAGAAATGGATGTGTTCCATATGGTTTCAACCAGTATTTGATGCTTTAAAGGAAAATACAAAAAGCTTCATAAAGAAGAACTACTGAATTAATTCCCCCTTAAAGTAAGTATCTGGTGACAGTTTTAGGCTTTTTTATTATTATTTTTTTCCCCTCATGCTCCAATCCAAAAGGTTTTATTGAATCCCTAATTTTGCTTAATGTAACTGAGGATATTTTGAAGTCTGAGAATCAGTTAAATAGTTATATCCATAAATCTGGAACTCCACAATGAATAGGAGCATTGTCCTCAGAGCCCTTGAGTGCTTTTACAATAATATTTCTGTTTAAGTTCTGATTAAACCAACTCTTCATATTCTTTGAGCTTCTGAGAGCTTCTCTCCCTTGGCTGGAGGAGGAGCAGATGACTTTGATTAGATGTCCCAAGACTTTATCTTTTAATGACCTGCCTCACCCAAGCTGAGGGAGGGGAAAGGGCAGACATATGAGAAATCTCCTCTTTTCTGCTTCTCTGTCTTGCAAGTTCTCTGCAAGGCATCTGCTAAGACCTCATTCATCACTGTGAAAGCTGCGAACGGATAGCTATGTAATACCCCAAGGTCTTGTCTGCTGTGGTGGTGTAGTGCCTAACCTCTCCCCTGTAAAAGGAAAGGCTACATGTACTTTTGTCAACCTGTCAGCAAGCACTTCTCTCTCAATACTGTTTGCTCAACCCCATCCCCCCCCATCTTAACAATGTCAGCTTTCTGAAAATGTTTCATTTTGAAGAAAACCCCAGATGTAGCTCTCATGAGCATGTATTCCTTATTTCATTCCTCAGTGCACAGCCACATATGAAAGATGTATTTGTCTGCATATGTCTATGTGTGTACACATTTCTGTATCTCAAAAATGTGAAAAAGGAGTGAATATGGTGGGTCCTTTGGGTATAGAAAATATCAGTGCTGGCCACTAAATTTCATTTTACCACATTTTAAGTGAGCCTGTCATAAAACAACAACCTTCCTTCTCTGTTTTTGCTTCAATGAAAAGTAGTCCACAGAATCCTCCAGAACTAAGATATAATATTCTCCTTGGGCTGCCAAAGAGTGGCAAGTTAATTCTTTCCAGAAGAGTTTTCCAACATTCTACTACTGTTTCCTGCTGAATGCTAATTTAGAATTCTTATACTAACTCACATTCCACATTAATCACAGTTTTCCAGGGAAAAAACACCAAGATTGATGGCTGATTAAAATAGATGTCTGAAAATTTCTTTGTTTTGAGGCCAAATTACAGCTTCCTTCCTATTTAGCCAGTTTTTATTCAGACAGGTTTGTGTTTAAGACAAAGAATTTTTTTAATTCTGTCGGAGTCAGGATTATTCTCATCAGAATTTAGATCAGCTGTGAAAAAATCTAATCTCGCAAAATTTCAATACTTACATAAAGAATATTATAAATGAGTAAAAATTTTGTATATATCTACAATGTAATCAATTTCATAAGATCAAACAGAAATTTGACTATAAATAGCATTTAAGAATAAATAATTAACCTTAAAAGTGCTTAAACATTACTCAGATATTTAATTGTATTTGCTGTAAGGGTTATATTCAACTTGCATTAATGCAAGAGGTTTAAAATAAAAATCAGTAAGGAGAAATCCAAAATTGAATCCCAAATGCTCCTTAATTTCATGGAAATCCATGTGCTGAAACCATGAATCAAACATTCTCTGTGCATTGTACTGCCTTGTTCCAGAATTCATCAAAGTGTCACTACATTTGGGAAGAAGTGGATTTAAATTTATAATGTGAGTATAAAGTGTAAATCCGCCTTTCTTTTTTTTCTTCCTGCAGTACTAAGCACATCTTTAAAGGGAACAAAGTACTGTAACTGCATGAAAAAATATACTTAATAGCAAAAGGATAAGTGCAATATCTGATTCATACCATGAGAAAAGATATTTTCCTTCAAAATACAGTTTATTTCTCAAGCTCTTTATGAGTCCTTTTTTTGTGATATGTCTGCCAGAGAAGCTCAGCTTCACCATCTATTTGTAGACACATTCACAAGATGAGGCATTTATATCCCACAGGTATTAAAATCATAGAATCACAGAATGATTAGGGTTGGAAGGGACCTGAAGACCATCTAGTTCCAACACCCCTGACATGGGCATTGGACCAGGTAGTTCAAAGCCCCATCCAATTTGGCCTTGAACAATTCCAGGAATGGTGCATCCTGATAGTATATATTAATACTTATCAGAGTTTCAAAGTTTTTTTTGAAGAGCTTCATTAAATTTCTCTGAGAGTTCATAGCCCACAGCGGGTCTGTTACCTTGACTGTCAGGTAAGAGGTGAAGAATCATAAGGTCAGATTCTATAAAATTTACCTGAAGAGAAATATTTTAAAGATATTTTCCTCATGGCCTTTGGAAAACATGAAGTTTGGTATTACTGGTAACACTCCAGACAGACAGGCATTTAATTCCTGTTTAATAAGACAGTCATGGCATGTAAAATAAATAGTGGAAAATTATTTAAAAAACCCCAGAAGTAACAGTTATGCACGGGCTCTCTGACAGATTTCTTAAAAAGAAAAGTTTCACTAAATATCTTTTTTTAGACTTTTAGTTTAGCATCACTATTAACTAAAGGAATCCAACACTGGAATTTCTGATAACATTTTTTGTTGGTACGTTGTCTCTGTTTAATCTGAGATAGATTTAATCTTCTTTGTGGCAGCTGGTATAGGGCTGTGTTTTGTATTTGGGATGAGAATAATGTTCATAACATACTGATATTTTAGTTGTTACTTAGTGTTTACACTAAGTCAAGGACTATTCAGCATCTCACACTACCCCAACAGTGAGTAGGCTTAGGAAGGCCCAAGAAGCTGGGAGGGGACATGGCCAAATCAGCTGACCCAAACTGGCCAAAGGGATACTCCATACCATATGGTGTCATGCTCAGCATAAAAAGGGGAAAAGTTGGCAGTGGGCTGGCTGGGTATCAATTGGCAGGTGTTGAGCAAGTGCATTTTGCATTACTTGCTCTGTATGTTACAATGTTTTTAAACATAGTTATCATCATATCATATTGTTATTTTCCCTTCCAATTCTGCTCTATAAACTGTCCCAACCCATAAGTTCTACTTTTTTTTTTTTTCTAATTCTCTCCCCATCCCATTAGGGCAGGGTAGTGAGCAAGAATCTGTGCGGTGTTTAACTGCCTGTTATCTTAACCCATGACATACAGAAAGCCATGCTTAATTAAGCAAAGAATATGTCTTATTAATTTCAATATACTGAAAAGAGAACATTATAGCTCACTTTTTAACCTCTGTCTTATGTGTGATAGTGATATCTATGTGCTATTTCACACTCTTACATTTCCTGGACCACTTCATAAGACCACCTCTACTTCATAATGTCTTTATTGGCAATGCTTCTGATGTTTCCAATAGCAGAATGTCTTCAAAATAACTTGGTAAGAATATACACTTCTCCTTTTTCCCATCTCATAACATTTTGGAGAGGAATAAACTAATTTATTTTAAACCAGTTGTCCACCAGACCACAGTACTTATTTTGTCAGCTTTGAAAAAGTTGTGATAAAAGCTCATGAAAGTTCTCCTCTGAATCAACAAACTACTTGGTCAGAGTTCAATGAACAGAATGTAAATCCTTTATTTCTATAATTCAGCACGTTCCCTGTCCTTTTTCACTAATTAGTTCATTTAAAGAAGTACTATTCATTGACCATATGGACTGAGTTTATTTGGTGAAAATTTAAAAAGTCAGAGCTGTGGATGCAACTGTGTAAGGCTTGTCAGAGTACAGAATTAATGTTCATCTGTTATGACCCTTTCAGGTGCTTGCATATTGTTCTGTTTCTTACCCATCCAGAAAATGGGAAGGTAAAATCTCACAGGTGAAGCAGGAAACTAACAAAATATTCCCAGGGAAAAGAGAGTCACTGCATATACTTTACTCATTACTCACCCTTAGAGGGTATTGAACTTTGATTTAAAACTCTTTTATGCTTCAATTGAAAATAACCCCCATGTGCTTCCACTTCTGTCCTCAGAACACTTGTGTCTCTCTAATGATTTTGCTTTTACAAGAATTGAATTTTCAAGATGTGATGCAAGATGAATACCCCCAATATATGCCAAGAAGTTTGCTTTTGAGTGTCCTGTGATCTCTGTTCAAATAGCTATCATTGGTCAACACTACTGATGAAAAGGATGGTCAAATTGCTGGCAAAAAAATTTAACTGCAAAGTTAAAATGGTGACCAAATTATAAACACAAATTTTGTCAATTTGGGGGGAGTTTCAAACAGTTTAGTGGTATTTTGAAGTAAGAATGGAAGAAATAATCTCTCTTGGTGGACTGAGAAAGGGATTCAAAAAGACTTACCATTTATTCCTACTGCTTCTGTCAGGTTTCTAGGCAGTTGGGGGCAAGTGATTTTAATGATTTTGTCTTAGTTTCTCACTCTAAAATATACCTGATGATTCTAGTAACTCTTCAGCAATTCTTAATTAGCTAAGTATAATATTTTTTTATTGCAAAGTTAGTAACTATTTTTCATATTCCTAGAAGATTTATGCATATTATATAATGTACAAGTAAATTTTGAATCAAAATAATATCTTTTGCCAAAATTTAGCTCTATCTTCACTTTTCTTCATAGAATCTAAATTTTCATGAACATGAAATCCTTATGAGGCTGGATAGGAAAGGAACAGCATTAGCTATTTCAGCTTCTGATGAGTAGGACCAATAAACAGACTAGAAGATGAGCTAAATAACCAGCATGCAAAGGAAAGTAAATATATGCAGGTACACTTGTGGTTTTCTCTTCTGCTTACTGACAAGTGGGGATATGACAGCACCCCCTGGGATAGCTAAAGCAGCAGTCACCAGTGAGATAATAGCAGCAGACCTGTGACTTTCCAAACAACTTGAGAGAAGGTGCTATGTTTATATTTTGTGTGAGACATCAGACATCCAACTATTCAAAACTGATAATGTATGGAATGACTGGGGTATACCCAGACCCTGGCCTATTTTCCAGAATGCCTGATTTTCCTACCCTGGATCCACCAGCAAATTTCTCTCTTAGCTTTCATTTATTAGGATGGCTCTCAAAGAACGCTGCTCTTTGGATTTGAGCTGTAGTGACAGAATCCAGCTTTTACTCATATGTGTCTGGAGGGTTGTATGCAAACAGAGCTCTCACCGTTTCTATACAGATCTCATCTCTGACAAATAGGTTTTGCACTTTGAGGCTAACCCGACTTCTGTGTTTTTACAGAGCACTAAGAAATATTCAGTGTTGTAAGTGCAAATGCAAACTGCTGCCTGTTTCACATCCTCTCCAATTCAAGGCAAGACCAATGGTGTTGAAAATGACAGTACATATGCTATGACTGAATTTTCAACAGCCTGTGCTTAATTCTACATAATTGGGATCTGCTTTAGATAGAAGTTTGCAAGTACTCTTTATGAGACATAGAAACAGATAAAGAGATAGTGTAAGAAACAGAAAGCAGATAATTCTAGTAAGAAAAACCATTTCCACTCTGGGGGAAGCATTAAGTGTGTCCCACATGAAATAAGACAAATCTCTACTGTCTTTTATCCATATAAGTGGTCTGGACAGTAGGATCAAGTTTAAGTGTTTACATTTGCTGATGCTGATGGGAGTGCAGAGAACAGAGATAGCTGCAAGAGGTACACAGGGGGTAGAAAAGTACTTTAGCATTGGGCTGCAGGCTGACATACTGTATTTACTAGTTTCAATCAGCCTGATTCTTAACTCTGGTTTTACTTTAACACAATGCCACTGATTCATTAGAATTATTTGTAAATTAGCCTTACCTTTTTCTAGTACTGACAAGAAAGGATTGTAAGCTTAGCATTTTTGTGGAAGGAATGGAAAAAGTAAAACTGACCTTCAAATGACAAAATAAACAATCTAGTTTACCATTTAGTCAAGTTAAGGAATACCTTAGCTGACAGTAGGACTCTGAGACTCAAAGAAACTGTAATATGCAAAACTGCATGTGCCGCCATGCTTTTATTTTCCTTTTGCTCCATATCTCTGCAGTCACAGGATCAGTAAGTCTCAGGAGAATAATAGTTTAAGACAGTATCAGATGGCCTTTGATAAATTACAACCCCTAGAATGAGCTCTGCATATATATGGCATCTTATCCTTCAATAAAGAGATTAAGATAAAACAGAGAGGGTTAGAGTTGGCATTTTTGGTGACCTTTGACATTGAATTTCTCCACATTGAAACAGAGATTTCTGAATCTATTATAGCACTGGAGCTCCATAAACAAAGTTATGGGAGATCTTCTACTGAATGGGAAAAAAACAAAACAAAACAAAACAAAACAAAACAAATCAAAAAAATAAAAACACGCCAAAAACCCAAATCAACATCTAAACAATAGTTTATAGAATGGGAATGGTAGTTAAACCAAAATTTAATTGCGCTCAGAGTAGGTATGATACACACTAGAGTCAGTGCTACAGCTAAATTAAGATTTTCTGCATATCATGGAACAGAAAACATTTTAAGAGATCTGGAAAAGTGATATTCCTTGGGATTTAAATATAAAATATCTCTACTGGGTAATGAAAGATGAGTAACTTCCCTAATCTTCCATAAAAAAAATAATGAAGGTGATTGCCAGAATACCATTAATTAATGGTATGAAAAATCATGTAATTATTTACATTTCATCACTCTTGTATAGACTATCTGACAACATTTATCATTATACATCTGGGATGACACTTCTTGGATTTGCCAAAAAGTTACAGTTATGACTGATGAAATAACAAGAATGACTTCCTTAAAAAAATTGCAAATAAAATAAAATAAAATAAAATAAAATAAAATAAAAACCAATAACATCAACAATAATAACAACAACAGCTTTCCAGAAATTATCATAATGGACCAAATGGGGAAAAAAAGTGCCTAGTACTCTACCTTTTCCTTTGAGATATGAAGGTTAGACAATCTAAACCAAAAATTTAGTTTTGTATTATTTGAGATGAATGAATGTTTGTGAAGTATGTTGGTAGCCATTCTTAAATTTCTGAAGAATTTAACATCTAATATTATTGTGCACAAAGGAAGGAGCATAATGAAAATAATTACTATACAGGAGAGCATACTGAGTCCAAAGAATAGTGAAGTTATATTCACTATTACCCAAATATTAACTTGTTTTTCCTGTTGGTTGGTTTGTTCTTTTAGCTTAGCATTCCCCAAAAACCTGAGACTTGAGGCTAAACATTATAACTTGATTCTAGATGGCTAGTTGCATTGAATGAGGGATTTCCCCCACATTATTCTTACCCACTCTGTAATTTTTATCTACTGTTTAAGCTAGTCCTCATTTTTCATTGAAGTGACTATATCATATTATGATAATGCAGATTGTTTTCTGGTGTGGCTTTTTTTTTGTTTGGTTGGTTTGGGTTTTGTTGTTGCTCTTTGAAATTGTTCATTTCTTTAACTACTTTTGAGGTTCCTTACATTTTTAAGAATATATGAGAATATATGTCTCAGACCTGGGCACTGTATCTCCCAGGAGTGAGAACTTCAAAACAAATTAATAGTATTTGTGCTTAGATTGGTGATATGTATAATATTTAGATTTGTGGTTCTGGCCTTCTCCATATTACAGATATGTGCTATTATTATGGAGCTATTACTTATTCTACTTGGCAATGCACAGTATTGCATTTTTAGAATATAATTTCTTGGTTCAATGGTCAAATTGCAAGGTCTTAAAACCCTCAATATCTTTAAACACAAGTACATACATTGTTTTATTTTCACTCTTCCACTGAGTTTTCTGGTCAAAAAATGTCTCTGAAGCATTTTATCAGTTGTTTTTTAAAAACTTATTTATTTCCCATGTTAAATTTACAAACAGCATGTTCTATCCTACTGTAAACATTATCCCTTCACCCCTTGGGAGAAGAAAAAACCCACCAAAACCACCTAGTGCATTAACAGTTGCAAAAAATTATCTTTACGTAAGATAGCAAAGTCATTATTTTCATATCAAAATGTAATATTTCTTTAATTAGTTACTTTTCCAGAGTAAGCCATGAGAAATTAATTTTTTTTCTTTAGTATAATATTTTTCTAGCATTATACATCTACTTGGTTTTATAAGAATATCAATATATTGGAGTTGACTTTCTTGTACCTGCTTGAACAATGACATTCAAGTGTCTTAGTAGCCTTTAAACACTTTTCCATGTTCAGCTTGAAATCCATGAGGACTTAGGGGAAATTTGCAGTGTTGATTGTGCTAGTAGTAAACTGGCTATATTCCACTGAGATGTCTAGTGGAAGTATCTATAATTGTCCTAGGCTTGATTCCAGAGTTTCTGTAGGAAATATTCTCATAAGTAGACATGGATAACTTACATTTAATAACGCTGTTATTGCAGCCTTCTCAGACCTCTTGTATTACAATAATAACTTTGTGTTCATATAAAAGAAAATTCTCAAAATTGTGATTTTAAAAGTTTTTAAATAAACACATACTAAATTTGAAGTCAGATCTTTTAGTCTTCAGTTCACTATGTTGATGAATGGCTTTTTGTTTGGAGGAGATGCTTCATTATGGAAATTGATTTAGAACTGGATAATTCTTTGTAATTTTCCTGTACTGTTAAAATTTATATTAAAAAAACCTAAATATTTTGTTATTTTTTTTGGTATGGAAGTAAAAATTATTGTAATTACTTCCAGTGAGAGGAAAATTTGTTTTCCTGAAGACATGCCTATGTATCTTTCTTAGGAATATAATTATCTCTTAAGGATTAATGCATTCCTTGGTTATCTTACTCGTAGACCCTAAAAGACAGGACAAGGGAGAATATTTCTCTCCTATTCTGAAGGAAATACATAGTGAGCTATAGTTATAACAATTTCATAAGGATATGATAGAGAGGAAAATATTGGCTAAACAACTAAAAAGATTTTTGCACAGCCTCGGTAGGTAGGAAAGAAGTAAATTTACATATATATGTGACATAGCAAATATGTCAAGGTGAGGCAGCTTACCACATTCTTATAGCCAATTTACAGCAATCCTAACAGTGAGAGTGAATTGTAAACAGATGAGGACATTTCCACTACCAGCTGCAACGAGAGCACTATAGAAAAAGAAGTGCTTTCATGCCACATCTTTTCCAAACTCTGTCACTTGTTTGCACTGCAGCCTGATGCAGACAAGGAATCATTTCCTTCTGTGTTTCCTTAGAGTGTTTCTTTTTCTCCTGTTGCTGGTTTGTTTACAATAGTAGTGGAACACAGATCTGTCTTTTATATTTGCACATCTTTTCCTTTTTTTTGCTTCTTTTTTCTTCTATCCAAACAGTGAAAAATAAAAGATGTCTCTAAACATAGAAGATGGTCTCTGAAAAGGAATGGAGAATGTCACCAAATATTGTACTTGGTCATGGATTATGCCATCTTCCAGCACTCCTCTGAAAATTACCATTGCATTTTTTGTGTTTGAAAATAGTGATTCATTTTCACAGTGAATTATGAATTCTGTCACTCACTATTAGTACTAGTTTTGCATTTGTTGCCTTTGGGAGTACTACACTCTATTAATGTAGGAAAATATGCCTAAAAAATGAAAGTCTTCTGCTATTTATACCAAGAAAACAAAATAGTGGAATGAATGAGAAGAAAAACCACTAGAAATCTGAAGATTTCTGGATCAGAAGATTCTCCAAGACAAGAAAAAAAAAAAAAAAAGGATCCATTTAAAAGCTAACTATAAGAATTCTTACCTTACTTTTTTATATAGTAATCCTTTCAAACAGTATGCAAATTTTTCTTGAAACTCCCAATTTAAAATTCCAATGTTATTGTCTGCAATAATAGTAAAGACTTCAGAAGTTTATCCATGGAAATCTGAAAACCATGTCTTAGAAGTATCTTTAGATCAACACTCAATTTCATTTGACATATAATGGCTTCGGAGGTTTCTGCTCTCAGGGAAAATCTATCTTCCTTATTTTTTCTTATTATACAATTACATTTTATTTTCTTTAATGCCTGTAATACTCAAATGTAAGAAGTAGTTTGCAGAATATTTAGTAGTTATTGAGGACTAGAAAACAGAGTCAACAGACTATTAAAAGTACAGGCTTGAGAGATTAAAAAAGGAAAGCAGGAAGAGAATAACTGAGAGAGGTATATTTCTTTTGAGAAAGGGTTGGAAACATTGCAATCTCATGTTAGCAGCCTTAATTTGTTAGTTAGTTTGTTTGTTTGTTTGTTTCAGTGTGATGTTGTTTCAAAGTGTCTCCTTTGTCCAAAAATAGAACATTTTCCAACAAAACCATATAGAACATCCTGAAATACATAGCAACGAAAAAAAAAACATAAAAGGAAATAAAATAAAATAAGCTAAACCACTTTTGATAAAACATAACATTGCAGTACTAAAATAATATTTAATGTTTTGGAGACTGTGCAAGCATTTAAAATTCTGGATATGTAGAGTTTCAAAACTAAATCTCATATATATATTTTTTTTTTCATGATAAGAATTGCTTTAATAGCTATTTTCAAACTTAACTGATTCTTTGGTCATATGTCATTCTATATGATCTCCCATTATCTTACATTTTTCCTTATATTGGGTTAAGTTATCCAAGGCAAATGCTTCAAAGCCGACTCAAACAAGATTTCTGCTGGAAAAGAATATATACACACATGCATACAAGTATGACTCGAGAGGTTCAAAACTCTTATCATCTCCCAGATTAACACACTCCGGCCTGTCTCTGTGATTTTGTATTTTTTCCAGGAATGTGAAATTAAAAATAAAGAAATAAATGAAAAAAAAAATCTAAAACTGCATTAGAAATCAAGCAGTTTGTTATTATCTAGTAGACTCAATTTTCAAAAAGAAGAGTCGCATTTTCATAAGGGAAGAATGTATGAGCTGTTCTGCTGGATTCTTTTCTTGACATGTTGCAATTTTTGGTCGAACTGATACATTGTGCTGGTCCCAGAAATTTGGTGAGCCATTTTTGGACAATGAACTTTAACACAAAAACACAATTATAAGTCATGCACAGAGGGTAAGGAGAAGCTTCTGTTTTCATGTCAATAGCTCGTTTGTATTGATCATTTCTGCCTATACGGCAGAGGTAGTTATTATTGGCATAGTTTCTGAAGTGATTTCTGGAGACAATGTACTTGTGAATTGGAGTTAGCTTTGTAATTTTATTTTGCACTCCAAAAGATTTTAAAGGGAGTTCTGAACCATATATTTTCATGTATTCAAGAGCCAAAGCTGGCTTCAAAGATACAAATTTCCATTTATTTACATGATAGTAGCTATAATTTCAAAAGTAGACAGTCCTCAGCAGCTACTGTAAGGAGTGGGCCAGGTGAGACCAGGTACCTGGTTCATTTGAAAATCTGTTTAGGAGTGAGATAATTTTTTAAAAAACCAAGCCCTACATGCTTTGGTTGTCTGCCATTTGTGATTGTAAGTAAATATATATTGCTTACCTAAGTTGCAAAAATTTTGTTCAGAACAACTAGAACGTGATTTTGGATCTAAGGATTAGACGATGATATGAAGTATTATTATTTTGCTGGCCAAGAAGAGGCAAAAACAAGCATACAGAATCCATTAGATTTCCCTTACACTTTGTTAGAAAATCAAGGATATTTAGCCCTTCAAAGAAACAGAATGGACCAAATCACATGAGAGAACATGTGATTCTCTGTGATCACATGGGAGAACAGAGAATCTCTTTTTAAAACAAAATTCATAATGAAAGAATTTTCATCTACCAAAGCAAGCTGATACAAATCCTTTTCTAGAATTACTACTGAATTTGAATTATTAGAAGTCTTTAAAGAGTCTTGTGACTTGCTCACTGTAGGATTCCTTTGCTATCATATTTAGCTTTGAATTTCGCTCACTTGAAATGAAATGTTAAAAAAAAAATCTTGTCTAATGGAAAAGGGAGAAAATCTCTAAACATGTATGTACAATTTGATAATTATCACACAGTTTTTAAGATTTTATTCTGATAACTCACACAATGAGTGAAAAAAATCCCATCTAAAAAAGCTTTTTTAATTAGTTACAACAGGACTTAGGAATTTGCATATGCTTTTGAAAAAAAAAAGATCATGTTTACGATAGAAAATACTTTCATACAGAAGAGAAAGTAAAAAATTCCCTAGACATTTTATCCCTCAACAATCCAACATTGAGTCTTATTTTTCAAAAACTGTGAACACTAAATTTTTAGGTAGCATTGAAAAGAAAATATCAAAGTTTTATAGGCACTATGAGTGAGGGAGCATGAGCAGCTGTAAATAAAGAACCTGGCATAAATCAAACAAGAGATATACATATGTGTAAGGCTAACACATGAAAAATACATGTGAGGTATCTATATGTGGTGGTGTTCAACAAAATTATATGAAATTTTAATAGCTGCACAAGGCAATGGAGATTTACAATTGGGGTGAGTATATAAATTTGAGCAACAAATTTGTAGACTCCACAGTAGCTCACAGGTGCTACTGTAGGAGTTTGAAAAGAGAAGATTTCTAGAAGAAATTGAACAAGTTGTCCAGGTTAAATAAAAGCAGAGAGGAAAAAAATATAGTTTAGTAATTGAATGGGCAATAAGATGTGTGCATGAAAGAAGTTCAGAGGTTGTCTAAGTGTGGTAAAATGGACACAACTGCTTTTAGCCCAGTGAATAATGATACTATGGGCTGACTCGTTCCAGCCTCAGCCTAACATTCTTTCTAACTGTATATGATATAGCAGAGTACTGAAATTCAGTCCTCTGCAACATGTAAGGGCTTTGGTTTTTGCATATTTGCACCACCAATAAATATGAAGGTATCAATAAACATGAAGGATAGGGAAGGGGAGAGAAAGGGAGGGGTGGGGAGAAGATGAAAGAAAGAGGAGGAGAGGAGAAAGGCAGAGGAGTCTGCTTTACGGAGAACAACTTTTATTTGCCACCAGTGAAAATAACTCAAAATCAACTTTTGAAGAAAGCCTTAGAAAAATGTTTCCTGCTTTTGTTATTAATAATGATTATGATAATGAAGATAATAATAATAGTTATAATATCCTTTGTCTCATTTTGTACCCTTTAAAATATTTTTCCTCAATACATTATGGGTCAAGTAATTTTTTCTGAATCTTCCCACAGATACAAAATAGAAAGAAATAAACCATCTTAGGCTCTGTGCTCTTCAGTATCTTCATAAATAATTTGGATGCGGGATTGGAAGGGATACTGAGCAAGTTTGAAGATGACACAGAACTGGGAGATGCTTTTGACTCCCTCAAAGGCAGGGAGGCCCTGAAGAGAGACCTCGACAAATTAGAGGACTGGGCAACCACCACCCATATGAAGTTCAACAAGGGAAAGTGCTGGATTCTGCACCTGGGATGGGGCAACCCTGGATGTACGTACAGACTGGGGAATGAGAGTCTAGAGAGCAGTGCCATGGAAAGGGACTTGGGAGTCCTGGTTGATGGCAAGTTGAATCTGAGTCAGCAGTGCCCTGGCAGCCAGGAGAGCCAGCCGTGTCCTGGGGTGCATCAGGCAAAGCATCACCAGCCAGGTGAGGGAGGGGGTTGCCCTGCTCTGCTCTTCACTGAAGCATCCTCACCTTGAGTGTTTAGAGCAGTTTTGGGCACCACAATATAAGAAAGGTATTAAGCTATTGGAGAGTGTCCAGAGGAGGGCAAGGAAGATGGTGAAGGGCCTTGAGGCGAAGTCATATGAAGAGTGGCTGAGGTCACTCGGTCTGTTCAGCCCGAAGAAGGGGAAACTGGGGGGAGACCTCGTTGCAGTTACAACTTCTTCGTGAGGGGAAGAGGAGATGCAGACATTGATCTCTTCTCTGTGGTGACCAGTGACAAGACCCAAGGGAATGGCCTGAAGTTGTGTCGGGGAGGTTTTCTATTAGGTTGGATATTAGAAAGAGGTTCCTCATGCGTAGGGTGGTTGAGTGCTGGAATAGGCTCCCCAGGGCAGTGGTGACAGTACCAAGTCTGACACAGTTCAAGAAGTGTTTGGATGACACTCTCAGACACATGGCATGATTCTTGTTCAGGGCTAAGCATTGGACCTTGTGGGTCCTTTCCAAGTCAGCATATTCTGTGATTTTGTCGTTCTGTGCTCTCACATGGGTTTGCAGACTGTCCTGTAAAAGGCCTTGCATAATTTTGGCATTCTATATTATAAACAAGCAAACAGAAAAAAAAAAAAAAGAGGTTATTCCTTTTTAAACAAAAATAAAAGAAAGACTCTAGAGGGGTGCCTAAGAAAAGGGAAACTCAGGCAGTGAAACAACATGAATTATGTGAGCTCAAAGGCAAGGAATTAACCAAAAGCCACTATTGCTATTTGAGCAATGGGATATGGAGACTTCAAAAGAAATCTGAGAAGTCAGAATCAGCCTGGAATATAACAGTCCAATCTCACTGTGGGTGTTATGCAGAGGGTCTGCATGGAGATATGTGTCAAGAAATCCCAGGACAGAAAAACTCTGTCTGAATTCAGACTCAATGAAATGGTGAAAGTGCCTGGGGATATGCTGGCTAGAACATCTGACAGCACTCTGCTAAAAGGTCAAGGGGGGCACTAGGCCAGATGCCATCACAGCTAAGTTCACCACCTAAGGAGACAGAAATTCTTCTCTGTCTGTCATCGGAGAACTGCATCTGTTTCTCTAAATGATATACAAGACCTTGTGTGCATAGCAGGAACCTTTGCTTCAGAAACTGAATGTAGCACAAGAGAGTTGGGGAGAACAAGCTGTCCCCAAGAAGCAAGGCCAGCCACATGAACAAAGAGACAGCAGCTGTGATTGACAAGATCAGTTCCATCTGTAGAGAAGATTCAACTGAGAGTGCTTTTCTGTTCTTGTTTTAATGTTTTTTGTTCCTACAGCTTTTTATGTTTGCCTTCAGTCATGCCAGCACAGAGGATTTTCTTTCGATCTGATTTATGCCCTAGCCAGCATCTGTCTGAATCTAAGCAGGGTCAAGAAAGTTGAAGAATAAGCATGGGTGAGTCTTTTCCTATCTCATTTAGGAGACATGCATGCTGGCTTTCAAACATACTGTTTAATTCAAAAAGTCTCTCAATAAAAGTTTAAAGAAACAAAAAAAAAAAAACCTCAACAAGAAGAAAAACCCAAACCAGACAACCAAATCAACAAAACCCCCATAAGTTTCTCATTTCTTTCTAGGACAGGAAATGAAATTAAGGTAGATTATGTATCCTTCACTCCTGTGATGATACTGATTACTGTTTCTCAAACCACTGATGTAAGGCTGTCTTGCTTATGTACAGGAACAATGAAAATTTCTCCCTGTCTTGGAGAAGGATAAATCACTAATTATTCTGCCCAGAATACAGCTATAAAGCTGATGCCAGCTTTTTTAGGAATATTAGCAGAGAAGATCCTCATCAGCAGTTGTTATGGTTTAAGAATGGTATTCTCCATTTTGTCACTGCTGCTAAAACCATGCTGCTGCTCACTTCCTCCTCCCACTCCAACTGGAAGCACAAAAGACAAAGATCACAGGTTGAGATAAGAACAGTTTACTGGAAACAGCTATGAGATAAGAACATTAGTAACAAAAGTATAGAAAAGAAAATATTACTCACATGCAAAAATGCTTACCGCAGACCCTCCAACCATAAACAAAAACCAGAAAGCTCTCCCTGGTGCATTTTCCAGATTGGAAGGGATGCCCACCTGGCAATCAGTTGAGGTAGTATCAAACAAAATTAGGGTTCTGGCCACACCCACTATTACAGACAATTAACCCTGTCCTGGCCAAAACCAGGACAGCAGGTCATAATGATGATGATTCAGTTCCCTACTACTCTCAAACCCTTCCTTTCTCTTATGAAAGCCTTCAGTCTTCAAAACTCAGTGGTTTAATTTTTATTAAATCAAATATAAATAGATTTGTCTCACTATGAGAAGACTTATTTTTAAATCATGGCCTTGACTAATACATTCAATATTGCCAGGGACAAGAGAGGAACATGCCTAGAACTTAGTCAACCTATAGCCACACCTTATGTTTTATATCCTTTTCATATTGTTCTGTGTTATTAGATGGACAGTCAAACTGTTGTGAATCACTTATCATTTATTTGCCTAAAATGCTCTAAGTGGATAATTTAAATAAAAAACATTCCAATATTTTAGCTTTTTTTTTTTTCTAGAACTATAGATGCCTTTCACCTTGCAGGGACAGATGGGTCTTAGAAATATTTGAAAGTAAGTAATTCAATGTCTGGTACTTGAAACCTGTGTAACCTCACCATGGCATAGGTGGTACAGACTGATTATAATATACCATTGATCCTCAAACGGTAAGGAGGCATATTGAACTACAAAAATATCTATTAAATCAAGTAAATAATGACATTTTAATTGTGAGTCTTTCAAAATTGTTTTTTCCTCCTTTTCACATCTGTTGAAAGATCTTACAGATGCTTCTCCAGCTTCTAGATACTCAGAGTTTCCCATGCATAAACATCCTAAATTTAAAACAATTTCTTTTGCACTTTATATTTTTTTCCATAATACAACTATATGATGAAGTTATATTTTTTCACATTGATGCTGAATAGTATTTTAGCTTTTTAGATATTCTAGATACATATTTTAATGTTACATTACTTTTATTATTTAATCTACTGGAAGCAAATTAGGAACAGGATCCTACCAGGTGATTCAGTTACATACTCAAACAACAGGCATCTTGTTATATTAAAATCTTTATAAACATTTTGAAAGCCCCATATGAAAAGAGATATACATATGCATGTATTTAGCAAGACATTGCAATAATTTTATTTTTCTTTTTATAATAACTAAAAGTAACAATCAATCTTTGCATGCAAGATTGTATCTAGTTTATTTTTTTTTCCCTTTGATAGTCCATAGACAGAATTCTCTGCACTCCATCATCATTCCTAACTGCCTTACCTAGATCATGCCTTGAATGAATCAACAAAATTTGGCTCGGGACCAGAAAAAATGTAGTATACATGTGCTACAGATGAAACATTAAGTTTAAGAAAATTTTGTTCTTCCTAGGCACATGTTCATACTGTCATTACAACTTTTTATTGAAGCTAAACAACTACCAAACAACCTTGACATTTATTAGATCATATCCTAGTGCAAGAGGTCAAATTCTTTCCCAGGCAGCCCTCAAGTTTGGAATATGTGCTAGATTTGGGTAATAAGGGAAAAAAGTAAAAAAGTCAGATCATGGCTGAATTTGGAAGCATACTACCTGCAGGATAGAAACTTTTAAGGCTCAACTGGTGCTTTGCTGGACATGAATCTGGTAAACATCATGCAACATTGTGGAAACCAGAAATTCTTTGATCAGGACGGATGATTTAAAAAGCCTTCAAGATACCTTGAAGAGAAAAGTGTGCAAGAGAAAATGCATAATTTTACTTACAAATCTGCTTACTTCTGCACTGTCTGAGAGGTCCTGTACTATTTAACTGTTTCATACCAGAATGACCAAATAATTAAGTCAATGTGTAGAGATCCACAAACTCGACAATACTCAAAATACCAAATTGCAGTGGTGATGAGAATTTCCCCCTTAAAGTGATCAAGACTGAGCAAACTACTACCTTAACTAGGATGAGTAGGTTGCCTACTTGAGTACAAGAAATTTAACTTGAAAGATATCTTTGTTGCCACTGAAACCAAGTGGGTTCTTGAAACCAAGAAGATTTCAGTAAAAGAGACAGGTAGCACAGAGGATATGTCTTGCAAGAGTCAAACGGATTAACTTATGGTTTTATTTTACCTTATTAAAAAAAGTACATTTAAACATAGGAGTAAGGTCAACATTTAGTGCCTAAAAAATGGGTATATCCTAAAGCATGATGCATTTTATGTTCATGTAAGCTACTTAGTTTTAGCATGCTACATCCTCATGTAATATTGGGCAAGAACTTTCAATTTTACTGCAATTTTAGTACAGAGAAATCAATATTCAAGATGTTCAAATAAAATTGATTTCAGAGTGATGAGTGTTTAAAGTTTGTAGTAAAGTTTCCCCTATGTTTATAAATCACGCTAAGTTAGTCTGGTTTTATTTAGCTATAGAACATAGAGTTTGCAAAAATATCAATGTACTGACTAGAAACAGTCAATGGAAACAAACTATTTGCAATCATTACATGTGGAGAAAGAGCTTTTTGCTAGTCAATTGAAATTCCAGAAATTTCAACATTCAAAATTTTGAAAGGGAATTATGTGCTTTGTCCCCCTTCTTTGAACTACTGGCAACTGCACTTATGACCTATATTTCCTCTTGATAATGCTATTTCATCTTGATATGTTAAAGGATTGTGCTTGGGAAGGTAAATAATTATCCAGCAAGCATTGTGTCATTGGCTTTGAACATCCTTGTGAATTTCACAGGAATCACAGAATCAATTAGACTGGAAAAGACCTCTGAGATCATCAAGTCCATCCTAGGACTGAACATCATCATGTCAACTAGAACATGGTACAAAGTGCCACTTCCAGTCATTTCTTGAAAACCTTCAAGGACGGTGACACCACCACCTCCCTAGGCAGCCCATTCTATTTATTCACTCCCTATTCCACTGTGTCACTCTCTGGGGCAGGCTAACATGAGAAATTGTGCTTTAGGTGACATTGATTGGTTTTGTGACATTTAAAATAACATATGAATGTACACACAGATGTCTCCTTTCTGAATCTCCTATTTTTTTCAGTCATTTGTTTTTTATTTATTGTCTGTGTGCTGAGAAAGAAATAAATAATGTGAATGAATTATATAACACTACTTTGGTAAAGACTGAAGGAACAAAAAAGGATGCTATAAAGAAGAAAGAGATTAATTGTACTTCTTTGTCAAGGAAGACAGAAAAAGAAATAATTGCCTCAAGCTTCGGTGGAAAAAATGTAGGCTAAATATTAGGACAAAAGATTTACTACTGAAAGAATAGTTAAACAATGGAATAAGCTGTCAAGGTAAGTTTTGTAACTGCCATAATTTGAATTATTAATGGCTTGAACAGATGCCCAACTAGCAAAGATGGGTTACTGATAACAGCATCCAGTTCTGCCATGAGGTAGATGGGTCTTAGGGTCTAACATAGATTGGGCAGCTGAAATATTGGTCCTCACTGAGTGAAGTGGCTCTCTTGCATCCAGAAGTTTTCAGAACATGCGAAATTTCACATAGAATAGTTCAGTACATGAATAAAAGAATGAGTCAGCTAGTTAAAAGTTTGGTTGCCCAAGCTCCTGACAGCATTCTCTAAATATCTACAGTTTCTTTATTTAGTGACACACATTTGTATCTGTACCATTTCTAGACATTCTCTATCTCTACTGAAACAGTTTTCATCCTAGTTCTGAAAATTTACAAGAGCCAAGTACATAATTCTGTAGCCATTAAACTTAACAAAAAATGTCTCAGACAAGTATATTGACTCAACCCAAATTTTATTTCAGTTAAATATACTGCGTTGTATTTCTAGTCTTTGTATTTATAGTAGAAGGGATGCTGACATCATTTGTTTTAAAGTGTTTTGTTTGGTTGGGTTTTTTTTTTTACAAGTATTTGGAAACAACCCAAGGCAGGAATTTGCTGGTTAAAACCCCAGGTATTCATGCTTTCCAAGCTATTTAGTATTTTACATTATATATGTTCTACAAAATAATATGAAGGAATAATTTAATAGTACTGAATTTATTAGAAAATTGTTTTCAGGCACAGAACACCAATTGTAATATCAAATCACCAATTATGTGTTCACATCATTGTCAATAATGTCACTTAATTGCATGCTGGGGTATTAAATTCAATCCAAATGGTAAAACGTGCATTTGAGATTGATTAGTTTATTACATAAATGCATTAGCTGGTTACTTAAAATTGATTAGCAAGGTTTCAGTTCAGTGCAGGAAATTGCTACGTTAATCCCAGCACTTCTATGTTTATTCTCCAATTACATAAAACACAATACATATATTGCAACTAGAGAAAAAAAAACCCTGTATTGGTCTTCTTCGGTAATTCTACACATAAATCACAAGAGGCCAAAGACAGGATGTTTCATGAAGGTTGGCCCTTTGGCTTACAGTGTGTAAGCATGCTGGGGACTCATAGCAGAAAGTCCATCATTCATAACTGTGCCTTTTTTCTAGGAGTTACTTCCAAGGAACTTGAGCAGAATGGCAAAATTTAGTTGCCCATCCTTAAAAATATGATCTTGATGAAAAGCCCTGTTTGGTATATATATATATACTCTTGGAAAGCAGTTGAATGCCACAGGTTTTGTATTTTAAATTCCCAAGGTGTTCGTGCTGTGTATATTAGCATGTGTGGAAGTGCCTCTGATTTGTCATGCTGAGCAAATTTCACTTAAATAACTGCTCAGCCTGATCAAGTAAATAGAAATCAGGTATCGCTTCAGTGGAGAGTCTGTTGTCTGGTGGATCTTAACATAAACTCTTGGCATCAGGCTCTCCATAAAGTAACAGCAGTATCTGATATTTCCCCTTAAAACATGAGTGTGCTGGACTGCCAGTGCTTGTGCACAGGTTTTAATGAACTAGTTTGAGGTGCTTGAAGAAATTCTCCAAAGTTTAAAAGTCTGTGCCCTTCCCAACCTGAACTGATGCAATTTCAACATGAAGAAGAACTAATAAGGGAAATGGGAGAGAGTCTGCGAACTCATAATCACTTACCATATTAAGTCCTGCATTTTCATGCTTCTTCATACTGCTTTTTGGTTTTGTTATTGTTTCTGCTCTATTTTCAGCAGTCACTACAAAAAATATGTGCTGCAATCAATTAACTATCTTTCTGGAATTGTATTTTAAGAAACGGGAATGACCTTCACTTAGATCCCATTGTGATGTGCCAAACACTCCTACCTGCTTTCTAGTCGATGTGATGTACTCTGTTCCTCTTAGCATGTGGACACTATAACAACTAATATTTACACATCAAAATTCTTTGAAATGTTTAGCTAATTAATCTAACTCAAAATTTTGAACTGTTTGTAAATCTCTAATTTTCAGGGGAGGTAAGGACAGACTCCTTTGGCAGCTTCACTTATGTAGACTGATAAAAGAAATGGCTGAACTTAACTCTTTTTAGCTCATTTCTAAAATTCATTCTAAAACACGAAGAAGGAAAGACTAAAGAAATTCTACCTCAGATGGCTGATATGAGTGTGCAACTGTCGGTGTTTGTAAAGTTAATTTTTTTTAAGGTATGATTTGTCATATCAATGGTATCTAGACAAGAACCTGCTACTGTGGTTCTTGGGATTTGAATTGGAATAAAAGATAATTCAAAGACAATTAAATAGATCCTCCTTGAGTTTTAAAAGTAACATAATATTCCTTGTGCATCCAAAACATGAAGAAAGAGATGTAAGAAAAAGAGAAGACAGAAAAATAATGTTGAATGTTTATCAGGTTGTACACACATCTGAGCTGAAACATGTAAACTTTTAGAAGAACTAAGGGGCTGGACTTTATCAGCTAGGGTCTTATCATCAAAAGTTTTATGAATTTGATTAATGTTCTGAATCCACTGTAAATAAATCTTCACTTTTCAAAATCAGCATCACAAATAGTATTACACTTAAGTTTTGGAATAGGTGATAATGTTATCAAGGAAAGACAAATGACAATAATGATAATAGAACTTGAACTTGTTTTCCACAGCCTAGATGTTGTCTGAAACACATTGTCAATGGTTCCAAATATTGTTGAAAAACTTTCCTTTACTCTGATTTTCCTTTACCTGTTCTTCTGTGTGAGAATCTCAATTAGCAGTTTAGTGCTTTTCACAATTGTCATACTCAGTTTAGACAAGGAGAGGAGCACTTCTAGGAGATTAAAAGGATGACTTTAAGTTTTTAACAGGATGCAAAAAGTGAAAGCCAAACCACAGTAGCCTTACATCAGAGAAAAAGAAGGTTCATATAAAGAGCCCTATAGAGTATATCAATTTTACTGCCTTAGTTTAGGTAAATAAATGACAGAGTTCTTTCTAAATTGTGAACGACATGAATATTTTAAATAAACACATGAATGTAATGCTGTTAAAGAGAAGGAAAGGCAGTTTGCCAAGAAAATTAAAAGCTTGAACTACTTATTGTACATAAGCAATGCGGGTTTTAGTTCCTTCACATTTGAATTAAGACATATGTTGTCCCTAGTAACTCACACTATACTTGGTGAAGGCACCCTTTATCTGTCTACTTTTTAAAGTGCTGTAGGGTCTTGGGCAACCTCCAAATGTTATCTTTACAGCACAAGAAAGCATTACAGATGGCCAAAGGAAACTAAAATCCAAGAGTTTAGTTTATTCTATGAATATATTGAAATTTTTATGTATATGAAATTATTTTCCAAAGACGGGAGGCAGTGATTACTGAGTTGGTTAAAAAGTGAAGGAGAAATCTTACCTTTTTTTTTTTTTTTTTTTTTTTTAATTAGAAAATGCTTAACACAACAGATCTTAACAGATCTTAACATGAATTATATCCAGATGATTTTGCCTTCCTGGCAGGAAGAAATTTTTTTTAGGGAAAACAGTGACAGTTGAACTCTGGTTTCATGTGGCTGTTCACACATGGTAAAATAACATGGTTCACCTTGTCTCCATTATGAAATTGACCATGGTTTACCACAAGAGCATCAGGTTTAGCCAATTAGATCAATGAACTTTTGTCTGTATGCTTAGCAAATACCGAAGTATCATTAGAACAAAGTGGATGTGGAATATTGTTTATACAAGGAGGTTTCTCCAAATCTGAGCTGCTCTTGGAAGAAAACAGGCTGTGCCAACACAGCATCTTCAAAACAGTGAATTTAACTGTTATCTCAGAAACCCTAAACAGTAAGACACAGGAGCATGGTAAAGACAGAATTGGTTTGTTTGAGAACTTAAATGTTGCAGAATGAGTATTTTGTCTTTGCCTGTCCAGGTTAGTCGTACACATGTATTTGAATGAGTTATCTTTCAAAAAAACCTTCTGGACTCAAATATAGAAGCAGTATCGTAGATGATCAACAGAAAAATATAGCATTCTCCAAATGCAAAAGTAATTGTCAAGAAAAAAAGAAACAAAGAACAGTGTGAAAGCTGGGGAGGGTAATAGCATGTTTACTTTACAGTTAGCACCAGTTAAAGACTAGTATTATGTCCTGTTTTCATACAGGTACTTAAACCACACTATACATTTTTGTAAACATCCAGCCACTAAAACATTTAATTTGGAGTTGTAGAGGACAGATTATGTCCCAGAACTCATTCAGCTCTATTCCTCTTTATCGAATCAGCTAATAATTGTGCTACGAGAAGCAATGAGTTTTTGCATGCAGAGCAATAGAAGTAAAGCAGGGTGTTTAATAAGAGATAAATATAGTTACATCACCATCTGAGACCATGATAGAAAGCAAGAGCTTGAGACACAGAATTTAGAAAGGTGTCAAGTGTTCCATAAAATGTATAAAAAATAGTTTATATGTTTGGTCTGCTCCTTTTCCTGCAATAGTATTGTAATCATAATATATTATAATAGTATTGTGATCATAATATTTAAATTATGAAACAACAATAATGTCTGTCTTCAGAAAGTTAGCAGAATCCATGCAGCTACGAAACAAAGCCCCAAAATGTCAGTGGACTTAGTAGCTTATAATTAATTTTGGAATAAATATACATTCTAATAACCCAATGTCAACAAAATTGAACTCTTTCACAAAGAGAAATGGTTGCTTTTAAATATTTGCAATTTTTTTTTTTTTTATTAGCTGTAATGGGCTTAAAATACAATCATGATTGAAATAACATATCTAAGAATCTGGTGTCATTTATTCTGTGATGCATTGGCTTTCTTCCTGTGAATTGCTACATAAATCATGGTACAATGATGTAACATTAATTATAGAGACAGAAATCATCAATGATGATAATGTGTGTGTAAACACAATATCATGGTACCCCAAGTTAAAAGCCTGGTTTCTAAAACTGTATGTCTGTGTATTACAGTAGATATGTACTCAAGTAATTTAGTATGTGAGATAAACCTATCAGATAACTCCTAAATAACACTTTATGAATTCACAGTTCAATCTAGACATAATAAACATAACTAACTAGCTACCTAAATAAATATCAGTATAAAACCATCTTCCAAGCAATAATTAACACTAGAATTTTTTACTAGGCTAAATTGCAGAATTATTTGTTGATTCCTAGAACTAAAAGAGAGCTGATAACATCTGAGCCAAAGGATTTCTTAGTGTAACAGGATAGGCTTATGTATATACACAGTTCTCTTCATCTCAGAGATGGTTTAAGAAATGGTCAACAGGATAATACTCCTGAACAATCCATTGAAAACAGAAAGCCAAGTAAAGAAAATAAACATACTTAATCATGACTGACTATAGTTTAGTTGTGACATTTCTATGACTACAGCATGGAATTCTCCATGAGAAAACTTTGTTCACTTAAAACCCCCATAACATCGTAAAAAACTAACAGTGCGATATTTCTACACCAGAAATACATTTTTGCCAGAGTAGGGAAAATCTATTTACTATTTTTATATCAGCAAGTTGGATCCTATCTTAACCATGCTTTCTATGCATTCATAGGAAGAGAGATTCAATTACCTGTTTCCAATTAAAAAAACTGTCTTTTAGAAATATGGCTGCCTTCATTTCAGTAAATGCCATAATAACAGGACTATCCATTCTGCATGGTTATCATCAGTATATGCAAGCTTTTACTGAGGTTTTTTTTCATCCTTATTGATATTTTAGCATGCTAGTAATAAGACAGAAAAATAACCTCTGACTAAAGGAATTTCTGTTTCTTTCTGCTCCAGCATCACTTCAGAGTAGTTTTTAGGTTTTTTTTTCATATGAACCTCGTTAAAGAGAATCAGTATCTCTGTTCAGACTCCTGGAAGCAGAACATTTAAGGACGTGAGTGAGCCAAAAAGTATTACATACATATGCACTAGGGAACCTCATGGTGCTAAGGAGCACTATGATGAGCTAGAGGAGATAATCATGAAATATAATATTGTTTTGTCTGTTAAATAATCATCTTGCACCAAGCAGATTATGTTTTCCTGAGGTGAAGCAAATTAACTCAGTGAAGCAGGTAAGGTCCATTTCTCATTGTCTGTTCATCTTGCCTTTTCTTTTTCCCCTGAATTTTAAAGGAAAATCCCACCCACCTTCAAACAAAGTATAGGTTCATGTAATGTAGTTATGTAGAAATTATATATGTATTTATAGAATTTAATAGAAAGTTTGATCTTATTCTAAAAATTGTAACATTCTCCCCTATTTTGTAACACTATAAAAAGAAACATAATTTCGGTTTGTTTGTTTGTTTGTTTGTTTGTTTGTTTGTTTGTTTGTTTTAAATAATGTAAAATTATCTTCAGAGATTCTGCAAAGGAGGTATTTAGTATGGGCAACAGGAAAACAACGATATTGCAAAACTTGGAAACATTTCACATGGTATTAAGTCTCTATTAACAATCCAGTGATAAATGGACATTGGACAGTGAGTGACTTATGTTCTATTCCTGTTCTCATATTTCCATCAAGGACTGTTGAGTAGATTCTTTTTTTTTCTTTTTTTCTCTTTTCTTAATGAAGCATCTATGGAACAGTCTTTCTGAAAGCTTTACAGGGTTTTAAAGTAAGTCTTTGAGAAAGAGATGAAATAAGGAACTCAAGCAAAAGTATTTCACAGATGATAAAAAAATGAACATAGTTACCACATTGATAGTGTTATGAGAAAGAGCATCTAGATCATAGAGAAGACAGACAGGCCTCAAACATGCAATAAGGAACAGATGGAGATAAAGATTTGCACATGTAAGTGAAGGAGACCTTTCTTTATTGTTTAGTCAGAACAGGGGTCTCTACTAACAAGTTTTTATGGGGTGAGAGGACTGGAAGATTTTTTTTTTAAAAAAAAAAGGAAAAAAGAAAAAAAAAACAACCCGCAAAAACAATGAGAAAAAGAATGCCCAGCTTTTAACTGATTCTGTATTTTAGTGACATCAACTCCAGTGTCTTAATGTCTTTCTGATGTTTGTTTCCTATAATTAGTGATCTTAGAGATGGGAACTGATAGTCTGAGATATGGAAATATTTTATTCAAACTGAAGAAAGTGTGAGTTAGCTTAAGAGTCCACTGACTTTTGCTGTGTTTTTGCAAACACTGACAGGAAGTGAGTGCAGATTGCAGTTTTCATGATCCACATACTCACTTGGGAAATTGTCAGATAGTTCCCATTGTGCAATCTACCTTTAAGATCCAAACACCTCTTTATATCTGTGTTCTAAATATTGGCACTGAGCTATCTGACATCAAAACTATTAACACAATAGCCCTTGGAAGGGCTGAAGACTCAGATGTACTTTAGTAAATCTACTACAGGGTTTGAACTGATCTGGCATGGAAAGTTGAATCTCCATTTAATCCAATCTTAAACTGCAGGTTATTTTCATACTTTTTAATAAAACACAAGGAAATATATACATAAAAAGACAGTAGAAAATTAGTATAAATAGTAATTTTTTTCAATAGGAATTAGCAATCCCACTGTCATAGATTAAGCAATAGAAAGGAGTCACTGGACCTAGCCTTGAAATGGCTGGGAATTAGAAACAGAGAACATAAAATTCAATTGCTTGTAAAAGAATTACATTACTGATGCTTTGACATAATTAATAAAACTGGAATTTTAGCATGATCCCTTTCACTGTGGCAATTTTTCTCAAAAAGATATGTCAGTTATCTTATTCAGCACAATGCACTGAATATAGTGGATTATTTTGAATTGGATATATTCTTCAAAAATTCTGGAAATAAATTCATAAATCTTCAACAAGTTGTCCAGAACTCATGAAGCTAAGTACAAACTTTCAAGAGAAGAAACACTTGAGTGTCTCATTATGAAAGAGACCAGTCAAACTGCCAGAACACAAACAGATGGTATTACATATGCAAACACTGATCCAAATATTGCTGAAATTAAGATGATCTGAGTGCCAAAGGGTCAACAGAGGCATAGCAGCCAGAGTTCAGCACACGGAAATGGAGGACTATGACTATGACAATGATTAACTCCCAGCTGACCCTGAAACTATGCATGATCTGTTGGTCCAGCTGAATCACTACAAATCTCTGGGGCCTGATGGGATTCGTCCCAGAATCCTCAAAGAGAGCTGGCTGATGTAACGGCAAAGCCTCTCTTGAAGATTTTTGCATGATCTCGGGAATCCAGAGAAGTCCCAGCTGACTGGAAAGTGGGGAATGTCATTCTGATTTCCAAGAAGGGTAAGAAACTGTAGACCTGTCAGTCTCACTTCAGTACCTGGTAAAATTATGGAGAAGATTATTCTGGAAGGTACTGAAAAGCACCTGAAAGACAACACAGTCAGTGGTCACAGCCAGCATGGCTTCATGAGAAGAAAGGACTTTTTACCAAACTTGATTTTCTTTTATGACAAGGTAACCCACCTAGTTGATGAAGGAAATCCAATTGATGCAATCTTTTTGGATTTCAGTAAAGCTTTCAATAATGTCTCTCCCAGGATACTTCTGGACAAACTGTCCAGCCCACAGATGGATAAACACATCATTTGGTGGATGAGCAACTGGCTCATGCAATGATCACAGAGAATAATAGTGAATGCAGATGACATAAAATTTGGAGAAGCTGTTGACTCCCTTGAAGGCAGGGAAGCCCTGCAGAGAGATCTCATCAAATTAGCGGGCTGGGCAATGACCAACCATGTGAAATTCAACAAAGGAAAGTGCTGGATTATGTACCTGGGGTGGGGCAACCCTGGATGTATGTACAGACTGGGGAATGAGAGTCTAGAGAGCAGTGCCATGGAAAGGGACTTGGGAGTCCTGGTTGATGGCAAGTTGAATCTGAGTCAGCAGTGCCCTGGCAGCCAGGAGAGCCAGCCGTGTCCTGGGGTGCATCAGGCAAAGCATCACCAGCCAGGTGAGGGAGGGGGTTGCCCTGCTCTGCTCTTCACTGAAGCATCCTCACCTTGAGTGTTTAGAGCAGTTTTGGGCACCACAATATAAGAAAGGTATTAAGCTATTGGAGAGTGTCCAGAGGAGGGCAAGGAAGATGGTGAAGGGCCTTGAGGCGAAGTCATATGAAGAGTGGCTGAGGTCACTCGGTCTGTTCAGCCCAAAGAAGGGGAAACTGGGGGGAGACCTCGTTGCAGTTGCAACTTCCTCGTGAGGGAAAAAGGAGGGGCAGGCACTGATCTCTTCTCTGTGGTGACCAAGGATAGGGAACGGCCTGAAGTTGTGTCAGGGGATGTTTAGGTTGGATATTAGAAAGAGGTTCCTCACACATAGGATGGTTGAGCACTGGAACAGGTTCCCCAGAGAAGTGACCACAACACCAAGGTTGACAGATTTCAAGAAGCACTGCTTCAGGCACATGGTGTGACTCTTGGGAACAGGTGCAAGACTAAGAATTGGAGTCGATGATCCTTGTGGGTCTCTTCTAATTCAGCATATTCTGTGACTCTGTGAAATTTCACAAAACATATACACTATCCTCATAGTAGCTTCTGCGGTGTATGATTTTCCAAGTCATTGTAGCTAAATATATAAATCTGTCATTTTTATCTTCAATTTTACATACATATTATTGGTTCACATTACTAGACTAAGCATGACTATGGAACAATATTTTTGAATGTGACATTTCCTTTGTAAATGATGATAAAGAAGTAAAAAAACTCAAACCAAAACAAAACGACAGACGCTGGTATGAAGATCAATACAATTCTTATCTAAATGACTTGAGTTCACCTTGTCAACATGCAGATACAATTCTTCATAATGTAGTTATGCAGATAAAGCATTTGTGAGAGCAAATTCTACTTTCCACTTTCCAATTTGTCTTGAAGTAATCTGACATGCAAAAGTCTCTGATTTTAAAGGTAGCATAGGAATATTCAAAATGCAAGTTTTTGTATTATATTTCTATGGGATTTGGGGATTAAATTTTTTACAATAATATTTACAAAGTCTCAGCCATCTGAACACTCAGCTACATTTGGAGGTACCTAAAAAACTCTTTTGGTGCATGGAAATAACCAGTGATGATGGTGATTATTGTTTGTTACTGTTTGTCCTAGTTCAACAGGAGGAGCCAGTTATCACTGTGTGGGGGTGATCAAAGCTATGTATTCTACCCCCTCTATTCATTTCCTAAGAACAATGGACCA
>JAWWMP010000165.1:44436510-44454046 GCA_035047865.1 Dendrocincla tyrannina | reverse complement strand
CTCTTCCGATCTGAAAAGAAAAGAAAAGAAAAGAAAAGAAAAGAAAAGAAAAGAAAAGAGAAAAGAAAACAGTTATAAAATACAAGCAAGCAAAAGAAAGCAAGAAAGGGAAGAAAACAAGCACACAAGAAAGAAAATAAAGTATAAAAATATATGACAAATCTATGAGAAACAGGAAGAATAATTCGAAAAAGCAATGATATGCAATTCCATGGCATTTCAAGAAATTAGGATTTCCAGCAAAACAAAATGGTTAGATGAATGTGTATTGTTTCAGGTTCTAAGCATCCTTTTACCTTAAGCAAATTGTTTTAATTACTTAATATCATCAAATTCAGACAGCTAGACATTAAAGGTATTATATAAAAATCCACAGACTGAAAAGATTCTGAAATAATCTTCCTCCTTTGGGCGTGTAAATCAAAAGTTGCTGTGGGCTGCATGCAGGTGCTTCATTATCTGTTTAGCCTGATGGGCCATCTGGAGTTATTGAAATTCCACTATTCTCTGACATTCAGCTTTTCATCTTTATATTTTCTGTATGGATTGAAACTTAAATTTTCAGCTAATAAGGAGAAAGCAATGAGAGTATCTTTGTCATTTACAGCATATTAGAAATATTTGTAGGAGCAGGTTGTCTGGTGTGCTGTTGTATTAACCAAAATCAGTACAACTGTGAAGCAACTGTAGTGTTTTTGTCGAGAAGAGATCATTATCCACATATATGAATCTGTGTTATTGCAGACCATGTAGTAAGAAGAAAGGATACTGCAAGGGTTGTTTTTTTTTACACTAACTTCAGGTGAAATTTCTAAAATTCATCATTCATTGTTGTAGAAAATTTTCAAAACTAGAGGACCAAAATAAGTGTTTTTCATTTTTAGTTCATTTTCAACCTCAAACACTAAAAACTAACTGTAAAGCAGGTCTTGAAAATTGCAATATTAAACGACAGTAAAGAGAAAAGTAGGGTTACACTTTTTCTCATTGAATAGATCCTTCAGGATATCCTGAAACCATTAAGAATATAAACTAGCATTTAAAAGAAAAATAGAAGAGTATAAAGGTTTCTCAGATTCTCTGTGTGTGTGTGTAACATACCCCACTTCTCATTTAGCAAATACTATTATAAAGAACAATTGAAGATCATGTCACTCATTTTTTACAACTTGGACTAGTAGTCAGAGTACCTATTTGAGAGGCTGATTCAGATTCTGAGTCTTTTGTGATGATACCTATATGTCCTCAGAACAGCCTGCTGGGAACCTCACACTCATTTTGAAGGGATTTCATACAACCAAAGTTGGAACCAGAGCAAGTACAATTCTATAACTATCCAGTGAGTCTGCTCTAGAGAAAACAGTGGGTATGAAATGTCACTGTCTTACAAAGTAATTTTTATGTCTATTTATAACCACTTGAATGCAGAAACACGCACATGTATATGTTCATGAGCAAGTTCATACTTCTACAGTTTTTAGATGGAGAGAGGTGAATAAGGAAACTTAAACCGAAACAACAAAAACAAAACCCTACAAAACCCCCTATCCTAAAAAATGTTATATTGGTTATAAGGTACTTCCATTTTCCATGAAGGTAGAGTTTTAAAGGAAGTTTGCATTTTCCCTCAGACTCCATCAATAAACATAATAGAACAAATGCTTTAACATCTTCATAATTGTCCTGTTAAATTAACAGGGTGATAGTGTTTTGATTTATGATTTGGAGGCCCCTTGTCTCTGCTGGCCTTCAGGAAGATTGAGCTGTCTCCCATGTTCCCTGAAAGTGAGTCAATGACTGTTTATTCATTCCCTTGATTAGAAGGCTGCCCTGAAGCCAAACACAAGAGGCTGCTATAATAAATACAAGACTCATATGGTTTGTTTTGCTTTCTGGATTTAGTGCTAAACATTAAAAGGAATTGGAGATTGATTTTTGTGCATGGAGAAGTGCCAGATAAAACAGCAGGCAAGTGAACTCCCTTCTTCATAGAAACAGGCTCTGTTAGTATGAGATGTCAGAGACCTAGTGGAGGTTTAGCTGCTGTTATTGAGCTTCTTGAAGTTTTTTTTGGGTTTTCTTTAAATGTCTCGTCAACTGTCAAGTTAACACCTACTCACCTGAGTAGCTATTCTGGTAGACAACAGTGAGTAGTAAATTACCTTTCTGGAACCAATAATCATGTTCCTCTTTTCAGACACTGAAGGAAGAATACTTGAACATCCAGTTGTATTTGTGCATTTGTGTTAAGGAAACTTCCCAGTCTGACCATTCACAAAACTCTCTGGTAGCCACACTCCTGATGCCACAGCCTGTCACTACTGGGACTAGAGCCGCTCCACAATGGCAGCTCCAATGACCAATGGGTCATTGCTTGACTCCCCACACACCCCACTGACATGCAGCCAGACCAGGATTTGTTACCAGTTGGACCTCAAGGTTTCCATAGCAAAGTCATAGATGTCTAGTTCCATAAAGCAATTAGTTCATAGTGCACTAACACAGCAATAGCCTAAGTTGGTGCCTTCAAGGAGGGCCCTGAACACCTGAGTTTTTATCCCCTCACAGTCCAAGTCTTGCTAGCTCTTCTTTCCAAGTCTCTGGCTCCTCCCAGTGTCCACTCACCTGGCTGGCATGATCTGTCCTCATGTCCTTTATTGTGCAAACGGTAGGCTGTTCATGGCCTCTTGTCTCCCACCAGGAGCTCGATCTGCATCTCTTCACTGCAGCTTGCAAACTGAGCTACCTGCAACAGATGTATTCCTCAACAAAGAGGCACACATGCACACACAAGTGGGTGGGAGAATGAAAGATAAATAAATTGTTAATACATTAATGCTTTGATATTTCTTTCTTCCTGTTCCTTCCTTGTGATGCCTTCCTATGGAGTGATGTTGTAGAGGTACACCACAGACTGATTTCTCACAGCTTACCTCCTCCCTCTACTCCTGTTGTGGCATGCTTTCTTTGTTTGTCAGAGCAAGCAAGTGGTTTCAGTAGCAACTGACGAATTGGATGATAATGTGGGTAAAAAATGCAGTCAGTAGTAATTTCTCTATGCTGCAATTTACATGTCAAGCTTAAAAAGACTTCTCCTGTGTTCTGGGACTTAGAAATACATCAAATAATTTCTGCTAAAATGAAGCCAAAATTGATAGATCAATCCATAATAAATCTATTAACTTATGGATATTATGTTGAAGAGGATGCTCAGTTTTTGAACCTGGACAAAGAAATTGTTCTCTATAATAAAGGACTAAAGTTCCTCAAAAACTGTCTAGCATGGTATATTCAGAGGACTTATTCTGCTTAGTGACAGGGTGGCTTTGAGGATTACAAGCCTACAAATTTCCTGGCAAAATAAGGAGAGATGTTAACTAGATAAAATGAAGATTTTTTTTAAAAATTTCTTTTTAAAGTGAGGAAAAACAGCTAATGAAAAGCAGTTTAGGTAATGCCAGTGTTTTGAGGAAGGAAAAAGCAGGACTGACTTGCACTGAACTTTCAAAAATAAGCATGTGTCATTTGCAAATTGCCAGCATGCAGTTACAAATAAGGACTGTGTGCTCTACATAATTCCATTCATCCCAATTGGGCCGTGGAATTTAGATGGTCAGTAGCAAAAATCTGGGTAGAACTCATTCAGATAGAATCTCTTCGATCAGTCCTCTAGCAAGACAATGCTTTCTGAAATCAGATTTCCCCAACTGCTTTTATTCTTTCACTTTTTAATATGGCACTATTTTAAAGAGCTGTTGACCTCTTTCTTTGAACACTCTCCATACAAAAGACTATTTCTTTCTCAAATTTTCCAAATCAAATGGAGTTTTTATTTTTCTTTTAATGTATAAATGCACTGACAGACTGACAGTTGCCATGGATGGAAAGAGTTTTTGCTTCCTTCTTGGACTGTACACACAGCATTTCTTCCAAAGTTGTGAATCTAAAAGAAACTCATCACATCCATTATATTAGATGTAAAAAGAAATTAGGACTTCAAATTAATATTTTACAGAAATTATTTTAACAAATGATTTTATTATTTCCATATATAACTATTAAAATACTTCCTGTCTCACAAAAAGACTATAGAATTAAAGATTCTCTGTGCACTTGGAAATCAACAAATTATGATTGTTTACAATGAAAGCTATTAGATTTTTCATTCAAGTTAATTGCCTTCTTTGTTCAGACAAAGATATCCATAAGTTCTGATCATGTTTTCTTTATGCAATGTTTCTGGACTAATGTTAGTGTTAGTTAAAATGTTCTGGATCACTTAGGAAATGTACTCTTGAGTAACAAGTTTTTGGTCAATAGTACAATGATAGCATAGCAAGGGCTGAATGACCAATTATTAATTGTAAAGCTTTGGCATTTGTGCCCGTCATTGCACACAGAATAACCAGGCATCTTCTTTACAAAGTAGACTGGCATCATTATATTGTAAGGGTATGCCATTGAATGCTTGATGTATTTCTTATCAGTTTTTAGAGAACACTACCTTCAATAAAACTCACATTCTTTGCAGCATCTCCCTAGTCTTTCAGTTTGTTTTAACTTTTCAAGCAAATTTACTTCAGAGAACTTAGGACACATGTCGAAGAGAGATTAAAGAACAGACGCTGGACCACTGTTGTGGGTGTACGTGTGGTACACAGAAAGTAGGGATTATGCAAGGAAATGAGATGGATAGTAAGAACAGGGAAGTGGAATAGAGCATGATTTTGAGAGAGTTTTCAAAAGCGAGGGGCTACCCATGTGCTGGGACTTAGTGCTTCTTCTGTTGCTGCCATCACTGACTAAAACTGCATGTGGAATTTCCACTTTCATACCACTGCTCCTGTTAACTTTGAAATAAAGGCAAATGGACATTTTGTATAATTTTGAATAATTTGTTTGACTGTTAATAAATTGTATTTTCAGTTTATCCTAGGCTTGGTCTACAATACTTAAATTCACATGCCCTACAACACAAGCTTTTGTAAAATCAAGCTTTTTGTAAATCAGATCTTTTTTCTTATTAACTCAGAACAATTTGTTGGGATCTGCACTCTAGCTCAGCAGGGTCATGCCTGACTTTCTGAAGTGTTTACTTTTTTTTCTCCCTGGAAAACTATAGTTCTTTAAATTTTCAATATTCCTTTAAAATCCTTTCCTGTTACAGAGGAAAAATGAACCTTGTTGCAAGCAATGAGATTATCATTTTTCCTTTCAAGAAAAGCAGCCTTCAAGTTCATGAGATATTGCTGATATGTCTGCTCACTCGTTCATTAAGCTCTTAGCCTCCAAGTTAAAAATAGGACAGGACTGGCAATTAGAAACAATTTATTACTTAGTTTCTACACTAATATTATTTTTTTGTCTGCTCAATTTCAACAAAGGAAAAGAATTTCAATAATTTTCCAGTTACACAAAAGTAATACTAAAAAAGCACAAAATTCCAAAGAAAATATCATGACTGCTTACTGGTGTTGTCAGGAAGACTTCAGAGATTCATAGTCTTTTCCTGACTCCAGAGGAAAATGATGATAAAACTAAGTTGCATGAATGGAGCAGTATCAGATAATTTTTTTTTTTTTTGGCCACTGTTCATGGAAGGAATTTTGTTCCCACAATTAATTTAATGCCCTTCGCGCTCATTAAATAGGAAAACTCTATATTCAGGAACTTATAATTATTTTAATCCCTATTAAGTTCAAGTCAATTAAAAAATCTTAAAAAAAGTATATTTTACTACCTTTTCAAACCCATCTCAAGAAAACATCATCTCACGATGCTTCTTGTTGTTTCTTTCAACAGGAATAAATATGTATCTTCATATCCTTGTTTAAACAGCTGCTGATTACAAGATAAAAGTTTGCTAAATTGCTAAGGAGAGGGAAAAAGGAAATAAGAGTCAAAGCCTTTGACCCTTAAGATGCTGCTTCTAATTCAGCCTCAAATAGTACTGACTGAAAGTCATTATCTGCTAATGACCGTTCAGCTTATGTAAACTTGGTTGTATGGATCTCACTCTGAGTTCCTGGTAAGTAAACACCCACAGCAGAATTAAACCCCAATGCATCTTCTACAAAGGTCAAATGTATAACAAATCGTGGAGATAAAAATCCACTGCCAACCATAAAATCACTTTTTTTTTTTTTTTCTTTTAGGCAGTGTTTTGAAACAATGCTGAAGGAAATAGGGTAAAACTGAATAAGAAGGATAAAATATGGCCTGTTGTAAAGCAGGCTATAGTTAAAATAACAGCACTAATTAAGAGTAGTATCTTGCATTAACATCTTATTTTTTTTTTTTGAAATAACTAATGAGTTATTTACCTCAGCTTCTCTTCCCTCTATTTTCATTAGACAAATCACTTTCAGTATATCTTCATGTATGTGGCCAGGTTTTCAAATTTATTACTTATAAATACTGTTCAAAATAATCTGGATTTCTGATAGAGAATTTTTTAGCCTCTTCTATTCCCATTCATTAAAACACAGCTGTTTTCTTCATTGCCACTAAACTTGGAGGAAACCCCTCTTACCAATCCCTTAATCAAGGTTTTCAAACTCTGAAATGACAAATATGAAATTTCAGGCAGCTATATCTAAAAAAATCAAGCTGTTCAGTCAAGGTGAAAAGGACTAAGTCCGTAGTACTTTTTGCCTTCAGATATCAACTGATATCTGGACTTGAGAACAATAAATAACTATTTGGCTGTCTGAGAGAATGTAAAGTTATAGAGCCAAAACGATGATGTTCAGTTCTCTCCTGCAAAGATGTGTTTATTTTTTGTCTGCTCTATTTCAACAAAGGAAAAAAAAAATCAATAATTTTCCACTTACACAAAAGTAACTATTTGCATCTAAAACCTTTGCAGTGGGGACGAAATCTATAAACTTAGTCATGCTAAATCTCACAATTCTTCAGGAAACCCAAAGTGCACATCCTATCCAACACTTGAAAAACTTTACAAATTGAATAGCTTTTATATCTTTGATGACAACCAGTGAAAGTTACTGTAAGATTTCCTGAGTGTTCGTTTCTTTTCTTTTGTTTCTTAGTGTTTGTTCTCAAGCCTTGTCAAGATATGTCTTAACTTAGATATTATATTATTTTCTGGGAAGGGGGAGGCAGGAGAAAAGTCCACTTTTTTTTTTCTTCCCCCCCCGCTTTCTTTTTTTCTCCTGTGTTCCTTGAAAATATAGTGTCATATAGAGAATAATATCCTAAGAAACAGCTCCCTAACATAGTAAATAGAGTTTTATAAGAAACAAGGGAGATTAGGAGAGCATTATATGGCTGTTGGCGTTACAACTTGGACTGTTAAGAGCAAAAGTGATGTTCTTGAACTCAGAACTAAAACAACATTACACTCTTACAGTGTCTTTCCCTTTGGAATTTTAGTCATTCAACACATTGAGTAACAGGCCCTGTTAAGTCCATTGCACTCAGGTAAGTGGAAAATCTTCTTTTAGATTGATTGATGAATCAATGTGAACTCAAGAACAGCTCTGAAATCCTGACTGAACCTGTTGTTCCTATTATTAAATTGCACTATTTCCCACCCGCAGTCAAAGATCAAGACATCGAAAAGTGCTAACTTTGTGCATCATACAAGGAATTAAATCAAAACTGATGATGTTCACTACCCTTGGGACTCAGCTCATATGGTGCCCTGGGGACATTTCAACTGTTTCATCAATATTTCATGATGTTTCTTGTTCCTCTAAATAGTAGCACACTGCTTGCTTCTTTTTCTTTCCTTCTTCCCTTCTATACCCTTTGAAAATAACTGTTAATCTTTATGACATATATTTTCTGTAGGTTATCATACCATCTCCTTAAGCAGCTGAGCTAGGGATGATACTAATAAAAAAAAGCAATGATTGTATATTCTTTTTTTAGAAATAGTTCAGGGGTCTGAGCAATTCAGAACAAGATAGATATGAACTAACACGTCCCTAGGTTTCCAAATGGTATTGCTAAAAGTGCTGATAAGTTTTGGAATGCAGGAATTGATGATCTCTGCTGAATCCCAGAAAGGAATTCACCGGAGACAGTACAGAGAAAGGTGCTGGCTATGCAGTTAGTACTTAAGAAACACAAGATACAATAATCCACAATTTAGAATCAGTGGGCCAAAGCCAGAGGGTGTTCGACACCAGAATTCAGTCCAAGGTTTAATACCGGGGACATCAGGCATAAATATCGGGGATGTTTCAGTGTCCTTGCACAACTTTTTTTCATCATAAAATATCCATTTTACAAAATAGATAAAAGTTCAGAGTTGTTTCAAAAAGTTCATGTCAAAAAAAAATGTTTGATGATGATCAACAGGAAAAATGACATCTAAGACATTGAAGAAATGAGGCAAAGGCAGGTTTTGGAAGGGTAAAAAGTTCATGCTCTTGCAGAATTCCAAGTTCCTGGTTTCTATTACATTTTTATTATTATAATTTTTGCGTGACTGTAGCTGGACCTCTCATTTGAAGGCTGAAGGAAAAGTTTCTAGCTGTAGTGAGACAGAAAATCCTCCTCCCCCAAGCTCAACAATGTCTCATAAAAATATCAGGTCACAGATTAAAACAGAATGACTTGAAAGTTCAAAAATAACAAGGCTTGCTTGAGTATGTCTGGTATTAAAAATAGATTTTAACCTGCTTACGATGGAAAGATAATAATTTCTATTCTCAAGTTATTGCTCTTTCTCCTTTTGATCTAAAGTAGAAAATTGACTTTATTTTTTAGAGACAACCAAACTGTGTCTAATGGGGCTTTGTGGCTAGCCACACTAATTTGTAACAATTTTTAATATTTTTTTTAATAAATGTTATAAGAAGTCCAAAAAATAATTCACAATTTAATTCCAAATGGCAACATTTTTAATATTTCCCATTTTGTAATGTGATACTAGTATGTCTCCTAACTAACTCTAGATGCCATCTTGAATTTTATCCAGGTCTTTTGTTAGCTGCACCTGAACAAAGTTTACAAGAAGACTTCTAGGTCACTGAGGCTGTGCATATGGTTGAAACTAGACTGCAACTTTTAGAGAGAAAAGAAACATAATTTTCATGCAAAAAGCCACCCTGAAAGAAATCCAGGTTCAGATTTTTAACTGAAATATTTTGCCTAATCGAGAAGGTGAGTCATTGACACTAGAAAATATGGTTTCAGTATCTAATCTCCCTTTCTATTCACAGATTTTCCATTTTCACAGATAAATCCATGGTTCAAGGACTGATGTTTCCTGTAATCCACCTTTAAAATTGTTATGGCTATGATTCAGTACCTCTGCACTGCAATTTTCCCTCAAAACCTCATGCCTTATTTTTGGATACCTAATTCAACCAATTTCTTTTTTCCATTACATGATGTTGCAGTTACAAAACCAGTGGAGGGGGGAAAAAAGTTATAATAATGGATGTTCATACCATTAAGTCATCTGAAGGGAGGGTTTGCCATCTTTGTTTCCCCTTTGTTCCCACTGGTGGGGGGAGGTTGCATGGTTGGTGGATTACCCTTTTGTGGGTAAACCATTTCTCCTGTATCTGGTTGGAAATTCATTTCAAAATCTCCCAAACAATAACTTTAATACCTTGACCCATGATTCTTCTTCCTGTTGTTAAATGCTACTAACACTGATATATATGACTTTCCTAATCTCTTGATTCTTGCCAGAAAGAGGGTATTACCAACTGTTTTGGAAGGCACAATAAGTTAGCTCTCATTCCCTTGACTGATCTAATCTTTAAATAGAGAGACTTGGAGTAGAATTATCGAGCGGAACCAGACCTAGGCAGTTGAGTGAAAAGTTTCAAGTTAGGGTCTGAGTCCCTAGAGCATGGCATTTGGGGCAGAGAAAATGTTAAATGGGTGGGAGTGACCAGACCAGTGAGAGATTGTTTTGTGCTCTCCTACACTTATCAATTCAAAGGTTAGAGAAGAGCACAGAGAGCTGTGATGATCTGGCAGACTTGTAAATGTGTAGGCTTTATTGTTTTACACAATTAGTAGTTATTTAATGATCTTGAGACCTAAATCCTTGCATGCAATACAATACATTTATTCATTCATTTATTCATACATTTACTTCTGATAATAATTATTGTTTTACACATACTGGTAAAATAAATATTTCAGACAATAAACAAAAATTCCAGTTTTCTGTTAGTCTGAAGAACTCTTTCAAATGGTTGCGGAAGGGGTACAGAATTTAAGTTGATTCATTTTAGGTGATGCATAACATGTACAGTGAAAAGGATGCATTAAGTAGGAGACAGTTCTTTCAAACATGTCACTCCAAAGAGATGAGTCAGATAGTCAGTTAGGTTGCTCTTTAACTGCCTTGCTAAGCTGCAGTGCAAAATCAGAGCATGCATAGTTACAACCTTTACACTTTAACATACTGATAGGATCCCAACAGCTTCCTTTTTGAAGAGTTTAACACCTTTTTCACCACCTAATAAAACCAGTATCAAATGAAAATAAAAAAGATAAGGATACACAAATGTGAGAAACTTCACTTGGACAAGACTAAGGGCTACATAAAATTTTCACAGTAGAGAAGAATATATGGCATTCAGAGGAAATTAAATTTCTTATTATGGTCAATTATCACTTGATCTATGTGCCTCCTTTCATAAATAAATGTAGTTTTGTCAAACAGGGCTGCCTTCAGTAGGGCTGGATTTACTTTTGAGAAAAAAATTTTTTACTTGCAGTTCATTATAATGCAGACTAAGTAAAACTTCTGAAACAACCAGTTAAAATTACTGAGACTGGCTCCACAGCTCCATGGAACCATAAAATCTGAGAATATCTCAAGCTGAGAAGAACCCATAAGGATCATCAAGTCTAGCTTCCTGATCCTTCCTGATCCTAAAATTTAAACATTTGTCTAAAAGTGTTGTACAGATGCTCCTTGAAATCAGACAGTCTTGATGCTGTAACTACTTTCCTGTGGAGGTTGGTCAGTAAAGTCCTTTCTCCTAATGTCCAATCTGAACCTCCCCTGTTGAATGAATCCTTCAGGTTCATTCTATTTCCTTGTGTCTTATTGCTGGTCACCAGAGAAAGGAGATCAGGATCTTCCTGTCCACTGCTCACCTTGAGGAAGTTGTAGGCCATGAGGTCATCCCTCAGACTTCTCTTCTTCGGGTTGAACAAGCCAAGTGACCTCAAGTCACTTTACAAGTCTTTCCCCCAAGACCTTCCACCATCTTGGTTACCCTTCTCTGAACATACTAATAGTTTGATGTTCTTCATATGCTGAGATGTCCAAATCTGCACACAGTACTTGGGATGAGGCCACACCAGTGCAGTTCAGGGTGGGACATCTCCCTCAACCAGCTGATGATGCTGTTTCTGATGTACTCTATTGAACTCATATTCAACTTACCATCCACCCAAACCCACAGTAACCTTTTCATGGCATTGTACTCCAGCCTCTTGCCCCCTTTTTTGTATGTATAAACAAGATTACCTCCCCAGTGGAGAATACAATACTTGCTGTTAAATTTCATACAGCTAGTGATTACCTGCTTTTCTACTTTATCCAGATTTCCTTGTAAGCTTCTCTATCCTTGAGGGAGTCCACAGCTTCCCCTAATTTAGGATCACCAGTCATTAGTTTTCTTTTAAATTACATTCCCTTTCTTGTAAAGCAGAACCAAAGTAGAAGGTTGCTGTGAATCCGAATTTGTTAAATATGTCTAACCTACTTGTAAATCTGAGAAACTTTTTACACCGTCATTTATTCATTATCCTTTTTAGAAACCAGTGCACTGTTTCCCAGTAACCATACCCTTATGCTCTGCGTAGACACATGCAGTGGAAAAAGAAACCAGCTGTGCTTCATTCACTTCCTTGCTGGAAAAATCAGGAATAAAATCACTGTAATGACTCTTCTTCCTTCACTCTCCATTTCCATGTCAGTGAGAATTTAAGGCTTACTTGGGAGAAGAATTCTATTTGTGCATCACATATCCTAGAATGTACTTATTTATTTTTTGTAAATCAAATAACTCCCCTTTTAACCTTGAACATTCCCCAGTCCTGAAACAGATAGTCTTACAAAATAGGCCAGTCAATCATGTTCTCCCTCTTACTGCATGGAGTGGTAGTGGGAGAAGAGAAAAACCTTCTGTCACTAAATCCTTTCCACCCGACGGCAAAAAGTCTTCACCCAATTAATTAACACCAGGTGCACACTTGAATGCATCAGAGGTATGTGGTATACTTACTGGCTCTGTTCCTAACTTGGCAGACAGACGTGAAACCTGCCTCTGATTAGCCCATATTACTGGAGCTGCAGTGAAGGGTATCTCCCTTCTCAAGAAAAAATGTTAGGTGTTTCTGTGTAAATAATGAGTGCCTTGACCATGCCAGACACAGCTTACACTGTGCATTAAAAGGACTATCCTTTTTGCGAACTGATTTGTCCAGATGAACCAGTGGCAGTAGTTCACTGTGAAGCAAAAAGTATTGGGTGTGCCTGATCAGCAAATGGTGTATGTGGAGAGAGTATCAAAGTCCATCTCCATGGTGGGGTTCCTACTTTTATGGGTATAGAGACACTCAAGACCATCAGGTTGCCTCCAGGTTTGCCTTCTCTCCCATGTATTTTTGCTCTGACAACTTCAGCTAGCAGAGAAAATATTTTTAAATTTCTGTGGCCTAAAAGAATCCAGGTGCAACCTTTGACTACAGCTGTTGTTGCTCTTAGACAGTCTGAAAAATCCATCAGTTTGACTTTTTCTTAGAGGATTTTGAAGAACTAAGCATCCCTGAAAATCAGATGACAATGTTTGTAAACTTAGCTTGAGTACAAAGAAACTGAGACATCCAGGATTAACAAGACCACAAGTATTTTCTCCTGAATGTTCTTGTTCTTTATTAATATTCCATAAGGGATGTGAAAGATGAAAACATTTGTGAGGTCTTCGCCTGATCTCCGTGATAGCCAAATTCCCTCATGTGAAGTTATTGCTTTATTTTCTTGTAGCAAAGCAGTTTAAGCCATAATGGCTGCAACAAGCCATATCCAAGACTTTACAGTTACCTCATGTGAGTAAACTAGTTCAATAGCTAAAATCTTGTAAGTCAGGATTTCTACCTAATATTGGTAAAATGAACTTTCTAATTTTTTCAAGGCACTTAAAAGCATAGATGATCAGTAAGTTGACTAGAAGATGAATTATAGCTACTGAATGTAGCCAACAGAATCAGATTTTTTTTTTTTTAATAAATTTGTAACAGCTGAGAAGTTTCACTAAGTTGACACATTCCATGGATACAAAATTATGAAGTCATTATTAAGTTATTCTTGGAAGTATTATCTCTGCTACTTTATAGAACCTCAGAATACCAAAGCCAAGACACAATCTGTATTGTTTGATTTAGTGCTTGAGAGGGATATGAATCTGTATCTGCCAGTAACTTGAGCTTGGCCTTCCTACAGGTCTATCACCTCCCTTAAATCAACAGCTTCCTTTTTTCTCTTCAATTTGAAGATATTGATGTATATGCTTTAAATTCTAAAAAACTTTACATATTTAACCATCTTTAAAAAATGTGTCTCTCAGACAAATTGAGTCTGATATAACCCTGTGTAGTCTGAAATTAAAATACTAACCACATTGTATGTATATCCATCCTCTTGCAGATTCTCCTAAAGAGCTGAAATTCAAATCTTTGCCTTTAGAACAGAAGAACACAGGATTATTTAAAAGAAAATTCAACCTAGAATACCGCTGTCCACTGGAGTTAGGCATGTGGGCCTAGATGAAAGGAAAGGTGTTAAAACTGGGATAAGAATAATGTTTCCATGGTATAAACTCCCTGTAGAGATTTTAAATTTAGAGAGTTGAAGTATAGGAAAATTGCAATTGGATTGTTCTATTTACTGTAGTTAAAGCTGGGACTATTTTTAATGAATTTATTTACATTTTAAGTATTACTTCTTTTGTAATACAAGAAATCCACAATATCTTCTCAATGAGTTCCACAGCTTAGCTATGTATGCATGTGAAAAAAAAACCCTTTTCCTTTGTTTTGTCTTACATTTGCTGTCAAGTAATGTCAGTCTGTGCTTCCTCCTTCTCTTATTGTGAGAGTGAATAATTTCCCTTGTTCATCTTATTTACACTTTTCTGTATGTCTCTATCATATCATTCTTCTTTTATTTGAGAGTCATAAATCTTTATCTATTTTGTCTCTCCTTATCTGTAGTGTTGCCCTGCAGTTGCCTGTTGCCCTTCTCTGTGTCTGCCAACAGTTCCATAGCAGTTTTGAGATGCCATTGAATTTGGATTATTTTCCTAAATTTACTAAAAATTCTTCACATTTTAAAATATTAAATGTTGTATCCAAATATATAACATCAAATATACTAAACCTTTGTTTTTATTAACTAGAATGTTTCCATGTATTAAGCGAATTCCATTTATTGTCTGCCAGATATGAAGAAACAGTCATAGAATAACTTTAAAATTTATAATATTTTTTTGTCACAACAGAGTTCATCAAGACTGAGATTTTAAAGGGACATACTCCATGTTACTTAGTATTTGAAAACATGATTAAATTTTTTTAATCCTTATCTATCTTTCCTACATTAATCTTATACTGGAATTTTTTTCCAATGTTAGTATGTACTTCTGGCCTACAATCAATTTTTGAATCACCAGTAGTCATTTCTAAAAATGCCCACTATCAGACTTTATATTATGGGTCCTTATTTTTTTTAAAAGGGTATTTTTCTGTGTAAATAGTTGTAAACTGCATGATAGAGGTTAGGAAATATAGAAACTAGATTTTCTCTGACGTATAGCTGGCACAATTATTGTCTCAGTCTCAACATTCAACGATCTCTAGTTTTATTCTTTGCAGTGACATAGTCTGAGATCCATTAAACAGCTAATGACAACAAGCAAGTGCAGAGAATGTATGTTCCAATTCAGTTTATGTTCCAAGGCAACACAAGCTATATTCCTAAATAATTACTTAGGGATTGTACACCAGGATTAGTTACTCAGGAGCTGGATAACATGTCAAAAAATAAAAATATTTTTTCAGTGAGCCACCTTGTAGTGATTTTAGTGGAGGAGGAAGTAATCATACAGATCAGATAAATGCCCAGTGAAAAGTAATAATCAAATTTCGGGCCACATACTTACTGGTACATGCAGTAGTATTTCAGTAGACTGAGCCTAGTTAATTCTCAGAGCCATTAAGAATTCATAGGAATACCAAACTCTTACACCCCTCCTTACAAAAACATCCATATGGCTTTCTACATATTGTTGCAAATTCAAATCACTGAGAAATTCCATGCAGTGCTTTTATCCTCTCACCTAACAAATCATCTATAAAACTAAGTACCCTTCATGCAGTATTTGTATTAAGGGGTCATCTACTGTTTTCACAGACAGCTATTTGTTATTGGCATGTTTAGGTTCTGCATATAAATAGCACAGATTTCTAATCAAGTATTTTTTGCAAAGTCAAAACATTTAGAAGAACTGGATGAAAAAGTGACTGGAGGCAAGTTTTGCCATCTACTTTCCAACTTCTCCATGGCCTCTTATTAATGGTAGCAGGTCATCAATAGATTTCTAGGAATTAAATACACATCTACCCTGCCTACAGGGCAGATAAATCAGAGTTTATGCAGTGTTGCTTGAAGACTTTTTTTTACATGCTTATTAGTAGATGTAGAGGAAACAGAGTGGGAGGGAAGGGATAAAAGTCTGCTGACTCTGCAGGTTTCATCCTGTAAGTTCAGGCATCTTGCCTGACCCCCCCACCCACTCCACTACTATATGTCAAAGGTGACATCTTGGCAATAGTTAAGAGAACTTCTTCTCTGTGCCTTGTAAAAAACATTAGAGCAGATGAATGAGTGAACCAGTCAGGGAAAAGATAATCTGAGATTTGTCTCTTAAAATGGACAATAGGAGATGTTTTTGTAAGACTATAAAAACAGGAAAAACATATACTGATACTTCCCACAGGGCTACACCAGATGCCAGCAATCAGTGGTTAACGGACTTTCAGAGCAAGGCACAGTTTCAGTTGCTCTCCTTTGAATTCCACCACTTTAACTGATGATGTTTAGAACCCTATTAACTTTTCCCCCATAACCTCCTAAGTCAGAATGCTCCATTTTTAGTCACATGTTGCATAGAGAAGAATCTCCTTTGGCTGGTTTCTGAGCAGGATCTAGGAAACACATGTGAGCAGAGCAAAGAGCAGACTTATCACCTAAATACCAAATCTCTTGAGTATTCAAATGCTTATCTTCTTTGGAATGCTAAAGGAAATAAATTCAGGTCTTCAGAGCTTATGCTACCATTGAGTGCTGCTCATTGTCAATGGTAGTGTTAGCAATCATTTCAATGAAAGAATAGTCAGATTCTAATTTCACCCTGCTACCTCTAACAGCTCTTTTTTTCTTTTTTCTTTTTTTTTATTATGTAAACTCTGCATCAAAGCCTCAAGAAAAAGATACTAAGCTTGTTCAGCAGCTTTCTTTGATTTTATTTCTCTGGATAACAGGCTGACTTAAATCTCACCATTTAGGGTCATGGAAAATTAAGAGAGCTAGAAAGGTTTTACATACAGATTTGGAACCACTTTTTTAACAGCAATCTGCTTGGAAGGGTGAGCTTTTCTTCTTTAGCTTCTGCAACGTATCACTTCGTTTATGAAGTCACTGGAGGTAGCATAACAAAAGCATGTTCTACGAGGTGCTTCTCTTAAAAAAAAATGCCATTGTACTGTTGCTTTGCAAAGAGAGGAAGGTCCAGGGCCAAGGGGGAGTTCAGTGTTTTCTGATGAGTGCAGGAGTTGACAGAATAGATGTGCTCCAGGAATCTGGAGGTCAGGGAATATGATCTTCACTGTTAGGGATGCCAGAGTGCAGGACTCTGATCAGATTCCTTTAGATATTCCACACATGGGGTGATAATGCGCAATACAAAATTTACTTATTTTAAGTTACATGGGGTTTCAATTTAACAGAGACATGGAGGAATTGATTTGCATCACATTGCAAGTACAAATTGCTCTTAGCAGACTGCAGCAATTGTAGTATTCATTTGAATCACAATAAAACAAGCATTTCCTGAGCTCTATATTACCCTCATCATCAAGACACCAGACATCCCCACGGAGTTCAAAGCATACATGGCTTGAAACCAGCTCAAGACATGGCACTCTTCACAGATCCTTTGTTTCTTAGTTTGAATTCTTTATGTCACATATAATTGCATATTATTAATTAACTAAAGGATGAACAATTGCCAAACAGTTGATATAGCGACTCATGCAGAGTAAAGACTTCCCTCGGGTCCCCTTTACCATGAGTTCATCATCCTTTACAACAACCATTATCAATTACTCTGCTCATCCTTCCCCAAAATTCATAAACATTGTCCTTGGCCATCCTCTGTGATCCTTTCATTGTAAGGGTTCACTGATAACTAACAAGGAAAGAATAAAAAAAAAAAAAAAAAAAAAAAAAGTTTTTTTTTCCTGGGAA
>JAWWMP010000165.1:44422604-44436410 GCA_035047865.1 Dendrocincla tyrannina | reverse complement strand
AAAAAAAAAAAAAAAAAAAAAAAAAAAAAAAAGGTTTTTTTTTACTGGGAAGAGAATACAGAAATGAAAACAAAATTAAATTTGACCAGAAAATTTTAACCAAAGGCTAGTGAACTGGACCATAATATAAATAAGGATGAGAAGAAAAGGTCAGATGAGGTGCAACAGTTGTTCATACCTTTATGTAGGTGTAGATGAATGAAATATCTGAAAGGGTATGGATGATTTGGCTTATCTGTGAGCTTTATCTGTGAGAAAATAACTTCCTCCTTTGTGTGAATCCTACTCCTCTGATAAACTCCTGCAAGTTAATAAGAAGTCTTAGTTATTCTCATATAGCTCAATAATTTAAAAATAATCAAATTTTGTTGAAAATAAACCTTCTCTAGAACTCAACCTAATGGCATAGGCTTAGAGAAATGTGATAATATTTATGTGAGAATAAAAGAAAGTTAAAGTGAAGAGGAGAGGTTTTGTTTGTGTGGTGATGTTTTTCCATGCTCCCTGACTCTAAAAACTTTAACTTGATATTTGTATTACACTACACAATGAGGTAAGGTGAGCATGAGGGGCTATAGTTATATGAAGACTGATTTCCCTATTTTAGCTCAACAGCATTTTTAAATCTTTGTCATTTGCTTAGTAGCTGTGTTATCTCATAGACACAAGAATTTTCACTAAGGGATGTCAGCCTCAGCAAAACTATAACAAACAAACAATTTAAATACAAGGTTGGATTAACTGCATAAAAGAGGGATCTGCACAATTTATATGTCTACCCTAACAGATCTTCATTTTTTGTAAGCTTCATACAATTGCTTAGCCCAGTGATTGCCTACTGTCTAACAACAAAAAAGATTGCCAATTTCTTAATGTGAAGTCTTGCACTTAAGACACTTTAAATAGTTGAACAGAAGTACAGTATAAAACTCTTCAGGATCCACTGCTAATTCACACACTATCACCCAGGTGTAGTAGAGCCTAGCTGTTTGTTCTTGTTTTGTTTCATGTTTTTCCTTCCTCCTCACTCTCCTCCGTGTGTATAAGTTTTATAATATTTGAAAGATTAATTTAGAAATGGCAGCTTTTCAAAACAATTCTAAATAAACATGGCTTCAATTTAAAGTAAATGTTTAGGCTGGAAGGCAAAAGAGGCAGACTGGTTGAACAGTCAAGACATTGGGGTGTAGCTGCAATATACTGATTCTATGTTTTGCTTTCTCATTTTTCTCTTCAAAATGCTATACTACACTTCCTTATAATTCCTATTTGTATTGTAAGACCAACAGGATGGAAATCAGCTAGATTTTATGTATGTATAGTGGCTACTATGATGGTGTTATGAATTCAGTCTAAAGATGCTATCAAAATGAAATCAATAAAACTAAGAAAGTTATGCTGCTGAAAAGCAACTTGTGGGTCACTTAAGTGCTTACTTTAGTTCTGAAGGACAAAATAGAAAAGAAAAAGAGTTTATCACATTTTTTTTTCTTTTTAGGAAGAGAATAAAACTCTCTACTGTGCAAAAGTATCTCTACTCTCAAAATAGTTTTTCCTATGCTGATGTCACAGAATACAGTTTTCTTAATTCAGTATCCCAGCACATATCCAGCTTCCTAACAACTTTTATCTGACACTAAGCACACTCAGAAACACTCAAAACAATTCCACGTCTCTGCTAATTTCTGATAACTTACAATCCAGCTGAGTAAGGGAATAAGGGAAGAAGTGTTTCTTGATCACCGTGAAGAGGAAGACAAATGCACCCAACAGTGCTCTAGTGGAAATTTAAAAAGTTTTCAAGAAGAATTACAGTTATCAGTACTACACGCAAAATATTTTTTTTATCTTATTTTAGTATAACCAGTATGTATTTGGTTATTATATCAATGAGAGGACCCTAAGGATTTTAACATTCTTGTGTTGAAAAATATTTAGATAGTAAATTTTTATAGTTCACTAAAATATATTGTACATTTTTCTTCCTCAGGGTTTACATTTGATGACATCTGATGTCATAAGTAGACTTACAAGGTCTTTTCTAAGTTGGAAAAAGTATAAATTTAGAAGTTATTAAAAATAATTCTGAAGTATAGGAATTCTTGTCAAAATATCTCATCTAAACCTTGTTTCTCCATTAACCTACAAAGCTCAAAACTTTCATGTAAGTCATAATTCACAGAGTGAATCAGTCAGTTAAGCACTACATTTCCCTATTTGTTTCTTATTTAAGAAAATGATACAAGGTTCATGTATTCTGTAAAGGTATATCTTCTATCTTAGTAGCCATAAATAATTTCAAATTTAAATACATTTCAAATCATTATCATCCAGCAGATTATTCCTGCATTGCAGTCTGTTTTTCTATTCACAATGAGTGGATGGGCAGCTAAATCACATGGAACTGTTTTTATTTTGGCTGATGGGCTAAAACTTTCTTCATTGAGAAGTAAATATGGTTTTAAAAAAGTACAGTATCTACTATCACTTGGTTAGTCACTTCTCAATATATTTTATGAATAAAATTCAACTCAGGCCTATATCCAGAAAGATCCACTGAAGAAAGGTAAACAAATATGAAGAGAAAACACCAGATTTCTTGGAATTTAAATGAGGGCTGTTTGCATTCAGTCAGCAAAGTACAGATCAAATGCTAATCTGTCAGATTCACATTTGGTGTGGTGAGACTTCCAACGGGGCTGTGCAGTCTCCATGAGGAGCATTTACCAAATAAAAGCCTGATCTAAACCTTTTACATATACTAGAGTAAAGCAGGAACTAAGGTGGATGAAATCCACCATCAGTCATGCAAAGGTGTTAGATGACATCTTTACATCTATTAAAATAACCCATCTATCCAAAACTAAGGGTCTTCATGTTTACAGCCTTTTATAGTTATAGGATAACAAATAAAAGATAAAACAGAGAGCAATTAAGATGTTACAGTGACCATTCTAGGCCTTGCTTTGTAATACCTCTTGTATCTTAGCAGGTTAAATAAAGGTTGTTTTTTTGTCTCTCTCTAAGCATATGCTATAAATTGCTTCAGTTTTTAAAGTACAATCTATTTACTCAACACTCACAAAAGAAGGAACTTATATTATTCTTAAATAACATCTTACTCTTCCTACCAAAAAAAAACCCAAAAGACCCCAAACAAACAAGGAAAAAAAAAAATATTTGGAAGGACCTGAAAGTTACTGCTTTCCTTTTCAGGATATGGTTTTTTTTTGGTTTTTTTTTTTTTTTTTTTTTTTTTTTTGCTTTTTATTAGCTTATTCAATTTTCTTAAGGTCTAGTTCCAGATTAGTGAAAGTGAAGCAACTCCTTTAATTAGCTCTTCTCTCTCTAAAAAGATTTAGACCCTAAATCTTTTCCCCATAAGTTATGTCTTCCACCTCTACCTTAACATATCCTTTTCTAAATTTTGAAAGGAATTCCCTGCAACAAGATTTTCCACATCTCTAGAAGAATTTTTAACTGATAAAATTAATATGCAACGCCTTTTTATTTTCTGTAAATTTCAGCTCCTTTTAAACATATGGAATGTCATTTCCAATTCAGACAAATAATTCTGTCTAAGAGTTTTGATATATCTAGGAGGGATACTTTCGAACACACAAACAGGAGCCAGGCACCTACATTCCACTGATAGCTAATAGACATCAGGCACCTGTGCCTTTGAAAATCTCCTCCCAGTCAATCATGTTTGACAATTATTCATCAACTTTTCCTACTATTGTACAGAAAAAAAAATGTGAGCTGTCACTTTCAAGACTGTTCCTGTACACTAGAGAAGCCAAATCAATATCGATCAAAGTGACATGTTTGTAGTGCAAAATAAACAGAAACATCTATATAATTTATGGCTTGTTATGTTTGGTGATAAACAGATGCTTTAATTAAGTTTGAGTTTCATAGCCTTTTAAACCTAGTGCTGAATTTTATCTCCTATAAATAAAGAGGTCTTTGAAAAGAGGAATAGATAGGCATGAATATTGATTTTGGTTACAGGTGTGGACATAAGTGGAAGCAAGCAAATAGCATACTGCTTGACCCTTACACTACAACTACCTGCAGAATACAGTCTGTTATGTTTAGTTCAAGAGAACAGAAGGGATGAAAACTTACCACAGCACTTTTCAGTTGGAGAGAGACTTTAGCAACTGCAAAGATACAGGGTTTTCAAACAGCACCTGGATACAGCAGTAAAGGTTAACCTTGTCATCATCTATGAATATCCCAGGTCCAGTTTAATAGAAGTTTTGGTAACTAGATTCCAAAGTAGAGAAATATAAAGTGAAGGTTATAATACAGGGCAGATTCTGAAATAGGTAGGCACCTCAGTTCCTCTTTCACAAAGAAAGGCTGAAGGCTTTGGAATTCATAGTGCACTTTTACATTGACACTTCCAATATTTCTATAGTGAATATTAAGCTTGTTTGTGCTTCATTTTACCTCCTTTTTGGTTGCTGAAAATAGAGGCATTATACACTTATGGAGAGCATTAGGCCTGAAATTGTGTCAGGGGAGGTTTAGGTTGGATATCAGAAAAAGATTCTTCACCCACAGGGTGGCTGTGGAACAGGCTCCCTAGGGAAGTGGTCACAGCACCGAGCCTGACACAGTTCAAGAAGCATTTGGATGATACCCTTAGGCACACAGTGTAACTCTTGGGGATGGTTCTTTGCAGGGCCAGGAGTTGAACTTGATGATCCTTGTTTGGTCCCTTACCAATCAGCATATTCTGTGGCTCTGTGATAAATTTTGTGTTGCTGATCAATATAAGCTCAGTCTATACGTAAGACAGAAAACCAGGAAACTACAGTGAGGATTTCATACTACATATGAATACGTGTATTTCAAAGAAGCTTAATGAATTGCTTTTGGATGAGCCCATGTATCTCTACTGACCACAAAGAAAGGCTACAGATTCACTTGGACTAGAAGTTAATTCCTAAAATTTATTACCTAAAATTTGTTGAGGGAGACTGTAACCCAAAAACCTTTTGTGACCCTTATAGTGATTTATTGGTACAGATGGACAGAGAACCCAAAATTCCCAACTAGATTTTTTATAACTTTGTTTTATGCCATTGTCTCTGGCCTGCGTATTCTCTCGTGATGGTATTTTAAAGAGCTTTGTAGGTATCAGGGAATGAGGTATGTGAAGCACCTGTTTGCTGTAACTGGAAGAAATCTTGGATTAATATAATGGACAAAATGAGAGAAAGAAGATTTGTGATTGATTATTTTGGGTACTAACTCAGTCTCATAAGAAGATCAAACTTTGCATCAATTTAAGGCAAAAGCTGTCTTCAGTTTTGGTTGTTGGAAATCTCTAACTTTCAGATTTTTGTTCTAATTGAGGCCTGGAACCTAATAATAAACGGAAAACTAATAAATAGTTGCTAAGCTGAAAAAATGTTACAAAGTACCATCATCAAAAAAACAAGTTTGAAGTCCCTTTAATTCTGTCTTCTCTTTCCCTCCACTTAATCCTCAGGCATCTTGCTTACTATAAGAGATTTTACATTGTCTTTCTTCCCTTTAAGAGGCATAGTTTATACCATGTCCCAAGTTAACTACCTCAACTATAAATAAGATAAAACTGGTGCTAGATATCGCTGAGCAGAGAGTACAATCATTAAGAAAAACAGTCCAGTAAAGGAAGCAAAAGTAATGACTCTGTTTGGAATCTGTTTATTGGCTTTCTACTTGCAAACTTGCAAGAAGACATAGTGCTCCCATCTTAGAAACAGATTATGTTGCTACTATACAAAAATTGATGACTTAGTATTTTGAAGAAAATTCCCAGCATTCTTTTAGTTAAGGGAAAAGAAACAATCCCTCCCAGAGTTTCTTCATATCAGTGCTATAACATTTTGAAATTTCTATGCCCACTTTTAAATTTTCCATATTTGGAAGTATTAACGTGACAAATCTTAATTCATTCATCTCAGTTTTGATACAGAATCTGTTTCTGAGACTGGAGGGCTCAGGAACTACCTTAAGAGTATCAGCCAGCCTGAACAAGTTTGTCAAAGCTGATAGTAAAAAGAACTCTGGTTTATTAACTTTGGCCTGTCACACAAAACACTCAAACATTCATCATTCTTTTAGGTAATTTTATTATTGCTCTCCAGGTATTGATTAAAAAAAGGTGAACATCTCTCACTATTGTGAGAGAAAGAAAAAATAATTCAGGCTCAGTGTGAGAGTTCAATAAAAATTCTGCTCAGCACACAGTGTTGAGTTGTAAGAGAAGAGTGAAAAGAAGAAATATTAAGGGTTAGGGAAAGACTGTGAAAACCTGGATTGTTGGTGTATTTTAATTCAGTTATATAAACATATGGCAAGTCATTACATCCAATTACCATGTTTTTTTGTCATATGTTAAAATGAAAGGAAGAAGCAGGTAGATTTTTGAGGACATGTCAGAAAACTCATGTGAAACACAATTTTTCAATGATCCACATAAATGATAAATTTTGTTTATTCTAAAATGTAATTAGTTAAGGGAGAGAAAGAGAAAGAATCTGTGAAGAGCCCAAAGAATATAAACAATCTTTTTATGTACTTTCAAACTGATTTTTAAACAAGTACTAAAGAACCTGTGGAATTTATTTCCATATTATACTGACAATGGAACTTATAGTATTAAATTACATTAGAATTCATAAACATCCAGTTTACAAGCAAAAATTTTTCACGTGAGACATTTGAGGCATCTTGACAATAAAAGAATGGGTGCTAACTTAGCATAAAATTTACCTCCTAAAATTAAGAGAAGTTGTCTGAACTGAAGGTATGTCATCAGAAAAAAGCAAGATCTTATCTATGCCATAGACAATATATGCCTGTGGGAATGTGGCCCAAAAATACTTTTGTGACAAAGTGGCTAATTTAAAGCTCACGTGGCAGCAGATTTTCAGTAGCAGAAGTCTATGGGTCAGTTGTGAGATTTGAACATTTCAAGCATTCTCACTACAGAGGATAATGGAAAAACAAAAAAAAATATTTTTAAGTGTGAACTCTCCATTGTTTTCTTTATGTTTATTAGCAAGTTGACAGGTATCACCTCTGAAATAGTGATACAGATGAGAGTAAAGCCAAAGGCTCTACTATGACACAAATCACTGAGGGACAAAAAAAAGGTGGATCTATTTGTCTGGAAGAAAGTTCCAAGCTTGTTTCAATATCAAGAACATTTTACCAGGAGTGCTATTTGGTCTGAAGGATATTAACTGCTGAATTTTCATCTTCTACTTTTTTTTTTCCCTTTTTTTTTTTGTTTCCCAATACAATAGGCCAAAGGTTGAAAAAAAGTCAAACACAAAATATTTTTTACAAAGATGACATCTTAATTAGGCTGAAGAGTTACACTAGTTATCTCAAAGAATTTTAGATATTCTCTACCCAAGGGCCAGTGTGTTTGTTTCTATGGATATGTGTACCTCTTTCAACATTAAACTCCTCAATGTGACTGAGAGAATAAAAAAAAAAAATATCTTCATGTTGCCTGAATCCAGTTAGTTTAGCTATAGATGTAAAGTGCTATTTTTTCATTATTTGAGAATAGTATTGTGTCTTGAGAAAACTGTTATGCATCTTTTTATGGTTCATTAAACTAATTACTTCTCAACAGAATAATATGGATAGTATGGTAAAAACCCCAAACAACAATCAACTGAACAGCAGTGCTTTTTTCTGGCTTTGCAGTACACTGCACTTATCATTGTCTGCACTTCGTAGAATCATAGAATGTGTTGAGTCGGAGGGGACCCATAAGGATCATTAGGTCCAAGTCTTAGCCCTGCACAGGACCCCAAAAGTCACAACATATGCTTGTGAACATTGTCCAAACAATTCTTGAACTGTGTCTGACTTGGTGCTGTGACCACCTCACTGGGGAACCTGTTCCAGTGCTCAACCACCCTCTGGGGAATAACCATTTTCCAATATCCAACCTAAACCTCCCCTGACACAAATTCAGGCCATTCCTTTCAGTCCTGTCATTGGTCATCACAGTGAAGAAATCAGTGCATGCCCCTCCTCTTCCCCTCATGAGGAAGTTGTCACTGCAATGAGTCTCCTCTTCTTCAGGCTGAACAGACCAAGTGCCCTCAGCTGCTCTTCATACGGCTTCCCCTCAACGCCCTTCACCATCTTCCTTGCCCTCCTTTGGACACTCTCCAATAGCTTAATACCTTTCCTATACTGTGGTGCCCAAAACTGCACACACATTCAAGGTGAGGCTGCCCCAGTGCAGAGCAGAGCAGGACAATCCCCTCCCTTGACCAGCTGGTGATGCTTTGCCTGATGCCCCCCAGGGCCCCTGGCCCTCCTGGCTGGCAGGGCACTGCTCACTCATATTCAACCTGCCATTGATTATTAAAAGCTATGTCACGTGTTTAAATCAGTAACATCTTACCAGTAATATATCCATAACTTTAATCTATTTTGAGTGTAAATAATAAAGAAGATTAAGAGCAGAAGAACAATTCTTAGATCTAAGTTTCGTGGTATATTAAGAAAAGATAAAACCCTCTGTTTGAATTAATTACATATTTCACAGTGAATTCTAGCTCACGCTATTTCTTGATAATACAAGAGGAATATCCTTTCCAATTACTACATTTTGGTCTTATTAGATACTATAGCTACCTGAATGAATCTTTGCAGACAGCAAAACTGTAAAGGAACTTGGAGTCAGTTTTAACATCTCTGATGTTGTTTTCATGATTTATTTTTATTTGACCCAAAAAAGACAGCATAGTTGATAGTATAATTGGCTTACCAAATATCCACAAGCATGACAAACTTGTTCATAGTGAAGAATAATAAGTATGCAATTAAAATTTTATAATGCTTTGAGTCTCATTTCCTCTCTTTCCCCTATGCCATTAAAGAATGGCAGGAACAGAAGTTGCTCATTGGTACCAAAGTATTTTTAAATGTCCCGTTTTTGTACATATTATAGATCCTTAGCACATTATATATAAAAAGAGATCTTAAGAATGGTATAGTCAAAGCCATTACCTCATGGTTAAATTTAATCTCTTAAATACCACATCATTTGAGTCTTTTAAATCAAATAAACTGTACCAAGGATTTAAAAATGCAATCAAGCAGGTGTTGTGCACTGTTTGTATAAGCAATATCAGTTCCAATATGCTCATCTTGTCTAAACTTATACATCTACTCTGTGTATATATTACATACCTATATCATGATAGATAATAATATGGTGAATAGCTTATACGTGATAGGTCTCAGCTTTCTGCCTGTTTCGAAATCACAGCTCATGCTGGAATACACAGAAGCAAAAATGTAGAAGGCAACTTTTGCCTTTTGTATTGTTACAAAATATTAGTTATACATATGTATATGTATATATAAAGTATGAATATACCTCAGTTTAGTCCTGACTTTATGCTAATTATTTAGAATTCATAATTGGTGGCTGATTGGAAATGTTAGTCACAGTTTAGGAAGAGTTCTTCCTTTAGTTGAACTGCATTATGCACTGTTGAAACTGAATCATGATTCTCCTTTGTCACCAGTTAGTGTAAATGAATCAAAGGAAATTCAACCAAAAGAAAAAAAAAAAGTGGGCATCATGAATACATAGACATACAATTTTGTTCAATACAGAGTAGACACAGATTGCTTTTCCTGCACTTCCTTTGCTCTGTCTATCCACTCCTCACTCTATAATGAGGAAATGCAGTATTCAAAATCCAAATTGCACAGTAGGGTGTTCAAAAAAAAAAAAAATCTCAATTTTAATTGGAAATGTCTTGTTTAACAATACTTCTTTTCAAAGGTGAGAGTGTTAATCTTTGGAAAAATGTATCTTTGTCTTGGAAAATACAAAACTAAAGCATTTTATCTTTGAATTTCTAATTCTGACTATAAATCAGAATATACAACCTGCTTTGAATCATGACTTGATCTTCTTACCACAAAGATCAGTAACTGATACTGAAGATAAATTAAGCATAGCATGCTCTTGTGGGAAAGTAATAATATACATATGGAGAGAGTATTTAAACAGTCCAAAACTACCAATTTCTCTTTAGATAAGGGTGAAATGCAATTAAGTAATCCAGAACTTTCTGAGTATTTCCAGGTATATTGATTTGAGATAGTTTGGAAAGTTTAGGATTTTATTTTCCTAGAAACCAAATTATTTGCTGTCTTAAATAACAGTGGGCTATTCATCAACTATTATAATTTTCATGAGCAAGTCTGATGAGAGTGAAAAAAACATTGAGTAGTTTTGTGAATGTAGAAAGACCAGTCACTTGTAATATAGAGCTCATATGACCTCGTTTATTTATTTCGAGAGAAAAATACATGCTTTGCATTGCACATCTGTCTATGATATCTAGACAGCAGCGTACTGTAAGAATCTGAATGGTGGGATGAAAGTGGATTGCCAAAGAAAGGGAAGAGAGCAAGACAGAGAGTGTAAAAGCCTCCTAATGACAAGAGTGAAATCAAACGATGGTCTGTAAGCTTTATGCCATGGCTTTAACATAGTAGTCAAATAAATGGTGGAGAAGGAAAGGTTTGGCTCTAAATGACAGTCACATATTTGCAGGTAATGCAAATGCTGTCTGAATTTGCTTGAACTTTTACCAGCTAAAATCCTGAGCAGTCAAATTCAAACTAAATATAGTCATTTTTTCTAAAAGGGATGACTTTTTTTTTTTTTTCCTTTTGGTTTCTAGTTTTATTGTCAGTCAAAGTCAGTCTAACTTCATTACAAGGAAGTGTTTCAAAGTTACAAGTGCCTGTTTCAAACACATTAAATGCAGCTTGTGTTTTCATGCTAAATTAAGAATGTTTAGCATGGTTGAGCTAATCCATTTGATGGAATGCATTGATTACATTGGCGTTTTCCTTTGAGTCTTAGAACTGGTTATTCAGTGAAACCCAGGACATACGTATAAAACTGAGCAGAAAGGAGACTAGAGTTGTGGGGCTGAACATTTTATTGCTTTCTCCTACTCCTAAATCAACAACAATTTATGTATTTATCAATTAAAAATGTTGTCAAAAGAGGGTAATGGGAAGCTGGAATGGTGATCCAGAGTGGGATGAGTATTGGTTTCATTTCCTTGGTCTGTCAGCTAGAAGAATCCAGATATGAAGGTGTTGTTCATAGTGCCTAACTGCAGATGTGCCAGCTTGATCATCTAGTGTGCAACAGTTTGAGAGCTTGTCGTAAAGAGTGCAAATAAACTTGAATACATCAACTGTTCTGTAAACTGGAAGAATAAAGAAGCTCTTCAAAGGAAACTATCAATTTTATTTTTTTTCCCAAATAGTGTGACCCAGTCATCTGCAACATTAGATATATTACAAGTAAATGTATTCAATATACATTGAATATATTCAAAATACAAGTAAATATATTCAAGTAAACCACACAAGAATTAGACTGAAATAACCAAGAAGGCATAAAGAGACCAATTTTCTAGTTTCCTTGGTTTTGAATGCCACTGGTGTAATAAGACATATATAAATTATTAGCTATTAAATGATAACATAAATATACATTAGCAATGAGTAATGAAAATTGTGTAAGTTCATGTTAAAATGGTGTTAAATGGTGTATGTTGATGTTAAATGAATGATAAAATTATCTTTATACTGGGAAAAAAATAATCAACTTACTCTGAAATAACATTTTTAGGGATTAATGAACTTGAGGCATCTGAAATTAATAAGTGAACATCAGAGTCAGATTTTTTTTAAAGTGTCATAAACATTTTTCAGAATTTAATTTTCAACGATATATCAATTTTATATTCTCCCTTGCTTATGAGTGGTGGAACAGCTTCCCCATTTAACAGTCAAAGACATCTCCAAAAGACATCTTGCATGGTCCATCCAATCTAACTTTAGAAATCAACTCTCTGTCTACATCTGTGTATTATAGCAAAGCTCAAGGGGTAAAAAGAAAATCAAACTTTGGCTCCATTATTGAAAATAAAATCTGATGAGCGATAAAGGGTTTGGATTTCTGAAGGCAGTTTCCCACTTGATTAAGCAAGCTAGGGTTTGATTACAATTCTTTTGTTGATTATATGATCTACAGGACCATAGTCTGAAAAAAAGATTCCTAAAAATGTTTTATGCAAAGTGTTATCTTGTATTTAAATTCTTTAATGTTTAGAGAAACAATCTAATAGATGTTTAGGTGAAAAGCCAACTAATAAAATACACATAAAATATATGATTTGCTAGTTATGCATTTTATATATTGATAAATTTGGTTGGCTACACATGTATAGTGGAAAAACGGGGTAGGAAAAGCATGAGACCTAATTTACAAAAATTAAAAATGTGTAAACATCCACAGTAAGAGCATCAAGTGAAAAACAAGTAGAAGAGGAAGATCATTTTGGTTTGTTTGTTTTTGTGTGAGCCTTTTTTTATCTTGTTATTTACTCCATTCAGCCAGAAAACAAATCTAATTAAAGCTTTTGATCATTTAGAGTGAAGACTAAGACTCGGTTTATATCTTCCAGAGAGTAATATTTAACTTCCTTTAGTCAGCCTTAGGATTTCAAGTTCTCATTTGAATATTGCAGTAGAACAAAAACGATGTGGTCACTCCAAGTGTGCTGAAAATGTTCAAGTCAAAATTAATGGTACAATCATTTAAAAAATAAAAGAAAAAGAATTTAAAGATCAATGACATTTAAATACAGCTAAATTTTATATTGCAAAAATTTTAATATATCTGCCATTCATCTTCTACATGCACTACCTCTCACCTATGGCATGACATGATTTAGAAACATCATTAACCTTTCTCTTTTCTTTTGTAGAGTTTTCCAAGCTGTTATTACTAAGTGAGGGGTGGAGACTTCTGCAGTCTGTCATCCTGTGTCTCAGCGTACATCAGAGCCTTCTGAATTTAAACAATTCCACCTGTTTGGACTGTCCACCTGTGTTGGACCATTCCAGTGTACCTTGTACAAGCAGCTAAAGAACCTACCACACAGGTAGTTTCCAAAAGGCAATGGAGAGCCAGATTCAGTACCCATATTAGTTATTCAATTTAACCACAATTTCTTCCCATTTCCACAAAAATGTAAGGAACTAGGAAGTGAATGAGAAATGCACAGTCCAGTGTAGGAAGGTAGAAAGTATTGATAAAGCTCAGCAGCTCAGTCAATGAGCTAATCCAGGAGGAAAACAAGGACAAGTAACAACAGAGATCAGTCTTAGTGTATGTGTACCCAAAGTATGTCAGATTGTACTGCTCCTTCTCAGGTTTGAGTTTTTTAAGCAATGCCACAGTGTATACATATATCAGTGTGCAAATAGCTACGTAACTTGAATGTATATATTAAACGTTAAGTACAACCACAATCAGAGGAAGAAGCATTTTTAAGTAAGCAGGCCTAGTCCAAATCTCCTTTTGCTTAGAGGTATAGATTAATATCTGGACTTCACAGTTCACTCTGATTTTATCATAATTCAGAAATCTACATAGTTCTACATATTGCAGTGCTTCTTTTCCATTTTTAAAACCAGAAAAATCTTCTCATATACTTAACATCTACTGATAATGACACATAAAATGGTTGGCCCCTGCTAGCAAAATATTACCATGCTAAACTATTCATCAAAGTAGGTTCAGGTAAATAAGTGCTTTGAAAGGAGGAGTTTTTAACTATCCATAGTTACTTAAAAAAGTAATATTGTCCAACTGTATGGTACATACAAGAAGAACTATGTAAAAAAGCATTTTTTTCAATCAACTCAATTCCTCAATTCAAT
>JAWWMP010000165.1:44368028-44422504 GCA_035047865.1 Dendrocincla tyrannina | reverse complement strand
GTCCAACTGTATGGTACATACAAGAAGAACTATGTAAAAAAGCATTTTTTTCAATCAACTCAATTCCTCAATTCAATCAATTCAATTACCTCTTGCTTGTTTAATACTTAAGACAAGGGACTTGTTTGTGCTGCCTTGACTACCAGCACAGCTACCAGAGGAGGCACCTCTGAAGCTGAAGGAATTAAAAATGACACAGGATCAATCCCATCTTCTTTATTTAAACATTTAGTTAAAGAGTTCATTGTAGATTGGTGAGTACATTACATCAACTACAACTGAAGCCATCAAAAGAATAACTTGCTTCAAGTTGGATATAAAACATTTTGCAGCTATCTGAATCATTTGATCTCATAAGAGAAATACCAGGTCCCTCCATGAACACATGACAGAGTGTGCTGAGCCTTCACTGTCTAGCTAAACAACACATAAAAGGCATCTTTGCACTTTCTCCTTGGATGTCTGTCTTCTCATGCCTCTAGCATGTTTTGATATTTTTTTTTTCTGCAAGTCAGTTACTAAATCTTCCAAAAGGCTTTCATTGTTCTCCCCAAGTGGAATGTGCTGAAGGAAACAATGTGAGCAGTGCACTCTCAACCTCTACAGTTTCCTGTTGCCCCCAGCTGTCCTGCACATTGTTAAAATATGTAAATAACACAGACAACCAGGCATTACAAACCTCTCTCTTCCCGACTGCCTGATGATACATTTTGTAAATGGTACCTTTGGTACTGCTATACCATCTGCCTCCTGTCCTCCACTTAAACCTCGAATTCTACAGATGAAGGAACAAATAAGAATAATGTGATGATACCAGGATGTTGCAAGTTCTCTGAAGGTACTTTCTGCTGTATTTGTGTGTGTTAAGTGAAAGGATCTCACTTCCCTTATGTGTAGGAGAAGGAAGAAGTGATGGACTGCGGTTTAGTGAGTTTGCAGCTTTTTTGAAAACAACAATATAGATTTCTAGGACACCAGATATATATTTGTAAAAGTAAGCCTAAATAGAATGGGTTTCTAATTGTCCAATCAAGATCAGGATCCAACCTGTGTTTTTATTAAGTCCTGATTTGCATTTAGGTAAAATAAATATTTTGGGACAGCAAAGGCTTGACTGAATGCTACTGACCTGAATTATGAGGCTTATCATAGTGCTCTTCAATCCATCTAGCTGTGAGTGCACCCTACACTGTGAATTGACAGTTCATTCTAAAATATTATAATGCTTTTTGTAAGAGCCAAGGAAAGTGTTTGCAACAAAAAAAATAGTTTATAATAGACCATAGTAAAAATGGAATCCAATGCAAGTGGGAAACAGTACATAATACAGCCAAACAGAATATTTTTAATCATAAAAATACAAGTATAGCAGAAGAATTTTTAATAGAATTTTTTTGACATAGAGTAATATGGAAAAATGTCATGAGAGGAACACCTTTATAAATAGATTTAATTTGCTAATTATATAAGTGCACCAAATTGATTTATGCTGTCTTACTTAGCCAGCCTGAAAAACCTTCACATGATCAACTTGTCCTTTTTTTATTTTTTTTTTCCAAAGAGCTGTATATATCACACAAAGCAGACAGTAACACAGAGCATCCAGAATATTGAGAACATATGTTGTCTGCTTCAGGATGTTTAGCCCAGATTTACAAAACAGAGTTTAAACCAGGTTCCCTGAGAGTTTCTGAAGCAGCTGTTAAAATAATAAATAAATAAGCTTGTCTGAAAACAGATCAGTGGACTGGAAAGTCTTGGTTTTATGGATCAGATATGTAGGATTCAGATGTTTACAAACTCAGGAAAAAAAAAACCAAAACAGAGGAAAGCCACCATGCTTTCTAACAGACTCCTAATCTAGATCATCCAGTATACAATTTTCCTCTTGCACCAGTAGATAAATCCCAACACAAATTTTGCTAATTTTCTGATGGGTGTTCTGTGGTGGTTTGTTCTGGTCTGGTTTTTTTTTGTTTGTTTGTTTTTTCCCAGTAGGATGATCAGTAAGTATCTGTCCACCCTGTTGTGCTGGCAGTTTTTAGCACAAACAGCAAACATTTTCACCAGATGTTTCCATTTTCTTTTATTTTCAAACCCAAAAATATTTCACTACAGACTCTTTTTAATGTTGCTTATCATATAACCAAGTAGATATACAATATATATACACAAATGCAATCTCAAAATTATACTAGTCTCACAGATAATCCAATACTATCTTCTTTATTATTTATGTATTTTCCCCTCAAAAGATAACCAAAGTGAGTACAGAATCATGTTTACTACCAACATGTCTAAATTTCAGGCTTTCTGCTAGCATATTTGTAGTGGAGTTTCTCATACTTATGTCAACTGCCAACAAAATAAATGTGGTTTTCATATAGTAGTCTTTAAATTGTAAGGAAAAAGCATGGGTTTTAAAACACAGTTCTGGTCTTGTCCTGTACACTGCAAATGTGACTATACCAAAAATTCATGTTACTGAGTGCTGTGTAGCAATTTGTGAATATTTAAAGTATAGACAAGTATATATACCTATGTTGTACATGTCTGTTCCCCAATATGATGTTCTACTGCCCAGTAACTTGCCCTATGGACATCCAAAACCAGAAATCATACCACTAGATTTAGAAGTGCATAACGATTTTTTTGTTTCTATGAGTTTGTCAGTCCTTTTTCTAAACTTTATCTTTTATTTTAACTTCACATTAGTAAGAAGTTATAACACTTTCTTTGAATCAAGCTTGCTTTCTTATTCTTCTCACTTTACATGCTAAAAGAAAGCAAACAATTATTTTATTTTTACCTCTGCTTTACCTTCATGCCATATAAACTGAATTTGAAGAGTAAAACCACACAGTATGTAACATACAGCCTTGAAAATTTCATCTATAAAATGTTGTTCATGGTCATGTTGATGCAATCCAAATGAATGGATTGATTTAAGTTGATTCTATAATGTATTGTAACACAGTTTGGTCTCTGATTCAGAAAGCTTCACAGCAACTCCATATCTTTTTGTCTACTGCCAAGGATCATATATATTCCCATTCATCTTGGCCCACCGAAACTTGGCAGAAAAAGAACATAAAGTGGTGAGCTATTCAAATTTTCAGGAAATCTAGGAAGATTTGAACACTTTCTATTGTGTCAAACTTCATCATTAAAATAGCAAAAAAGTAAATCCAGTCTGCGAGGAAGGAGGGATGTTAGGGACTGAGTGCCAAAACCAGAAGTAACTTAATAACTACTGGATTTCGCTCACACACATGCACAACAGAAGTTTAACTACTTAAATAAATCAAAATTACTTAATATGGTTTAATTCTTGCTTGTCCGGTTTGGTAGATTTGTAACCATGTATTTTGGACCAATTAGGTGCAACTACTACTCTATACTATTAGAGAACTAAATATAAAATAACCTCAAACTGTTTCTCCTAGAAACTAGCAATAGAAAACAAAAACAGTGAAGAAATGTGAAATATCTGTTCATTGTGGAAGTACAGTCTTCATTTCAACAGAAAGCAAGTTAAAGTATATACAACATCTTCCTCTAAGCAAATATTGGACTCAAAGTCAACCTCAGATTTTACAGGTCCTTATAAACTATATATAACCTATTTGAATCTTTCAGATTTATTATCCCTTAATAAAAATACATTTTTTTTGAAAAAACTAGAAAGTAAATACCATTAGAGCAAACGTGGTTTAGTTTGAAGAAGAGTGCATCTATTTATATTCAGAAGATTTTTATAGTGTTAAATAGTTTGTTAATCTTTTTCTCTCTATTCCCATAAAGTTTATTAAATTTCTTTGAGCTCTCTGTCTCATTGTCTGTAAAATCTTGTGAAATAAACTTTTCACTCTCACCTTTTGCTAAAAGGATGCATCACAATGTTGAGATTTGATTCATAAGCACTCTTAAAGTCTCACCCTAACAAAAGAGAAATGATTCCCTTAACAATTACTACTTCTAACCACTGGATATATTTTCAGAAGTTATATCTATTTTCAAAGAAAATATAATAATGTTAAACTCAATATAAAAGGTCAAGACCTCCCTACTCATTAACAGAAAACTCTTTTGGAATCAGCAGGTGACAAGATCAAAGCACACATTAAATTCAGCTGGAAGGCTGCATCAGGTTAGTTAATGGTCACCTATGACAGCTGTGTGACTTTGGTAAATTGTTCATGACTTTAACACAATTTCAAAAAAGCAACATGACATGAGACGTTGTTTAACTACAAACATTGTCACTTTCTGTAAGGAAGTGCACTACGGCAGTGCAATTATCTATATGATCATGAAGTTATTTTCCAAATTTAATGTCTACTGCTAAACTTGAATTTCAATTCTGATGGCATAAGATTTGTTACCTCTGCTAATCTCAACTCTGAAGATATTTCTGTTTCAGGTGTGTGTCAGCCTTTTATGAAGGTTATGACAACTCTCAGCCTAATCAGGCAAACCATCTGCGAGTATTTCTGCAATCAATGTGCAGATTGCCTACACTAGCCCATGCAGTTAAGAACTGAGCATAGCTGAAAGCATATCAGTGCTCTGATGCTCTCACACCTACCCTCTTAAGAATGGTATAACAACAGCTACTAAATGTCTTACAGCAAGCATGATCAACTGAATTCTCCATTTGGTAGGTGTTATTGGGATAACACACATTTAATATAGTTGGTAGTGATATGATTTTTCTAAAGGAAGGGCTTCTGATTTGTCGGGAAAAAAACCAAACAAATGTCCTACCATGCTTTTACAGAATCATAGAATATGCTGAATTGGAAGAGATTCACAACAATCATCAAATTCAACGCTTAGCGCTCCACAGGACCATCTGCAATAGTCACACCGTGTGTCTGAGAATATCATCCAAGCACTTCTTGAACTGTGTCAGGCTTGGTGCTGTGATCACTTCCCTGGGAGCCTGTTCCAGTGCCCAAGCACCTCTTGAGTGAAGAATCTTTTTCTAATATCCAACTTAAACCTCCTTAAAATTCAAGCCATTCCCTCAGGTCCTTTCACTGGTCACTGCAGAGAAGAGATCAGTGCTTGTCCCTCCTCTTCCCCTCACAAGGAAGTTGTAACTGCAATGAGGTCTCCCCTCAGTCTCCTCTTCTCCAGTCTGAACAGACCAAGTGACCTCAGCAGCTCCTCATACGGCTTCCCCTCAAGGCCCTTCACCATCCTCGATGCTCTCCAATAACTGAATATCTTTCTTATATTTCAGTGCTCAAAACTGCCCACAATATTCAAGATGAGGTCGCCCCAGTGCTGAGCAAAGCAGGACAATCCACCTCCCTCGCCCAGCTAGCAATGCTGTGCCTGACTTCCCCCAGGATGTGGTTGGCTGCCCTGGCTGTCAGGGTGCTGCTGACTCAGATTTAGGTTGCTGTCGACCAGGACCCCTAGGTCCCTTTCTGTGGCACTGCTTTCCAGTATCTCTTTATATTTCTTTTTAACAAATTTTAATATCAAATACGGAGTTCTGCTTGTATTGTGCAAGTGTCAAGTTCAGGGCTTCAAGTCTTTGACAACTACAAAAAATGTACCTGTCAAAAAAAAAGTGGAAGAGAGCTAGTAAGGTAGAATTGTGAACTGCAGAGTCATTTCTGGTGAGCGACCCTTGTCTTGTAAGGTTCCCTTTACACAGCACTGCAGTCTCAGTGTCTATTACAAGATTATTTTTTTAAAATTCAGTTATTTCTGTGGTCACACATCTGCCTAGTGAAAAACAGTAAAGGTCTAAATACAATATTGATCATCTGTCAGGGTACAGTCAGGGCTAACGTAACTAAACTAAAGGATTGCAGGCCTTTCAACTTGTTTTTTGCCACATAGTATTGTATAGGCATAGCATTATGCTATAATAGCTATAATGTTCAATGAGTGTACTAATATTTTGGACAGCATTATTGGTGCTATGCCTGCCTCCTCAGAGCTACCTCAGGAATATCTGTCTAGTGATGCTGCAACCCTAACAACATGTAAGCTATTAACAGCTAAACGTTATAACATCAAATTTCATTTTAGTAGGCACACATTGTGAAATTTGCAGTAGAAGTAGTTCCATTCACCTTTGCTTCTTGTTGACCACATCAGTCATCCCCTTGCTATTCCCACATCAGCTCTGAGCAATGTTACACTGACTCCAGGTCATGTCAGTAAGCTTCTGAAAGACTTATGCAGTACTATCAGGAGGAAATTAAAATAAAGGTGAACGTCATTTTTTATGGTTGACTAGTTCTGTAAACAGACTAAAGGGAAGGTAGCCTCTGAAACTTGAAGTATTTATTAGTCTGAGGGCCATCTGGGAGTATGAAATACACCTGTCAAAGCTGAACTTATCATCTTGTGAAGAGGAGTTGCAAGGGCTCGTTATGGAAGCAGCAAAATCAACATTACTACTGATTAGCATGGGTGAAACAAAAATCATAGCAGTAGACTACACAGAGAAGTGAGTAAAACATAAAAGTAAACTGTAGTATAATTTCCAAGATCAGGTCTAACTGTTGCAGCATTTGTTTTTTCTCTGAAAATCTTTTATAGAAGAATGAGTTAGTACACTCTGTGCTTGTGTGTGTGTGCATTTGTGCACATACTTGTCCTAGAATAAGGGGGAAAAAATATCTGTGTTTTGTATCACAGAGATTCTCCACACATTATGATGAATAAATTTACCTCAGTGAAAATTTTGAATTGATAGCTATACAAATTCAACAATGCCTCACTGGTAGAGCAGAAAAAAATCCTTTACACACTATTGGACAATAATCACATTTCTTCATGTTGAAAGGATTATTTTTTTTTGCTGGTCATGAATTTGTTTTACATCACATCCTTGTTTCTCGGGTTTTCCAAAACTAGTCAAATTAAGTGATAATTTAAGATCACAGGTTACAGGTATGTAGTTTGGGTTGCTTTTATTTTCTTAGGTTAGGAGGATGCACTCTGATCTAATGAAACAAACTGACTAATGTCTTGACTTCGTAACTACACATTTATGTTAGGGTACCTTTTCCTTCTGTCCTAAACATCCTATGATATTGCACAAGTAGTGGTTGGAAGATGAAAGTGTTACCACTAAGAAAAAGAGAGCAGATTATTAAAGTAAGTCACCAAAGTTTAATGAGTTACAGCAACACAGTGAATCTAAGACTTTTGTGTAGGTCCACTACCAAATTTTCATGAAAATGAATAGACATTTTGGCTGCTGTATATGGTGACATTGGCCAGACTTGAGCTGGCAGTTGCTAAGTGTGAAGGATGCCCTACTGAATTATCAGTGCTCTGCAAACTGCATCTATAAAACACATAAATAACTACCATAAATCCTTCCAATATTAGATTGCCACACACGGTATTTAAAATAAAAAGGAAAAAGGAGTCTTGTACAGTAACTTTACTGAGTTATGTGCATGTATATACACATTCTTTTTGCTATTGCATAAAGTTTATCGATTTGTTTGGACTTTGTATATTTGCTTCTATAATAAACAAGTATTTTATGGAATGATGGAATGGATGCAAGGAATATCAATAGATCAATATTTGGCAAAATATATTCTCTGTGGACATATGAATTATACTATTTTGAAACTTAAGAAATTGGTTTAGAGCACATCTGTATTTGAGCAATAATTTAATTCGTAAGGTGTATTTCTAAACACAGGTATAAACTGGTGCTGCTGCTGATCTGTAAAATTCTCTGACATGTATGGCATTGTGATTTTTTTTTTTTTTTTTTTTTTTTTACTGGAAACCCCCAAAATAACCACACAGTAACTATGTACACAGTGTTTCTGTTTATCTGATAGATTTTGGCTACAGATTTTTGACTATTTGTTTTTCTTTACATTCTTCAACTCAAAAAGAGTGGAGTAGGTTCAACTGTACAACTATCCCTTAAATATATTTCCTAACTGCTTAACTTCTCTTATTCACATATTTGTCAAGATCTTGTGTACACCAGCAAACCCTCACTGCCCTTGCCAGCTGCATCTTGAGTCCCTGCCTACATATAATTTGTACCCTGTCCCAAGAACTGCATTAAAGTTCAGGCTCTATCCTTACCTGAGGTATGTTGTAATAATGTTATGTTTTGCTTTGCTGCCTGGTGAGTGTGGATGTGCCTAGTGCTTGTTGAATAGTTGACTGAATTGTGCTGTTGTGACTGGCCCTATTCTGTTTATCTTGCTTGGTGGTACTTGGTGGTATGGTGGTACTGCACCCCCTGTATTCATGCCTTTGCTGCTGCGCTGTTGTTAATTCTTGGGCTGCCTACTCTTGCAGAGCAATCTGTTCTACTACTTGTGATACTTTTCCATACCAGGATTAAACCAGGCCCTTTCCAGGGTAGCAATATTGTAAAAATAAGGTACATTCACAAACTCCTTGTATATACAAGCACAAGTTTGTTCTGGTGCTTCAAATCTCTAAGCTTTGTAAGACAAAAAAAGGCTTTTTTCTCCACACAGATTTTAATTCCACTTCAAAATGGGTTTTTCTGTATTAAATTGAACTGTACTGGAGTAAACTCCAAGTGGTATTTGTTGTGCGTCTTTTATTTTACTATGTGGGAGCACTTCTATTTTGAATAATAATAAAAAAAAAATCTACAAACAAAATACCCCAAACCAAAACTGACAAAAAAACCCCCACAAAACCAATAAAAACAAACAACACAACCCCTCCCCCAAAACAGTACTTCCTTTGTTTTAGGAAGAACTCTTTCTTTTTAAGACATTGTGGAAGATTTTAAGGAAATCTATAACTATCCTAATGTACAAAGTATACTGTTGAGGGAATAGGAAATGTACTGAATTGCTGTCCAGCAGAGAGGCAAAAAATTATATGTCTGTGGGTACCTTAGTTTTATCATTATTAAATAATGCTTTCCAAATGAATACTGAAGTACAAATAACTTGCTCTAAAGTGCATTTACTGACTGAAACATGAACCTTGAAGCTGATCAGCAGCTGAGTGCCTCAGATGAGAAACAGGTCAAGATTATTCTTGGAAAGAAAAAGAAGTTCCAAATCTATTGATGTACTGGGTGTGCCTCTTGATTTTTTTTTCTTGAATGATAAATAGAGCTGCATTGACAGTAGTGCAGTACCCCAGACCAAAGTTATCTTACTAATGGGTCAGTGGCAGAAAGATGAGGTGTGAAACTGGATTTGAAATAAAAATGCTGGAGTTTAGAACAAGGTATAGATAAGTTTCTTAGCTAACTGAACACTTCAAAGTCACAGGGGTCAATATGTCATCTATGGGAACTAGCATGATATGGCTAAATTTTGTTTGTACTTTTTTCTTCCTTTTGTTAAGCTTTATGTGGTGACTGTCTGCCTGGTTTTAGTTTGTAAATCATCTGTGGCAAGGACTTAGGGCAAATAAGGGCAACCTTGCCACATATCATTTTGCAAGCTATATCCTTCACACTGTAAATACAACATATGGAAAATAGTTCTAATTTTCAGATCTCAGTTCTTAGATAGTTTTCAATGTGGATGCTACCTATTTGGCTTCACTTGTGCTGTTAAAAACAACCAAAAACACCACACAAACTTAGATCTCTAGCCTATGGATTGGTCAACATTTCTATTAAAAAAACAACAAACAAACACAAAAACACACACACACACACACAAAAACACACAAAAACAAAAAACCCAAAATATCACAAAATCTCAAAATGTTTCAAAAAACACAACTGGACACTTAATAAGGCTAGCTGTTGTACAGATCTAAAATGAAAGAAAGAAGCAGTAACACCAGCTACAGTATCACTCTACCCCAGTCTTGTAGGGTAGTAATCACTGAGTAATGTGATCCAGGACATTTGCCCCATTAATGCTATTAAGGAGATGAATTAACCTAAGCTTGTTCCAGTTTTATAGACATTAGTGATCTTGCAACTTTTTTTGTCTCAAGTGGTAGGTTGTTTCCTTAGGCGAGGGCAAGATGAGGCAGTGAGGAAAAAGACAAAAATACTTGACAGTCATAAATGTTGAAGTTAATGTATGACAGTTGGGCAATGCATGTATTGGGGCAGATACAAGGTTGATTTGAAAGGAAAAGGAGCTGTGTGACCACAGAGTGGAGAAGCTGTGGAGCTCCAAGAAAATTACTTCTACAGTCATATGCAAACATTATGATAAACATGCACACCATATATGCAATATTGGCAAGAAGGGTCTGAATCTTTGTTTTCTTTTCTATGACAAATTTTGTGTCTCCATAAAGACAATTTTACTGGTTTATTTCCATTATCAATCTAGCTTAATGCCTAAACCATTCTGATTGGATGCTCCCACGTCAGTTCCTCTCATCTATTTTGTAGACTTCAACAAGACTGTGCACTACTTTCCATGGGGTAGTTTAGCCTGAGTTTTACTTATCCTAGCTGAAGAGGAACATTCTTAATCCATAAATGTATGCATACTAGGGTAGATTCAAGTGTTGAGCCAATAACTGTAAAATATTACTTAAGCTAATGGAAGAAATATCAGCATAGGACTAATGTGTGTTGAGGAAAGAAGGGCCAACTGAAGGAAACTGACTGAAAGGGGAAAATATAGCTGTCTTTTGTCTGCTAAGTACCTGTTCCATACTCTTTCCAGTTACAGTAAAACTTCTTATTTTTCACTTTTTGTTTTATTTAACTCCTATAGTAATTAGGTAAATTATTTATATATTGTTTCATAGTATGTATCTATATGTGGTTTTCATAGAGTTAGCAGCACCCAGAATTCCTCATATATTATTTTGTGATGAGGAGATATTCTGCAACTGACTGCAGCGTTATTATGGAGAAGAAGTTCCTTCATCTTTTGCATTAATGCTTCTGGGCTGAATGTCTGAGACAAAGAACTCTTCTTTTAAAGTAACTGCACTATACTGGAAACTTGGATTATTATGCAATTTTACTTGGACTATTATGCAATTTTTTTCTCTTTGAGTCTACTTGGTACAAAGTCTTGATAAGAAATAAAACCTTGCATTGGGATGAGTTTTTCCAGTTGAATCTGGTTAATTATGTTCCAGACTCTTCAGACTTCTAAGTTCCTGCTAAGGAAGAGTTACACATTGCATGAAAAAAGCAGGAAACCAGCTGCTGAAACATATCATTACTTCAGAGCTGGTTCAGGATCTAACTGCTGTTTCCGCCGCACATGCTCCACAATAGCAAGTTCAAGTGGGCAGAGACAGGCTGCCAGCACTGTACCAGCCCAAGGCCAGAGGGAACACTTATTTTCACCAGTAATTTGAAGTGGTAAGCTGAGTAGACATACATTTATTATGCTACAACTTTTGTCCAAGTACATTACAAGACAACCCTCACCTACCTTATAAGAACTGCAACACTATAGTACTGCAGATCTCCATTTGTTCAATGCAAAAGTAATTCAAAATTTCTATAGAATGTACATTCTATTAGTAGCATAGTAAAAAAACCCAACCAACCAAACAAACAAATAACAAAAAAAACCACCTGTAACAACTGACAACATGAAAACAGGATTTCTTAAGTCCTACATAATGCATATACTTAACTTCATTATGGACAGAAAAGATGTCTGGAAACCAGAATATTTTTACAAGACTATTGCATTCACCCGTGATATACAGCAGACCTACTGAAATATGCTTTAACATTTATTGTAATTTGTCTCAGGACAATTAGCTGGATAATGAATCACTGATGAAATACTTAAGTGAAGTCATTTCAGTACTTTCAGATCTCTCATTTTTGAGAAGCTTTCAAGTATTATTGCTACTAATTTAAAGTCAAAATACTGAAAGAACTTATACCAGGAGAAGCCAGATATGAAACACAGTTCAGTAGATTTTCAAACTAAGGATGAATCCACTTCACTGTCTTTTCCACCTGTTGAGAAAAGTCTCACTAAATTGAAGAGCTTGTCAGCATAGCTGGATTTCTGTTCTAAGGATAGCATTCAGATTGAGGTAGTGGAAGAAGGTGTCTGCTCCTTCCAGAGCAACCTGTTTAAATTATTTCAGTTAACAAACTGCCTTTTTCAAACTTTAAACTCACTCTATTTAAACCACAATACTTAACGCTACTGTTTAAGAAACTAGTATGCAAAAAAAATCTTGTTCCCTGTCTACTGCTAAGCAATTCTGGTTTGACTCTCATGGGTGTACATTAAACGTAACATTTTGTACAGAAATTGTCTACATAGCAGCTGTGGCTAGACACAACTTTAAGACATTCATTTGCACATGTTACATAAATGTAAAAATATCACTACTTGCAGTACACTGAAAATAAAATCAAACTAGGACAAAATGTTTTAACAGCACCAGAGGAGGGTCAGCTGCAAGTGAAAAAACAGTTACTGAACAAAAATATCTGTCACTATTGTCTTAGAAGACTCCAAAAAGCAACAGCCTGTCTTAGTGACAGTGAGACAGATTATGCTTATGCTGCAAGTTTTTGCTGTTTGCTCTGATTATTGTAAAACATTTGACCAGGGTCATGAAACCAGACAATGTCAATTAGTGCTCTGCATGAAATTCAAGTGGATTAAGCCCCAAGGTGGAACACTGAAGAGATTTAAGGATTGCATTATTGCATTACAGAACTGCAAAGTATATAAGCCAAATAGCAATTTCAGTTTATGAGATGTCTCACCAGACTAAGTTATCTCAAGGTCCTATATTTAAATGGCGTACAAATTTAAGTAAAGTAAAAATGGCAAATAAATGTTAACAGCAAAAATGTAATATATACATACAGATTTGTCTATGTGAATAATTATATGCTTATACACCATATAAGCAGCAGAAGATACAACATTCCCTTTTAGTTCAGCCATCTGGCAATGCATTTTGCATATTCTGACAGAGGTTAGTGGGCAGAATACACAAGCATTGACGAACTTACATAGTATTGAAGTATTAAATGGGAACATACGAGTGCTCATGTAAGCAGATGTTATCACCTCATAGTTAAAGCTATTTAGCTCAGAATATTTGACTGATACTAGCACTTGAGACTTGTTCTCTGTCTTTCTAGAAAAGGCAAGCTGAGCTCCTTCTTACATCAGTAAAGTCATGAAAATGGCAGGTGAACACTCCCAGGTGAAGTCTAGAGCTCTTGCTTCCTCGTTCTCCAATTTCTCAAGTGCTCTTGCCATGGCTTCCTTTAAAGCACAGCTGAAAGAATAGTCTGGCCATGACTGTAACCTCTACTGTCATTCAAAGTTGTTGCACAATAAATTACAGAACACCTAAGAGAAACATTTTAGCATCTGTGTTACTTCCACTATAAAGATTTCATGAAGATTAATATTAATGTATAAAATGCTCAACTTCATTGTGGAATGTGAATATTCTGCCATATTCTTTTCTTGTAGATGCATTGAAAATGGTTTTTTTGGGGGGGTTGTGTTTGTTTGTTTGCGTTTTTTGTTTTGGTTTAGGGTTTTTTTTTTTGCAGTTTTTGTTTGTGGGGGTTTTCTGTTTGTTTTGTTTTGTTATTTAACTACCTGCACAGTGAGGCATTGTCAAATCAGCATAGATGCAAGCGTGTGTTCCAATTTGTAGATACTTTCTATAGCAATCAGCAGGAGTTATGTTCTCACTCTGGCTAACTAGAAATTGAGCAGAAAACTATGTTTTCTGCCACAAGCACCTTAATAAAGAATGGGTGGAGTCACACATCACAGAATCAAAGAATCATTCAGGTTGAAGAAGACCTCTTAGATCCTCGAATCTAACTTTTTATCAATCACCACCATGTCAACTAGGAAAAACCCCCACCAAAACCCCCAAAAAACCTTACGACATTTAATTGCTGTAGCATAGCAGGGTAGATGTAAAGGTATTGAGATTTCCTTGAAAGAAGAGATTGGAGAATATAATATTATAAACTGGAAATATTGTGTCTTTTAGCAAGAAATGAAATATTGACATCTCTACTTAGGTGCCTGTTCATATACTTTGTCATTTGCAGCTGTTTTGCTAGAGAAAGCTATTGAAACCAACTTACAGCTATATGGAAAGGAAAGACAAGTAAACAGGCTCACATGAAAAAATATAATAGTTGAAGCATGAATATGTTTTGGAGTGCCTTGGATTCCCTCTACTTCCACTTACCTCGCCTATGTACTTTATCTCCCACCAACACTGACTCAGAAAAATATATTCCCCCAACACAGATGTTGTGTTACTTTGAGTTTTACATAAGAAAACTATTTCTCCAAATTATAAAAACCCCAACCCTGATAAACCTAATATCTAATTATCCACAGCTGTAAATTATTATTGATAACATAGTACAAGTTATATTTCATGTAAAGACCTTGTATGTCCTTGGGCATATATTTCATGCCAAAACCTAGATCAGAAACCTATAGCCAAAATAAAGCCTCCATAGGAGGGCACACCATATGTTTCCCGAACTAATTTAAGATACTGCTTAACAGAACGGTTGTTGTCTTAGGTTACACTGGAAAAAATTCTTTCAGGAAAACCAGAAGCATGCCTACTTAATGGCTGCATACAAAAGTGTTTATAAATAGTTTGTTTCCATGCTATTTTTTTTTTATTTTCAGTGTGAATAAATGGACAATTTTGACAAGGAGAAACTCTGCTTACATGCAAAAAGTGTATAAGGGTGGAAACCAGAATACAATAGAATGATGTGAAGCTATGACTTGTTTCTCTTGCATTCAATTTTTCATTTTAACAATACAATTTTTAAAACTATTATTTTTTTATCTTTGGTAAGTTTAATAAGAGATTTAAATACCTCACAGCTTCGTTTTAGATGTGGAATAACATTTCCCCTACTGAAGCTTTCACATAAATTCTCATGGTTTTATCACATTTTTTCTGATCAATGTGCAAACACCCACATAGTTCTTCTCTCTTTAGCAAAATAACTTCTTTAGCAACTCCTCTCAGACCTAAAATGAAAGACTCCCATTTCTGCTCATGATTTTTATTCACAGTTATCTATTCTCTGCTGTCTATGCAGTAACGGCAGACCAGGTAGGTTTAAAATAGGCCAAAGTTAGGCTTTGAACTCTTTTAAATAATGGAACTTGCCTCATGACAATGGAAGATCTTGCAGTATTGGGGCTACTGTTGTCTGACTCTGATAGCTGTTTTCCTCTCTCATTGCACTGCTGTCTTGTATTTGAAAATCATGGAGTACTGAAAGTTTTATCACAAAAAAACCCAAACAAAACAATAAATCTTACAAAATCATTCAGGCAAGTTTGAAGTTTTTGCAACTTTTTTATCCTGTGCACTTTTCAAACTGGATCACTAAATTCTCATGCAAAGCATGGTAATCTAAGAAACAGATCTCAGTCACATATTTTACTGTGTTGGATTATTATGAATGAAGAATGTATAAAAATTTAACCAAGAACAACTCTCCTTTTTATAGCTTCTCCCTTTATCCGTTTTCTCAATATATCTAAATCTATTCCTGGCAGCTCTAATGAGTCCTCAGATTCTTTATGAATTCAAGCCAAGGTATTGGGATTTAATATATGCTCTACTTAGAGATGGTTTCTCCCTTTGGAAGACCAGAAGACTTTAAACGAGATTAAGTATTTGAAGCTCTTACAAGGAGAAAAAGTGTGTAAAGTAAAGAAACTGCAGTGAGAAAACTGCCAAGAAGAGGGAGATAAACTGTGTAGTGTTTTACCTTGCTTTCATGCAGGCTTGAGGAGTAAATGCATGGGGAATAAATGCAAGATATGGGACAGGAACACACATTTTCTCAAGTTGCTGCATCATTTGGAGTTTCCATAACAATTATGGCTAGAACAAGGTGATTTTTAGTAAGGAAACTCGCAGCTGGGCTGCTGAAGCTTAATTGTAGAGCTTCATCACAATTTTGAATTTTATGGGTAACTGTCACACATACTTTGGCGTATTTGGGATTGAATCTAAACGTTGTCTAAAGCATAATAAGCAACCATAGCCTTCTCTGAGAGCTGTAAAAACTGCTTGTGAGAGACTTAAGAATTTCTTTTATCTTATCTAAAAGACGCCTGAAATGTGATTATATTGTGTTCTATAACTACCTTAGTGCTACTTATTTATTAAAATATCAGATACTAATTGGAGATTTAATCTGAAAAAGAAAAACATGGAAGGAATTAATGGTTTGGAAATTGGCTAGATTGGCAAACATTCATTGAGAAGGGAAGTAAGAGAAATTTTAAACAATTCATTCTGCCTGTGGTTGAACCTCCAAATCAAAATTTTGCTGCTGGTTTTGATGTCCTTTTTTATAAAGGGTTAAGTAAACAAAATCCAGAATGATACATGCAGCTTGCAGAGAATTAGGTCCTCAGGTTAATAGCATTGAGTGAGACTAAAAAGCTGCATAAACTGTGTGTATAAGTAGTAAATTATGGAATCTGGGAAATAACTGTGTAGTTGAAAAATAAGCTCAATAGGAATAGTTCAGGGGACTCTGGATCAAATCTGAAATTGCAAAACTGTTTAAGCAACCAGGAAGTCATATAAAAAATGGATTGCATGTCTGAGAACAAGCATTTTGTGTGAGAAATTGGATAATAGGAGTCTGAATTTACAAGGGTGAAGAGAATTGGAAAGACTCCCAGGACAGAAAAAGCTCTTCTAAATAGTTCCAGTACAACTTTTTTTAAACCATGTATGAGTTTCTAAACTCTCACTCTTCTATAAAGCTGAAAAAAGTTGGGTTATCTTTTTGGTATGTAAGACATATTTTATTTTTTGGTGGCTTAAGGCCATGCAAGTCAGTTGGAAGACCTAAACTGAGTTAAGATTTCATGTTATTATTCATGGATATTTGTATCTTGTGGTTAGATTTTGTCACTGCTTCAGTTTAAGATTTTTTTTTAATGTACTTTTCTGGCGGGCACAATTCTACTACCCTCTAATTATGTTTGAACTCTTGTATTCCTGTTCTATAGATAGGGTAATCAAGATTATTTAAGATAGAAGAGCTCACCAGTAAAAGCACAAGGGAGGGAAAAAAATAATGATTTATACTCTTCATTTGTTTGATGGAAAAATTCACAATTTAATTTCTATCACATTATGTGAAGAGGTTTTTTTTAAAATTTTTGATGTATTCCTCTATTTTGGCTAGGTTTGTCTGTACAGCTTTTTTGCAAGCACTTATGCTTGATGAAATAGCTATAGATGTGAACACATCTAAGTAGATTAATTTAAGTAAATTTTGTGATAAAACTTCCCTTTTATTACAGGTACATGTATGACAAGCAAACTTCAAATTTTCGTATTAGCTAACACTCATATATTCAAACCTTTAACTGATGCTTTCACTTTAAACACGTTCAAAACAAACTAATGCAATCTGAACTAATCTTTTTCATGCCTTTTTTCTTTCTGCTTTTTGAGTCTTGACTCCAAACACTCTTAATTTCTAATTTTCTACCATTAGTAAAAGAAATTTCCATTTGTTTTAGTAAGTCAGCTGAGTCTAAACCAAGCTTTTTAAAGTTCATGTGACATGGTAAACACCAGCTCCAGCTTTCAGGGTCATGCCCTAATCAGGTTCTGAGTACCTCTTAAATTTAGTACATGTTGCTCTGTGTATCTGTATTGCTTCTGAAGAAAATTCTCAACGTCCTCTCAAGGGAGATATAGGATACTCCTACAGTATTGACAGCTGAGGATTTAGAATTGCAAAGACACCTCAGAATGCATATGGCCCATAATGTGGATTTCCCTGGTGTCTAGTATGTATATTGATCTTTACTGGTCTACAGTTATCTTTATATTAAAAAAAAAAAACAAAACCAAAAACAAACAAAGAAACAAAAAAAAAAACCTGGAGAGAAAACAGAAGTATTTGCTTCAAGAACAATTTTAGAACACATCCACTCAATTTAGATGCTATACTCCACTTGGAAGCTAAATGTTGTGAAGAAGTTAGAAGCCATCAAATATTGCAATGTTTACGCTATATATGACATGGTATATCCTGTAGATTTGTGCAGAACTCAGATCTAAACAGGAATTAGTTTGTATACCTTTGGTAAGGGGAAGGGTGAGGGTGAAGGGTTGAGTCTCTGGTTCTGATTTGTGTTCCCAGAATTGATCATACAATTTACAGTAAGGTTGACGGGTACAACTGGATCCAGTCTTTGGACCACCATAGCAAAGTACCAAACCTCATGTGAAATGCATGAACCTCCAAGTTAAGGAATCACAGCTCTCTTGTGGTCTCTTCTAAATCATGCATTCCTGTCTGCGCAATAGCCAAGGGTCTTGGAAATGACGACTTTGAAAAACACACTACAAGTTCCAACTACTTTCCCCACTGAAAACAAAGTTGTAATTGGAGTCACTGGGGTTATGTAAGGGGTGATTTCAGCCTGTTCTCATATAGATAAGCATTTTTGCACCTTGTATGACCTTGATTGTCTGACAGCTGAATAGATATTGCAGTCAGTTTCTGTTCATTTGAAACAATTATGTACAGATGTTTGTTTTCAAAGGATAAAAAAGCAGATCAGAAGGCACTTGAAATCCGGGAAAAGATAAATATAATATAAGAAATAAACAAGTGCAACTGACACCAGTTGGACCTTTAATTGATGTATAGTGCTGACTGCAGAGCTGAACACTTAAATGTTTTACTCAAGATTGCAGCAACTTTAACCCCTGGGAAGCTTGGCCATGGGAATTACCACACAGGTTTTCTCACAGTAACTTTTGCTCCAAAAAAATATTGCAAATGAGGGGACTAATTCAAAAGAAATGTAATCCAGCCATAAGCTGCACCTAGATTTTGATCTGAACATTTCTTTAGGTCCAGGAAAGCAGAATTAGTGTTTATATAAGCTTTTGTCATTTCTGGTCTGTTCTCTGGAGGAAATGAGATCATAGTTTTTTTCCTTGTCTTTCTCTGTCTGTCAACTCCCAGTTCTGTATGACAGTGTTAAGATCAATTGGCCAAATGGACCACTTTAACAGAGACAGAGTTTCTTCAAATATTTATTTCACAGAAATTATTGTCAAAATGAAAAGAAAAAAACAAACAAACAGTTAAAGACAGACCACCTTGATTTGCTTTGTGATTAGCTCAGATTTAATGAAATAGTACAGAGTTTAAAGATCAGAGTTTAAAGAATGTTGATGGAAATATGGAATAAGCATCAAATGGAGCTTGTGCTATATCAGGTACTAATATAATTCAAACACAAGACATTAGTCTTCCATGATTCTATGGCTTATGGTATTATTTGTTATATTTCTGGTTACATGTAGGAAATTCCTTTCTGTGACTTCATATTCATTTTAATTTAAACTTCTTTTCCACTCTTGGGAAAGTAAGACTGAGTAGCCTCTTTTACTGCTGTACAGTCCTAGTTTTCTATAAAGTCCTTATTGTATCCCAGTCCTCAAAGTTTGCCTCACAATCTTCTTGAGCCATCCCTTGCCCTTTCTTTCTCTGAGAGCCTATTTAGTTAATATGCTATCCATAAAAAATTCTAGACATACATTGCTGTTTCAAATGTCTCCATTTCTTTGAGGTGTCAACAACCAGAACGATACTTTTTGAAAGTTTGTCCTTTCCTGAACATTCAGTTTCCTTCAATCTTTATTTCAGACTGAAAACTTTTCAAGACATGTCCATCTTCTTTTTATAAATTCTCAGGCCTGCAAGGCTCTTGGCAAATAAAAAATATTAATATTTAACACAAATATACAAGAAGGATTGCAAATTTAGTGCATGAGATATTTGTTTAATTTTAATGACCTAAATTTGGTGCTTTACAAGGCTATTTTTCTTCAAGCTGTAATATGTGCAACTACACACATTGTGGTTTCAGTAAAACTAATATTGTTTCTATAAAACTAATATTGTGTGCCTACCTATAAAATAAATTTTCTCTAGGAAAAAAAGGAATTTATTTAAGTTTACAGACATCTTATATGTCAAGTTTCAAAAGTAACAGTTCAAACAAACAGTTGCAAAGGTAGACATCTGTTTACTGAAAGGAAAAGAAAAACAAAGAAAACATATCTTGATCACAGGGCTGAGTTCTCTGTGTCAAAAATGATGGGTTTTCTTTTTTTCTTTTGCAAGGTTTAACACTGAGAAAATCACAACTACTGAAGGGATGGCATAATATTTCTGCCATGTCCTTCTCCATCAGATCTTCAAAAACTATAACAGAGACAGTCAGTCATCCGACAGCAAAACCGTCCTAGTTAGATTGAACACAATATTATACAAACAAAACCCCAGACTAGTCTACTTAAAAAAAAAAAAAATCAGTTTTGCAGATAACACATCTGTCCAAAAGATACACATTTTACATTTCAACAGAATGATCCAACAAAAATACTTCAAAGTATTTTTCAAACAAGACTCATTCAATGTTACAAAAACCTTTCCTAGGGAAACTGAGGAAAGGGAACTTGACAGTTCCTAAATTTTCATCCTTTTATCTCATATAAAGGCAATAGAGTTTCTTTGTCTTTCTTCATTTTACTGCATGGCTGTTTTGCTGTCTATTCTCAGTTTTAATTTATTCTTTAAGTCCTATGGGATTCAGACTTGAAATTTTACCAGTTCTTTCTATATCTTACATTCTTCTTACAGAAGAAATTCCACTGGATTCCGCTTGCCATTCTAACCAGTGCAGTATTTTCATTGCTTTATATGAAAGGTTAGTTCTTATGTTATTATAAAGTTTTTCTCTTTCTTTAAAATTACATTAAATGAAATCCTAACTACTAAATTGTGATGTGTCTGTACACAAATAATTAGAAATATTTTCATAACTTTCCCCCAGGTCTGTTTGCCTCAATTCTGTTATGAAAAGAAGTAGCTAAAATATCATTTGAAGCTTAAGAGACTTTGGCTGATATTCTGGTCCCACTGTCAAAATACAAAAAATTTATTTCCCCTGTTGAAATAAATGAGAGCTTTCTTGAATTTTGATGAGGATGCTATTCAAAGGCTTCAAGCTGAAGTGAAGGAGGAAATGAATGTTTGTCTTCAAGAATGAAAACAATAACAAAAAGTTTTGCTTGAAAATTAGTAATTGATTATGAAAGTTGGTTTTGTAGGGCATAGAGATGTTTATGTATATTACTCTGCATATTACTATGTGGTGAATTTTGTATTGCATTCAAACAAATTGGTGTACTCTAAACAAAATATTGAAGTTTCTGTGTAAGCAATAATGATGAAAAAAAAAATTGAGACCAGAAGTATCAATATCAGACAAGAAATTTTGAGTTAAAAAGGATACTTTCAAGCTTTTAAATGCTTGTCCATCACTATTGCTATTGCAATTATGAACTGAAAGGTAATTTATTGTATCCATTGTTTTAGGCCCGTTAGCTTTAAGAAAAAACTATAAAAATAATTAAAATTTCCTGGTCACGAGTCTTACTTCCTTATCCATTGTCTATAACTAGCCAGGAAATCACTTGGTGTTAGTCACTGAAAAGGCCATGTGTAATTGCACCAGCTTTATCACTTCTTGAGCTAACGCTTGTAGGAAGCGGACATGAAAACAATAAAATTTTCAGTTAGGATTTATCTACCATTTAAAAATAGAAAACTATCAAGAGTTTAGGACTTGACTGCTGCCTCAATCTTGAAATCCACTTTAGAAGAGGAAATTGGCAAACAGAGATATGGACCCATGCTAGTTTGTTTAGAGCATTATATAGAAGCTAACTGCCCCTAAGTACCAACTTTAACAACCTCTCTTTTATTTCCAACTATATATTGAAATATATTAGTAAAATTTTTTTCACTAAGCTTTGGGACAAAGTACACAGACTTTCAGATTGTGGCTGCATATATAATCCAGATATAATTAAATATCCTGACTCATAAATAATAATTTTCCACTGTATGAAAAAAATTGAAAGTTTGATCTTTCAATTATTTCAATATAACTGAACTATAGATTAAGACAACTGCTTTATTAGCAACAGTATTTGAAAGTGAACATAAGTGATAGAGATATATGACTGAATCTGGAATTTAAATAACCAATTATCTTTTACAAGCAAAGCAGTAACCCTTGCCCTTTCCAGCTGAAAATATTGTGTCTCTATTTATCTTTTGCTCTAATTCTAATTTTAAACTCCTGAATGAAAGACTTTTATTCAGTTTGGAGTCACTCACTGAAAATTGTTCTGTTTTATCCAAATTTTTTTTACACTCAAAATGCACATATGTACATGCTTATACTTTGAGCAATTTATGTTCCTGAAAGGAATACAGAAACTTTCTAAAGCAGTTTCTTTACAGATTCAGAAGAAAGAACAAATCTACTGAATGCATCATTAAGTAAGTACCGACAGTTTATGACGTAGAATTTATATGCAGTGCAAAGTGTATTGTATTTGCTTTATCTTTATAGGTATAAATATAGTCCTAAGTAACACCCACACAGTTTTTGAATTAACATTTGAAGTGTGAAGTTAAGCACTTGAAATTCATGCAAAAGTACAAAAATTAGGCCACCTTGATGATTTGTTTTCTCTTCTGTGATCTTGTTTCACTTCAATGAAAAGCTTCAGATCATACAAAAAAAGTATTTTTACTATCATTGCAAAAAAAAAATAGCTATTAGACTTCATCAGTCTTGTTTCTACAAGGGTTTGTTTCTCTAGCATACACACTTTTGCAAGATGGTATTTTATTTCAGAGACATGGACACGTCTCTGACATTGGAGCTAAGGTTGTATCAGTTCTAGATTTTAACAACATGAATCTATAGGGGAAATGAATAAGCAGACACATTAGTTAGCATGTAACAATTATTTTTTTAAAGGCATTGAAGGATTAAAATGCTTGTGCTTAGCATTTAATGTGCCATTGAATGTTCCACTTCAGTTATCTCATTAGCTCTTGTGCAAATGCTTACTATCCCTCATTGAACGAAAAAATAAATCAAGATAATTCTATTATATTCCAGGATGGGAAAACTGCTCCAGATAGAATTCTCTGCTTGTGTCTGTACCTTATAGAATTAGTATAGGCTTCCCACATACTCTAAGAACTTGTAAATACTGTAGTTAAATTCACACTTTGAAAACACTCAACTTTCTGAAAACCAGATCTCATGCTTGGGCCTGAATAAGACATTTCCAATTCCTTCTTGTTCCTGAGTAAGATGTTTTCAATTCTTTCTTGTTCACAGAGTTGCATAGTTTCTTCTCTAGATGCAGATTAACAATTTTAACACTAATCAGCATAGAGTGGGCAGAAGAAACAATGCCTTTGTTTTTGTTGATTTCTTTTTCTAATTTTAATCCCTCTGAGAAACTGTGCAATAAAGAAAACTGAATCCTATAAAAGAGACTAAGGGAATAAAGTAAACATAGGAGATTTTTCACTTAAATTCTGAAAAAAATGCATACTTCTATCTGGAATTAAGACAGAGTGGACATCAGATGCATTGTGGCTGTTGCTATGAAAGTCTGCAATGTTTTTGAAGGTTTCTGCATTGAGAAACTCTCTGAATTCATACCTGTGACTCAAAAGTGTAGGGGATGTTCAGTATATCCATGCAAAAATTAGATATAAATTGCAGCCATATAGTTTGAAAGAAACAGCTGAGGGGGGGTGTTTATATCTCTAATAATTACATTTTACTACAGAGCATATGTACAAGTAATCTATACTAGTATCTAAAACTCTTTGTGCTCTTATCTTATACCAAGATACTGACAGGCAAATCTGATCCCTTGCTTTCAAGAGTAGCAGCTTAGCCCATGGTAATTCCACAAAATATTGTGCAGGGGTTCCTGTAGAGGAAAGTGCTTTATAAAATAAGAAAAGGAGGAAAAGGATATGATTTGTGTTAATTACCACCATTCTCAGGTGGTCATAAATGTACACTTAAATATTTATATAAGAAGATAATCTTTGAAAATATTTTATACTACTATAATGTTCCAGATGCATTGAATAAAATTATAAAGGAAAACAACTGTTCCTTGATAAACTGACAGAAATAATTTCATTTTAACACTGGAGAATAAAATCTGAAAGAAAATGTTGCAGTCACGGGGGTTCTGCCAGTGTAAAGCTTCCACATATATTAAGTGATCTTCAATATACGGAAAAATAATTTTCATATTTGTGTAAAATTATGACTCAGTCTTTTATTGCAAGGAATTTCCGAACAGAAGGTGCAGAGTAAAATCTTTCAGGTTAATGTTGCAAGCTGTCTACTGGTGTTTAGGTTGCATCTCATTGATCATATTTGTTTAATGTGAATCATTTGAACTAAAAAACATTGAAATTATACAAAACAAACAAAAGGTGGAATTTATGTCCATTTTTGTTATTTCTGTAACACTTGAAATAACTGATAAGCTTTAAAACGGGGGGGGGGGGGGAAATTATTTTGTAATATACATTAATTTTTTCTTTTTATTTTACATTGATGTGAATACACTGAGCATGACAAGCTTATTGACCTGCACGTGTTTTCTTCGTATTAATCCTCTCTTCTTTCTCTGTTCTCAATCGCAGGCAAATAAACCTTAGGAAGGAACTTCAGTATTTCATCATCAAGGTCCTCATGTTGCACTATAAACAGTGATATTATTGTTGTGAAATATTGCCACCAGAGTCTTGCAACCATAATCTTGTGTTTCCATTGACATATTAAGACCACCTAACACTTGTAAACTTCAAGAGCTGAAAGCACTCAGTACCTCAATCTTCTTGTTTCCACCCAGGTAAAACTTCTCCATTCATTGTTTTCTGTTATTTTCCTTTCTGAACAATTTTTTGGGTTTGTGGTTTTGCATTTTTGGTTCTGTGGCTGTCTAACCATCACCAGTCATATCTCCAATCTAATGACGCTGGTGTGTATGTGTACGTTTTGCATTTGCCAGAGTTTTTACATGATTAGTAATTCATATGAAACTTAGCCACCACACTTATAAATGGATATTTTCACAAACCCCAAACAATTAAAATCAATAATTAAGCCATCTTACATTTCTGGATTTTTTTTTTTCCCCAGTGGCTATCTTGGGGATACATACAATGAATGATAGAATAAGCTCCTGTAAATAAGCTTCAAATAATTGTTTATAAAAATCAATCACCAAGGCTCAGTCATGGTAGGGGAACTCCAATGTATTTGCCGTTCCATTAAACTTCATTGCATGTAGATGAAATAAAAAGCAGGCAACCTTTTCCCTAAAACTCAAAGGACACCCCTAGCGGATGCAAGTGGCATTAGTTTACCAATGTAAATGATTGTGGCTTGTTAAACATGAAAGAAAACGCTTCTACATTGTTTCTCAAAAGAGATTAGAAAGGGTCAGATTCTGCAAGAATTAGTTACGCTGTAGAGCACTTAACAGCTGTAAATTCTGTTGTCATGTCGGCCTTAAGTACCATTTTTCATGGGTTATGCCCAGTCTATTACACTTGCCCTATGTGAAGTTTTTCTGTGTAACAAAGAATGATCTCTTAGGTCTAAGAATAGTTCTTTCCTATGGTCGGAGGGAAGACAGAATTGCAGATGGGTTTGAAATAAGGAAAACCATGAAAGCTTCCTTGGTGACCTGACTAGACTTTTTGACTAAGGCACTTAAGGAAGTCGACTTTATTTCAAATAACTTTATGTCTTGCTATGATGTGGAGCTGAATGTCAGCATTGTGGCTTTTGAATCTGAACTGCTTCACAGCATGTGGATATTTTGGGGTGTGTCAGTCTGGCTGAAGTTCAAATATGCCCTACAACGGTTTTCATTTTTCCCTATCAAATTGCTTTTGCTATGACTTTCTTCATAACTAAAAACATGCAGCTCTCTTTTATTGTAATTGGAAACTGAGACAAATTGACAACACTGCGTTTGTAAGTTTGATTAAACTTGACTCTCAGTTCTCTGCCTTAACTATAGGAGCACTTTCCCCCCCAAGAGAGCAGTAAAATCCAGTACTGAACATAAAGAGAATGGTGCAGGAGAACAGAAATTATATAAATCATCAAGATAAATGCATATATTTATATGATGGAGAGAAATGTAAAGATCACTGTTATTTTTATCACCAAAAAGGACAGATAAATTAAAAATAGAAGCCTTTACTGAGCTTGTGGTTCTCATGCTAAATGGATCTATGCTCTTGGATAAATCCTATTTCTAGAAAATATTGCATTCTGAAAAAGATGTCTAAGTTTATCATTCTTGCATTAAAACTGACTTCTAAATCTACTGATTGCAATTTTCAAAATATATCCAAGAGGTCTGGAAATAAAATATTTTTCTGTTCATCATGCAAATATATTGATATTATGTGCTGTGCACATATATGCACATATAGTGTGTATATATGTATATGACAGGTATTAATAAACTCATTTTTTTAATATAGAAAATGCTGTAATCCATGTTTCGGGGAGGAAAGCATAATCAAATTGCAGAATCACAAAGTCTTGGTAGAAAACCTTTTGCCTTATGGTAAAGTTATGTACAGCATATAAACACAGTCACTGACTAGTAGCTCTTGTTATGGATCCTTAGCATAGTCTTGCTGCTCATCCCATCAAATATTAACCCTGCTCCTGGATGATTGAGACCCTTCCTGGAATTCATGCTGTTCACTTTGGGCCTTTCATGGAAGTGAAAAAGTCTGACGTTCTCAGTCTAGCATACTGTGAAGATTTAAGCTGAAAATTTGCTTCATTTATGCCTTTTGCCCCAATGAAATGGCAAAACCATCATATCTTCTGTTCCATTTTCTACAGCATGGGTGTATGCAGACCAACATACACAAATTTTAAAAGCCTGGGTCTTCATAAGATCCAATTGATTTTCCATGTCAACAGACTATACTGAGAGGCCATTTGACCAGTGTAGAAGTAAGAGAGGGAGCAGGTGAAGGTAAGTATAGAAAAAAGAGAGTTGATCAACTAGACAAAAACACAGAATATGAAAGAGTGTGAAAACACAAACAGCCTGTCCATCAGTGATTGCATAATTTCTGAACATTATCGTGTCAGTCACTTTCTATCTCACACACATACACACAACATATGAAGATATGGGAGTAACAACAACATTTTTTTTTCTGACAGGTGATCCTGATGAGTATTAAATACTTGCTAATCTAGATATTTATAAATCCTTGTTGTGGCAAGAGCTAATGTTTTGGTATCCTACTAAACGCAATAACAGTTGTATTCAACATATAGCTGATCGTCTCAACATACATGAGGAAAAGAAGAGAGGAAATTTTGAAAGTTTGTACATCTAATTTGCCTCCATCATCCTTTTTCTATGCAAGAGATGTAAAAGAGGGGAAATGTGCAGTTTCATAATTTGTAATGGGTACAAGAACTTCCAAAATAAACTGAACTATTATGGCTGTGACACTTAATAAGGTATTCTAATTTACAGAATTTGACCTCTGGGAACTCCAGAGCTGTGAAAGCACGAACTGTAATTAATGCTTTTCTGCCACGCCACTGCATTGACTGCTGTGGTGTTTTAAGTGGGAAAGCATAGCAATATGACTTCTGACTTTTGGTTTGACAATACAATTTCTTGACCACATAAAAATAACTTATTCTTGCATGTATTAGAAAATCCGCTTCAAAATATTGCAGAAACCCCTACAAAACACATTTAAGCTGTCTTAAAATTTCTCTACCCCTTCCAAAAGTTGCAAGATAGCCTCTTATTTTAGTTTCAATTTGATTCAGGAAGAGCATTGCTTCTGTGAATGCTTCGAACACCAGGGGATACAATTACTTAGAGATGGATATATCTAGTAAATTCATGACAAACTATTCTGTGGTGTGCTTCTGAATAGTGAAAAGCACTCTTTTTGAGGCAGACAATTCAGCTGTAAGCCTACTTGCATACATAAAAATAGCAAAAAGAAAACTCTCACATACTGTAAATATTAATTTATTGAAATGATCTTTAAACAAGTTTGCAATAGATGCATTATGATTAATTATTCTATATCACAATGGACTACTCCTTACATTTTTTTGTAAGGTTATTATCAGTTTCATCTGTCTGCATTGCTAAAGTGCTCAAAAGGTCTTACTTTGGAAAATAACTTTGGAAAATGAAAATGAGAACCCATCAACAATTCTAAAATAAAACAAGGAAAATTGTCATCCAGCTTCCAAACATGTGCATCACTACTGAAAATTGCTCTTAAATTCATCCTTTAATTAACAAGTTGTATTTTTCTTTTACCTTGAATAAAAATATATAAAAATTGTCCACAACTCAGTAGTGAAAATATATATAAGTATATATATACATATATATAATATGTATATCTAATCTCTTTTCTATTCATTTTTTAAAGAAAAATAGAAGTCACAACATTTTTTTTGAAAGGAAATCTCATGTTGCTGCTGTTCAGTCCTCAGTCTTCAATGTCTTTTGAACTATAAATATTTTTAAATAGTGCTTAATGGAAAGATAAATCTTTGTTGAGTATCTAAACTACTTTCAGGTTGTAAGGGGCAATTTTGTATGGTTTGTTTCATTTTCTTCATGGAAAGGTCTTATTTATTCATAGTGTCTATCTGCACTACTTAAATGATTTTTTTCCTCATTCTTTTAGGTGAAAATGTTACTGTCTTGAAAGTACTTATCTTAATTTCCAATCCATAGAACTTAAGTTAACATCTATATGCTATAGATGTAGAGCCAAAGTGGAGATACTTATTGGCTTTCCAAGCTCACACAGACTCTGGGCAGAATTGCTCAAATCCAAGACTAATTCTCTATTCACCACAGGTGTTCTGCGTATTGTCAAAGCATTTAACTGAGGGAAGCTGTCCAGCTGGACCCTACCTGGACAGTAGGTGAAAGGAAAATGAAAAGCATGCCCAGACTGCAAAATGTGAGGATGATAAATTCTGTATTACCAAATTTTAAAATATTTAAGTCAATATTTTTGTATTAACCTTCAACTACATCACAGGTTTGAAATCGATACAATGAAGAATGTATGCTGTGGCTCCCATTGGATCAAACTACTTTTCTAAACCTCATTAAATTGCTAAAATCTGCATAAAGGCCTAGTTTGTGCAGGATAATTTGGAAGCCTGCAGTATTCCAATCTTGAAAGCATAGGGGAACAGATAAAGAAGATAAAGGGCTGTGACCAATTGATCAGAGTGGTATTACAATGGGTTTATTTTTTTATAACAGATTTCATTAAAGAAATTTGTAAATTTAAATGAATATGATGAACTTTTAGAGTTCCACTTTAGTAAAAAAAATAAAAACCTATTGATTTTCCTCTGTAAAGAAGAAAAAGCTAGTTTAGCTACACAAAGATGCAAACCTCACAATCATCTAAGAAGAGGGCTTAAAGAAAACACAACCGTAGCAAACATCCACTACCTTCATACTGTTCACCTGCCAGAGCTCTGGCAAGGTTAACAGAGCAGTTTCAAACATGCAAAGACACTTCTACCTTAAATACGCTTATGATGTTGTATCCAAGGACCAAATATGTAATCAGGGTAGCAGATATTTTCATTTCACTATTTCCATTACTTTGCTTTAAATTGTAGAAAGCAGTTTTATTTTGAAGAAGAAAATGCCTCAGCTGGAACTGAGAATGATTAAATCACAGTTCTATACCTGGAATTAGGTCATGACCTGACCACTGAGGTGAAGAAATGACAGGATTGCGGAGATGCCAACAATGCAAATCCACAAAAAGGAAAAGCTTGAGAATAGAATTTTTTTGTTATCCTTTGTAGTGCCCACTCTTGTCCTTTTGTTCCCAATCACTGTATACTACTAAATAAACAGCTCTGCCTCTACTGATTTCTTCTTTAAACAAGAAATTTGTAAACCCTTTGCACAAACTGGCATTTTTTTTATTTTTCCTTCCCTTACAGTCCACACCTTAATTATGTAGAGAAGATTGAAAATATAGCTTGGAATTGTTCATGAATGCAAAATATATCCAGAAAAGTAAATTCCTTGAGCAAGTTTTGTGTTTTTCTTATAGGTACCTCATCTTCCTTTTTCTCTCACACAGAATTTCTTTTACTACAGATCAAATAAAACAAGGGCAAGATGGATTCTACTCTGGTTCCTTCGTCATCAAGAAAATAATAATTAGCATTCTAATTGCAAGTACTTTATTATTCATGACCAATCAGAAAGAACAATGCCTATTTTCAAAACCTCAATTAAATTTGAAGAATTACAATGTGAAAGGGGTGGATGTGGGAGTGTGAAATGATCTTGATTTGTCCCTGAAAACCATGAGCAAATTTGATAGCAAAGAGGCAGAAAGAACCCCCACTGGGCCATTTGATAAAGCATTTTTCCCGATTCTTTTGTGCTGTCAGTCTCTGGATTAGAGAGGGAAGTAACCTTACTGCTCTGTACCACAAATACTTCTCTGATCAAAGCCGAATTAAAAGTCAGCTTTTAATGGCAACTTCAAGAAATGTACGTACAAGCTGTATAGCCTTAGTAGGCATGACTTGTTATCAGATATTCCTTGTGATTTGCAACACATATCACATGTCGATTCAAATATATGCATGTATAAACATTTCTTTGTCTTTGAAGGGAAAAATGTCTAACCCATTTTCTTTCTGGGATTTCCATTGACTGATGGGGTACCTTTAGCAGGGGCAAAACTGGTCAGCCTGAAAGATCTCTGTTGAACTCAGTCACAGGCTGAACATGACCTTGGCAGCTGTTTCTGTTTTCAAGGTCACTACAAACCTATGAACTGTTTTCCTTTCCATCCCTCATAGGATTAAGCAGCAGTATGGTAAAAAATAACTAACTTAAATATAAATCTCAAGAGAAAGTAAAAAAACAATAAATGCATCAAATGGGGAGATATGAGGTGCAGAAAAAGGTCCATTCAAGGTCATATACAAGGACTATAGCTCCTATTTTGCTGCAGTTTGCTACATCTTTCACTGAAGGCAGGCTGTTACATTACACATTTAGAATATCTACACCACCAGCCCCTGCCGTTCTTGTTGGCTGAACATGCTTCTCACAGGATTAAAAGAATAAGATAGGAAGAAGTCATTGTGCCATTACTGTTCTGAACTAGAGATACTCAGCTTGCACCCTAGACACTACAACTTAAGACTGTAAGATAAAAATGATTTATTCATCTCTTCCATCACAAGTTAGGAAACCACAGTCTGAGCATGATAGGAACATGAATAACTATAAAGAAATACTTTTTTCACTGGTCAATCATGACAAACTAGAAATTGAGATAAAGAAGTAGAACATGTGAATCAAGTATAAATTTGTCCCTACCTAGGTTCAAGCAAATTGGGAATTATTTTGTTGTGTGTTGGCAAGAAATCTCTGGGAATTAGTGAATCAAAATGTGTCATCCTCTCACCCTCCACAGCCATTTAATCTTCTATACTCAGAGATAGTCATAGCATGTAAGTAGGCTGGAATTCAGGGCTACCAAACAGAAGGGAAATTTAATCAGAGTTTTCTTCAGCCATGTGTACAGTTCATATTGAGTCAAGATGCCAAGGGAACCTTTTCCAAGGATGTACTTTTACCCTTGGACTTCAAACCAGCATTTATGGAAGTAAACATGGACACACTGACTGTACAGTGCATAACATGAGGTAAATATATCCAGGCATTTCTCTACCAGCACTTCCCCCCTACTTTCAGCTGATAGGATACAGAGTGTTCTAAAATACATGGTAGTTTTTGGGTATTTTACTTCTTTCCTGGCTCAGTTTCCTTATGAAAAATTAAACACAAGTGTCAAAAACCTCTAAAAGACCTGTTCTCTTCAAATTGCCAGATTAATTTTGAAGGCTTAAATTTTCCTTCCTCCTAACAGGACAGAAGTGTTGACTTTACAATTGCTTTGAACTGCCAGAATAGCCCAAAGCAGTCACGGAAAGGCTAAGAATGTGGGCCAGAAATTTTGGAATGGCTTCAGAAAATCACCCCAAATTTCCTATGCTGTACCAGCACATGCTGCCAAAGGAATAACATCCTCTAGCTTGGTGCTGTGCACTGCAGCTGTGTGACTATTCACACACACATTTGAAAACTGCAATATCAGCAGGCTTCATTTGCATGTGGTTCTGGATTCTCAAGTAGGTCTAATTTAGAAAATACCCCAAAGGAATAGGAAACACTATGAGCATATTGACATAATTGAGAAAATTCAGGAAAAAAATGCAGGAACTCATTATATACACTAATCACAATGTCTCTCACTTGTTCCAGTTTGGTTTTGCCTGCTTTTGTTATCCTTTTTTTTCTTATTTTTTTTTTCTCTACCAACCAATGAAACAATTTTTTATGAGATAAAATTAGAAAAGAACTCAACGCTTTTATTTTAATACAAAAATTATGTATTAGTATTGTATTTTGGTGGTATATGCAATAACAAAATAGGATAAAGCTCATAAGAATAATGAATCTCTATTTTAAAATTGTTGTCATCTGCTATGAGGATTTTTTTTTTTTAATCTATAGAGAATACTACATAGCACAATTAGGTGTATAAAAAGATTTCATGCATCTGCCTGAAACATCGGATTAGATATTTATTATTTTATTCATCAATTCATTCCATTTCACTAATACTCAGGAGCACAATCAGGGGAACTATTGTGCTAGGCACTGAACAAGTAAAATCCAAAAACTCCTTGAGTCTGAATATTTATAATGAATGATGCAACAGTAGAATTAAATATTCTCTTTCTATTGAGTGTCTAAACAGACAATTAAACTTTTCCCAGCGTGGTAATTCTGGAGACTTGCCTCAGGTCAGTGGATTAACAGTAAAGGAAAAGATGAAGTGCAATAATACTATCGGCTTCTAAATGGATGGATTTCTTTTCCCAATTGCATCTAAACTTCCCACAGTAACAATGAAAGAAATATGGTCCCTACATAGTCACTTGGTACTTGACTGTATGCTCTACTCAGCTTTTCACGTTAAGCAATATAGTGAGAGTTCAAACCATGAGTTCTGGCACACGATACCTGTGGATCAGGATGTCTGTTGAGTGGTCGTGCAACACTATCACCATCAGTCGCACACGCTCAAGCAATACCCACTCCTGTGAAGAAAACAGGGTTGTGCTACATACTTGCATACAAAAATACTCTTCAAATTCTCCTTGCATCCTATTATACTCAGAACTCTCTTCTCACTTCTTGGATGCACCCTTAGCTGGCATTATGTTCCAAACAAATTCTGCATCTTCACTGAAGAGCCTAAGGTTTCATGTCACAAGGATTCCACATGACTAATTTCTTCAGGCCTCTATTTGCATATCATGCTTGACTGTATTAAGACCAGAAGGAGGCCCTACTGTAGGTAAATAAAGTTTCCAGTATTTCCTAAACCCCTAGAAAACCCTATAATAAGTGTAGTAGTCCCCTTGTTGCGCTAATTTCCATTTAGGATAAAAACAAACAAACAACAACAAAAATCAAAAACAAAAAAAATTCTTTCCTAGATTTAATAAAAAATTGATTTATTTTTGCATAGCTATACCACAACATAGCTCAATCTGCCCACATCTTTTATCTTCATATTTTTCTGTTTCTTTGGATACTTTTTCCTTTAGATAATGCTGTCTTCCCTCAGAATTTCATATCTTTCTAAGACCTTAATAAAAAGTTATTGTACTACATTTTAACAGATGACTCTAAAGGACACAAAAAGGTGGAACAGGAACATGGAGATAATGAGTTAAGGGCTGAAGGGAAGGAAGAGAAATGTGTTGCTCCCAGTCAGGAGAAAATCCTTTGGTTTCTTATGGTTTCACTTTTAAAGTCTTGCTCTACAATATTTGTACACTACAGAAAGCAGAAAAAGAGTAGTTAACGGATACTCCTTCATGTATAAATGTATAAAACATAAGCAAAAAAAAAGGGGTGTTTATGTCTTGGGTTTAGGTTTTTTGTGTGTATGTGTGTGTAGTTTGGAGTTTTTTTTGTTTGTTTGAGGGTTTTTTCCTTTTCTTTTTTTTTTTTTTCCCCTGGCTGAAAGCTCTTGCCTGGGTCCATTTCCAAAGAACTAAACATATAATTATATAACATGTAATTATTCAGATTTCCAATTATATACAGCAGGGTCAGAAATTCCCTGCATTTGCATGAAAGGACTAATGAAATGGGTCTCAACACCTGGTCCTTGCTTGAGGAAAATAAATTTATTGAATGAAATCCATGGATAAAAAATAACATTAGTGTTTTGTATTCTCATTTTTGCCAACTGTTTTCTTTCTTAATAAAAATGGGGATGCTGGAGTAGAATTAGTCTGGAAGGCTCAGAAATCCTGTGTCCCTTGATCCTCCTAAGGACAGGTAAGATAGTTAAGGAAGCAAAGAATTAGAAATACTTTTTTTTTATTCTCTCAAGCCACCTATACAGCCCCACAGATCCTATTATGGAAGGCCATTACAGGGTATATCCTAAACAGAAAAATAGATGGCCTATTCCTCAAAGAATATTACTTATATTCTAAACAACTCTATTTGTCCTCTTAGGATCTACACTTTTTTTTCACCAAATAGGAGGTAAGAATTCATCAGAAATTCCTGAACAAAGACAGATCTTGTAGATTCCTTTAATAGAAGTCTTAAGGATTCCCTGTATGGTAACGTTTTCACTCTATTTCTTTCCCAACTCTCATCAACTGACTTGCATGAATTTTTATGAGGTTAAAAAAATAAAATGACCATTCATTACTTAGAAAACACTGATTTTCCTATGGATCACCCAGTCATCATTCTATTCATGTGGAATGCCATTCACAATTATTTAATTCATTGCCAACCTCTACCAGAAAAAAAAATGTACTACTTAAAGGCAAAAAAATCCTTCGTCCTTTTGTTGATCAGTAATATGAGTCAGTAAAATGTTGAAACAGTAAACATTTTTCGTGTATCCCACAAATTCAAAGCCATGTGCTGGAGGTGGGCCAAAAAGCTGGTTCCAGATTTTCTGAAGATTTTAGCCATATTTATGCTGAATCCTTCAGAGAGTCTAGCATTCATAGTGAAACCTGCAATGGTTAGGAAGGTCCTTAAAGTCACTTTATGTGCAAAGTATAAAGTCAGATGCTCAGAATCAAACTAAGAACACTAAGAGAGAAATACCTAAACCTGCAAAAAAATTAAGAGGCATGAATCTAGCTGATATCTACATTTTCTTTGAAATTTGGTTGCCTGCTTGCACCCTTGACTTGAGTGGTTCCAAGTGAAACTATAGTTTTCAGGAAGATTTAGATCCTTAGAGTTTCTATTTCATGCTTTACTTAGGAATAATAATAACAATAAAAAAAAAAGATATGATGGTTTAGTGGTGAACATGGCGGTGGTGGTAGATTGATGGTTGGACTTAATAATCTTAAAAGTCTTTTCCAACCTTAATAATTCTATGATTCTTTATCTGCACTTGGTTGAATATGGGTTGGGATGTTTTCTCCAGTTATCTAACTGATGAAGGGCAATAACACAAGCAACTTCTCCACCCAGTATACTACTTTGAGCCACTTCTCAGTTCCATAAGCACATCTTATTTTAATGTATTTTCATATGCTTAGATTTAAAGAACTTACATGTAGCAATATTATAATTTGATATCTTTTCCTTCTGTCACCATGGTTATATTAGGATTACTACACTAGTTTAGGTTAATCTAGATTTTTCTTTTCTGTAAAATTCAATATTCAGGTCGTATCGACATTCACAGGATTGAAATTCTGCATTAGATTTTCTATTTTTCCATTTTAATGCTAAATAAATCTTTCATTATATTGAGCAGGATGATGGAGTTATTTAGAAACTCATCCATCTGATTCACTTATTCCATAGTATATTCTTTACCTTATGAATTTTCCATTTCTAAGAAAGAATCACATTATTACTCACTGTGTAAACAGGTTACCTCAGCCTTTGGAAATGAGCTCACAAACATTTTTTTAATTGCCATATACCTGGCTTTCAAGTCAAAGAGTCATCCAAAGCCTTCTTGTAAGAGACCCCAAGTAATCACTGATAATCTGATCATACCTTGAAGAGGTAACAATGAGATTAAAGATTGCAAATGATAAATTTTCAGTCCTTTCCTTATAACAATGGTATACAATATAAAACCTGAAGGAGAATTTGTAAATTGTTTGGCATTTGAAAAAAAAAAAAAAGATAATTAAAAAGTACTCACCACCTAAACCAAAGGAGGAAATATGGAATCATTTAACACTCTTACAGCAACTTGCTCAATCCAGTGTTTTCCTGATAATAGTCATGTAGAGCCTTGATCCTTTATAGCTAGAGAGGAAAAGAAATAACCATATATATAATAACATTTTTAAAATTTATAAGCTGTTCATGTGCTTAATGTCATCGTAGTCCAAGAAAAAAATATGTTTGTCTCAGCCTTTTGGAAAAATCTGCTAAGATCACTTACTTCACTGATCTCTCAAAGCTGGTATACACCTAAATATTTTTGTCAGAAAGAAAACAGGTTTTCCAAATGCTTCAACAGATCTGTGGACTTTAAAGCCATTAATTCACAATTTATCTTAAAGAGATAAATCTTTAGTCACACATTTTTTGTTCTAGCTCCTCTCCCCATTTAAAGTTTCTAGGGAAGACACGCAAAAGAGAAAGAAGAATGTTTTGGGCTGTTTTTTAATTCTTCCTAACTCCATTTATAGCAGCATGAAATTCAATATATGTTATATAGCAAAGGCCTGCCAAAATCAGAAACAACTATTTTAATGAAAATAAAATAAATAAAAAGAAAAAAAAATCTGAAAAAAAAATCACATGAAGGACCCAATGTCACCTAATATATTGAAAAATGTCCACATCTCAATCCATGACAAATCTTACAAAGACCTCTACTGCCTTAAAATGGTTGGTTTTATGCAAAGATGTAGAAAGCTTCTGTAGAGGCCAGATATCACCTCAATATTATCATGCTCTGAACTACAGAAAACAAACTGAGGTACCTATAAGTTTGTAGGGACTTAGGTTTCTGTAGGATGTAGCACAAGAAAAGTCATATAATTTTTAACAAAGAGTTTTCATTTCTTTGATTCAAAGAATAAGCTTCATGACACTTCCAGTGGGGATGTACTTATTTATCTCTACTACTTCAATAGTACCACCTGGATCCAGAAGTAGATGTCTCCTTTTCTTTCTCTCTGTATTTTTTGCATTGAGCTAATTTGAGAACAGTGGATCAGGTCCCCGTAGATCAAATTAAAAAGAAAATATAATATCTGCACTTTTAAGAACATTCGTATCTTTGACGATTTAATGGAGACTCATCCTCCTCTCTACTCTTCTGCAAACAATGGTGTGATAATCACCTAATAGCTGTCTTCAGTCATGCAGTTGTACTTACAGAAATAACCTAATAATACCCAATAGCTTGCTATTTTTTCTAATCAGTATAAAGTATCTTTTTAGATGACTACAGAATAACTATTAGTCTTTAAGTTTCAAAACTGGATTGGTGAAGGAAACTAACATAAAGAAAAAAAGTATAATTATCTTTTACTCCTGTATAATAAAAACATTTAGAAGAGTGGAAAAAGCTTTCCTTCTCTATTTTACTTGAAAACATAAGCTGGTTTGCAACCAACTATTACATCTTAAGGATGAGGCAGAGAGGAGAGAGGAAAATCAATTTCCATTTGGAGGATATTTAAATAGGTTTGTCATGGTCTGTTCTGAGCTGCTATTTCAAAACATATCTGAAGTGACTTTTAATTTCATTTTTTTGCCATCTAACATTCATCTACTTCCAATCTCAATATGAAACTGATTATAATTCTAAGAGGACTCCATCATCCAAAGACACTGGCTAGCATGTAGAAATTCTTAGTGAGGGTACGTGGCCTCATATTACCCAGATGCTTCAGCTAGAGATTTAATTCTAGCCATTGTTTTCAAAAAGATTCCAGTAAAACTTTAGTGTTTTATCCCTGGCTGTTTAAATCATATTGTAATCTACATTGCTTACGATCTATGTTTAAGAACCCTGTTCAGAGCCTGCTCTCCTGCAAGCACAGGTCAAAGTTCCTACTTGGCATCAAACATTCCCAGCTAGTGTTGTTTAAGAAAGAGGGAAATCAAATATTCACAGTCCCTTTCCTCCTTGTAAAATAATTCTGAAGTTGTTAGACATTTAGTGGGAACATCTGGATCCATGGATAAAAGAACACATCTGTCTTACATGATTTATTATTCCATTTTCCTGTCTTTACCTCGGGCCAATTTCAGTCTCTTTTTACTTTCACCCCCATTCTTTAACTCATATAACTGTCATTTTTAAAGTATTTGAAGATGGTTCTCGCTTTCTGACTGTCCCAATAAATCCACCTTGAATTTCATATGCTTTTTACCACTGTAGCAGTTCAACTGACAGATAAATTAATCTTCAAATAGACACATTCTCAGCAGAGTTACATTTATGTAAAAATATCAAAACAATGAGACTTAAAAATTGAATAAAAATTTTGCTTTTTAATTTTAAGATTTAACCCTGAAATGTTTCATGCTTCTGTTAATTCAGCTGAGTAACATCAAAAAGAAAAATCAATGTTATTTTTATCCTATTGAAAACTATGTCTCATAATGATTCATAATTAGAGTTGGATTTGATGATCTTAATGTTCTTTTCCAATCTAAATGATACTATGAAATGATTTGATAATAATATTTAAGTATGTAATATAAAGAGTTACTTCTGTTACCATTTTTCCTTTTTTTTCCTTATAAAGCATAAATTAAATACATTATCCTTGGAAATGATTTACCATGGGTTCTTGAGCATGTTACTAGCAGATGTGACAAAAGTAATTCAGAAGGCAAGTTTCTGACATTTTTTGTCTGAGCCCAGGTACATTAAAAATTGTGCTATTTTAATACTATTGGAATTCTGCCTGTACATTGTTAACAAAGCATCATTCCCCTTAAAGTAAAACACAGGCTGGAATACATCTTCATCTGAGGACATTACAAAGCACTACAAAATCAGCAGAATGGTGTTTATATTAGAAGTTGCATCAGGGTAACTATATAGTTAGATATATAACACAGCCTGTATATAACACAGACTCTATATAATACTGGGACAAAAAAAGATGTCTGATCTTAAGATCAGACATTGATAATAGGATAAAGATGGCTTAAATTGCTTCAAGTCTTTGAGGCTTGGGCTTAAATCTAGGCCGTACTTGAAAGGTATTATAACAGCCCCCTCTGAGCTATTCAGCATCAAGAGACCTGCACAGATCGCTCCCTGTGAGGACAGAAGTGCATTTAAATTCACCAAGACTTTTCCATGATTTTCAACATGCATAAGGAGAAATGTGTAATGCCCAAAATTAGGCATAGAATAGACTAACTGATAGGAATAGAATAACTGATTTAAGTAAATTAGACCATTCTTGATCTGCAGCTGGGTTAAATCTGAGTCCAGAAATGTTTGTTCCCAAAGCTGGAAAGCTTTGTTAACTTTTAAAGATGTCATGAATGTATCTATAGGAATTTCTTGGGGTTTACTATGAGTATTTATTTGTAAATCAATACACCGGTACATTAAAATACCACAGATTCTATGGATTCATGATTCAAAGGAAAAATAAAAACCCAGTCAAACAGAAATTGCAAACAATTCTAAAAACACTCAAGTAAATACTCAAGTTCTTCTGATGATAAAAGATCTTGTACTAAACATTTTAAAAACTGGTTCAAATTTTATTAATTTCATTTAATACTGACCTAGTAACATTTAAGTGAACAAATATCAATAATAAGAATAAAAGTTTTGTACACAGGTTAATTCAAGCTAAAATATTTGATTTAAAACTTTAAAAATTCAGGCCTAAGAAATAGGACAGGTCGATCTAAATTTCTAATCTTGTGGGACAGGACAAATCTCTACATAAAAAAAAAAAAGAAAAAAAAAGTTTTCAGAATCTGCCTTCTTTTTTTTCTCACTTTTTGAGTGAAATCTCAATTTATTTCTAATTATTATATATTCTTTGTAATAGAACAAGCAACTCTAATGTTTTTATGCAATGACAGAAAAAAAAAAAATCTTATCACCAAAATAGAACTACAGGAAGGCAGTGATAGGATGTTAGATTAGATCTTATTTCACTTAATAAATGAGAGATTCAAACAAAAACTGCAGCTCTATTGTTTAAAAGGCAGTGAACGGGTTTAAGAACTAGCATTACTGACACTCGATTTGCTTTTAAAAGGTGATATTTTCATTCTCTGTTCTACTGCACAAAACAGTAGGAACAGCCCTATAAGGAACTGATTGCAGAGCAGAACACTTTCCCAAGGAAATGGTACAAATACTCCAAAGCAGTTACTGGAAAAGCTAAAATAGCATGTCTTTCCTTTCAAATTATATCAAACATTTAGCTCATAGTGTTGTAACAGTATCTTTTTTAGGCCAAAACCTGTTCAAACATTTTTATTTTGCCCTTCAACCTTTTAAAAATGTAGAAAGGCCTTACTTAATGTCCTCAAAAAGGGTGTTTTGCACATGCTTTCAGTCAGATGCTTTTCTGATGTAAAGACTGACAGCCTCAGTATTAGAAGATCTGTTAAAAGAAATTGTCTATGTGTATGGGGTGTCTTTAATAGGAATGATCATTACACAAATTAAATAGATCTAGCCTAGCTGACTTTCAAAAAAATATTTAATAAAATGTCACCTGGTATATTATTAATACAATTGAGAAAGATCTGCAAGGTAGGTAAGACTGAGCTTTACCTGAGATGACACTAGTAACACAGAATTCTCAGCAATCTCTTTACAATAAAATGGTTTGTTCAGTCTTAGTCTTGCTTAGCTCACCACTAGAGGTATTACATAGAATTTCATGAGAAACCAGTTGATTCTTTTGAGTTGACTCTTTTGAACAGATAAGCTACCAAGTAGAGGCCTTCTTTATTTTAAGAGTGAATTTCTTGATTTAAATTTGCAGAGTAAACTACATTTAAATCCATTTTGTCTGAATAGTTTTAATGTATCAGACAATAGCTCCTTATAGCTCCATATAACTACTATGTTGTACATAATTATTTACTGCTTCCCCAGTCTTTAATTTTATCAGCTCTTATTTTAACTCCCAGGTCACTGATAAAAATACTGAATAATGTCAGCATTACTATTACTGTTTCCATTACAGCCCTGTTAAAATATTCACACTAAATTATGATTCTTCTATGACATCTATGTTCTAAGATCCCTCAACCAGACAGCACAAATTCTGTAGAATGTGTGCTTTATCCTTGCAAATTAAGTGGTTTACAAGATATGATGTTAAATGCATGTTTTCCCATCTAAATATGAGACAAATTCATGCTTCTATAACCTAATGATTTATGTTTATTTACTAAGATATATCTAAATATTACACAATGACTAATGACAACTATTTCCTTAGTTTCCTAATTATTTATAAGTAGAAACCTGTGTGAGCTTTTCGTCTGCCCAATCAACCTGTATTGCTTAGGTCATCTTAACTGCTCATTTGGAAAACTGTGATATTTAGATTCCTAGAATGTCTTTGCTGTTTTAAAACACCTTGACAACTATCATCAATGGACTAGATATTTAGTCAGCTATCTGTTCATGAAGACCAACAGTCTACTTGGCTAATAATGGACTGTAGTTCATCAGAGTAGTTCATCATTTTTATAGAAGTATATAACTTTTAGTCTTTCAAGATAAAGATGAAAGAACTCTACTGAAATATAGCATTTTCATTTTTATTAAGACCATTTTATCTTTTCCATCTGCTACTGGCCAGCACTGTTGCTATTTATTTTTCACCTAATATGCTTCAAAATGTCCTTTTTCTTGGGCCTTGAGCCTGTTCACTTTTAGAAAATTTATCTGCATCATAGTATGTGAAGTGCTATTGATTATCTATTTTATCCATTTATAAATCATTGTTTTATTCAATAGCAGGTTTTTTTCTGCCTTTGAAAGTTCATGAATACTGTCCAATTCAACAATCAAGAGCTTGCCAAGCAGAAAGAGACCAGATCATTTTATGTTGCACAAAGTGCAGAACAGAAAACCCTCACTACAAGATTTTTTTTTTAAATATTATGTTTATGACAAAAGAAAAAGCTCTTAATATTTTAATCTTGCAAAATCCAAACCCTATGATCATCATCAAACATTTGAGAGGTAAAAATAGCAAGATATTTTGTCAACATCTTGTCTCTAATAATAATGCAATTTGTAAAAATCACAAACCTTTTTTTAAAAATACCACTATAAGAAAATTGCTTTTTCTTACTATATGTGAATCCTATAAGAAAATTGCTTTTTCTTACTATATGTGAATCCTATTTCTAATAAATCAGTGATGAAATGTCTAGGATTCCACCCAATCCATGAGTTGGTTTCTCATGGGAATTTCCTACTTCAGAAGAACAGGAAAAAAACCAGGTTTCTTATTCTTATGGTAGATGAGAAGAAACCGCTTTTGTCTGCTTTCATTTCCAAGGAAGAGAACTTAATTTTGCCTATTTTATTGTCTCTATATGGAACAGCATGTCCTTGAACTTTCCAAAACAGTAGGTACTTGGTTCAGGACAACATGGTTAATTTTTAATGCATTCTGTCCTTTGTCTGACTGCTATGATCTTCCATCTCTCCACCTAAAAATTCCTAGCCTCTTGAGCCTCTTGAAATCCTGAAGGTAATTTAATGATCTTAAAAGTCAGCAAACAGTAAATTGTATTTTTTTCTCCCACAAAGCGATTGGATTTCCTTTATTCACAAAGACTTGAAAGAGAGAAAGAGTGCAGAGACCTCTTCCAGAGTTCAAAACAGGAAAGTTCTCTCTCATCAGCCTACAGATTTTTCCACTTCTTTGTGGAGATTACCAAAAATACCTGTCAAACATTTTCATCTGTGTAACAGAGATTACAAAACTACTACCAGATTTTAGTTAGTTGTAAGAAGTCCTCACCAGAAATGAAGCACCAAATCTGAAGATGCTTAAGGTATTATAGCATCTCACTTTTTATGGTACTTCCATATTCCTTATTTCTTGCCTTGTCAAGGGGACTTGTGTCTTGTTGGCTTTTTAAATGAAAGGCTTGGAGTCAGCATGATTCAAAAATTGTATTGATAAAACAAAGATCCTCTGAAAAGAAAATGTTAACTGTGCTTAACAAAGATCCTGCACTTTAACACAGAAAAAAAAAATGTCAGAGGCAACTTGTCAATTTACCAGCTTGTGTTTTGAGTATATGCAGGCTGAGAGTACAGTATAATTAATTGCTAAAACAGATCACAAGGGTGTAGGTTCCCGTACTGGTTAACATTATCAGTGGCCTGCTATTTTTTATAATGTCAATCTGTTTGGTTTTTTTTCCTTGAATTGATTGACAGAATGACCCAATTGTTATAAACAGTGTTGAATTTGATGCCTTTACCATTGCTTAAATGGGAGAAGTCAAAATACAGATGGAAAAATCCAGCAGTGTAACAGTGTTTCTGTCATAATTAAGTTTTATGCAGGCAAGACTGTCCTTAAGAAGTAACAGACTCTTTAGACATTTAGCAAATAGTCAATATGGCCTGTAGAGTGTGAATTAAAAGGATTTTTTTTTTCCTTACAACACCTGTGGAAGACAGATTTAAATTTATGCTGAAGTTTAGTTGGCAGAAGAGAACACATTTTACTTTCTCTCTAAAGTTAATAAGTTGTAGACTACCTAGAGAGAGACACATTAAAGAGAGGGACATATATGGGAATCAATATCAGAATGAAAAAGTCACCTCTGCTTCCAAAGGTACAGAGGAGTAATGTGCAAACTGGTTCTCGTAAGTCTAAAATATACTTCCCTCTTTCTACTACTAAGTCCTTAATTATTCACTACTCAGAAAGCTTCACCAAAAGGTAAAACAACATTTAAAGAGGTTACAACACACTTACTGAATAATTACTTTAACTGTTTATAATTTTTTCTTCTTCACAACTTCTCTACTAAGCTGTGATGGGAATAGGAAGTAATAAAATGCAGACACATTACTAATATTGTGGATGCTCTGTCAGAGGGTGCCAATAATCCAAGTAACAAATACAGATCAGCAGGATACTTGCCATATTCCAAAAGGCTCAGTTTATACACAAGGCTTGTACTGTTATGACTATTTCAAAAGACTTATGTATTGCAATGTGTGGCTATGATTGTTGGCATAATGGTATGAAATTGTTCACTAGTAAAGTTTATTTATTCTTCTCTAGGAACTAAAACTGATATAACTAAGCACATACTTGTACATATCTCAGTTTAAACGGAAAAAAAAAGATATATCTTGGCCAACTTTATTTTACCAGTTAAAAAAACTATGTTTAGACTAGACTGTAGCTTCCAACAGCAACAATTTTTGTACACTATTTCCTTTAAGAAAACAGTATTTTATTTCTGCTCTAACCAGAACTCTAGTACACAGTAGACAGTCTACTAGAGTAATTTAATTTTTTTAAAAACTGCTCAGACTTCTTTTTCTATTGCTTAGCTCTCTGTAAGAGGGACCACTAATAATTCTCCCAAGCTACCAAAACAGGTTATTATTTTTATTCTCTTTACTGCTGTTAGCAGCTGTTAGTATGGCAGAGTGGTAGCTCCTGGGAAGAAGAGAGTCCTCAAAAACATTGTAGAAGAACTATGTAGTTGACCCTTCCCTCTTGCTTCCACCAAGGAAGACAAACACTCTTCTTAGATGAAGAAATCAATAAGTGAAGTTATATGAATATTGTTTCATAAAGAAATGATCTGGATATAGGCTAGTAATGAGGAAATGACTTCTTTCAAATTCTATCAGTTATTCAAATTCACCTTGGCATGTATATTTTATATGGCTTTGACTTGTGATGTTGATCAAAACTCAAGTACTCAAGACACATTTTGTTGCTCTTTGCATCAGGATTTGTCTCACCTTCATATTGTTATTGTTCTGCCTTATATTTTTTATGCGATTCCTATTACACGTCAGCCAGTGCAAAAAATGAGTCTTACAGGAAAAACAAAGTGAGCTGATGAATTCCTTTATATGTTAAATGTGTGTTAAATTTGTACATATGCCAAAGTTTAAATTACTATCTTTCACTCACAAATATATTTATGTTTCTGAGAATAGTTTATGTTTATTCTGAAACAGACACATGCATTATGTCTGTTGTGATGGAAAGGTATGAGGCTGTGTTATGAAGTGTTTATAGACATACCTTATAAGAACATTGAGATAATATGTTTTGATTGATCTCGTCACCTATTCATTCTTTCATTCTCAAAACTAGGAAATTTTACTAGAAGTGTTTTACTTTCAGTGTTCTCTTATGCAAGACAGTCTTTCAGGCACATATTTCACTGATTACTCTTTCTGACACAAGAGGCAGAGAGAGAAAAGCTGAAAACACTGGATTTTCCCCCCTTTTAAAACGTGACACTTTTTTTTTTTTTTTTTTTTTTTACCTTTTCTGGTTTTTTTGGTTTAGTTCCCATGTATAATGAAGACAAATGTCATATACAGAGAGTTTTCATGCACTGAATCGTTATTCTCCAGACAATAACAGCTATGTTGTGTGTGTCACATAAATAAAGCAAAAAGGGAATGAGATATTACTTTAAATGCCTTTACCTATGCAAAGGCTAAATTAAAAAAAGAGAAAAAAAGAAAAACACACATTATGAAAAATAAGAAACCGGATGAGGACATCCACATTTGACATAAGAAATATACAAACCAAACCCAAACATCCAGGTGCAGGGAATCAGCCCAATGTTGTCTTGCATTCCAGCCACATTATATACATTGTATAAAAAACATATCTCTCTAATGCTTTGCAGCACTTGGCTGGTTGTTATTTATCCTTCTGATATTCATTGTAGGTTAATAACAATCATGATGACCTAACTTCGTTTTACATGTGAGATTATTTACTATTCTGACAAGTCCTGAACATTGAATTCAGAAATATGCAGTAGCATTTGCAATATTATGTTCTGTGCTAAAGAGGTTTTGTGGTCACTCAGTCACAGAACAGTGCTCTGGCTGCTTCTTTGCATGGTAGAAGAGCATTTGGGGTAAAAATAGGGGTCAGGGTTCAGAGCTTTTTTTCAGACTGGCAAAGGCACCAAACCACTGAGGTTTCTGGCAACTGTCTCTCTTTCTCAGAGAAAGCCAGCTTTGGTACTATTTATGCAAGGAACATAGACCATTTACAGAGACAGGTGTCATTTCAATTGCCCAGGGGCATCATGAGCACATCCAATCTCATTATCCATTTGACCTTGGCTATCACTAAGAAGTGTGTGGATTGTCGCTAAGTCTTGAGTCATGTCATTCAGCAATAATTTTAAGTCTGAAGTTTCTGGTGGTTAATCATTCAGAAGGCATTGCTCTGAAATATTAAGAGAATTGGACGCTATAGTTGGCTATTTGCAACCTATGAAGGAAAAGTCTTTATAATAAAAAATTTCAAAATATTTGAAAATTCAACTCAAAGTCATGGCTCCTTTGATTGTTTTCTGACACTGCTATCAAAGTTTCTTTAAAAGCTGGAGCAAAGAAACTTAAGAGTTGGTCTCAGTAATTGTTATGGGACCCTTCCAAGTTGAGATATTCTGATACTATGAATTATTCATATAAGTTTAACATAACAAGATGCTCATTTTTAAATGGAGAACAAAAATTTAGTTATGTTTTCATCTGAAGTTTGATGAAGTTTAGCTGAAATGTCAGTGTGTGTTGTCACACAAACACTGAAGTGCAGAAATTCAGATCAAAGAAGTTGGTGCAAATATTAAGTAATTTTGGTGAGGCAGGTTTCTGCCTGAGGCTTTTTTGTAATAAAAGACAACAAATGTCTTCTGTGCCCTCACTGCTTTTTTTTTTTGTTTTGTTTTGTTTTTGTTTTTCCCCCTTTAAGGCTCAAAGGTACAGAATATCACAAAACAGCCATAAACTATTTTGAAGTAGCATATAAGTTAGTGTGGTCACATAACCCTGAACCACTTTCTCTAATTTAGACACTCTATAGACCACCACAAGATGCAATTTCTCATGCTATAACTGTTAAAAAAAAAGAAGAATGACATGTTGAATAAAGAAACAAAGTTTTGGGTGGAGAAGAGAAATCAATCCTATATATTAATTCTCTTCTTTGGTAAAAGTAAAGGATTTTTTACAGAGGCATAATTACAATTTACTTTTTTTTCCAGGAACTTTGGGGTATGATCTTTGAAAGACCTATATAGATCTGAAAAACTAGAGGTCTAATCCTAACCGGCAACCTGGAAGCTGGCATTCAAAATGCTTGAAGCTATAAACAGCATCAGTGCCCAAGCAACTTGAGTTTCTCATTGAAGTCTCTCTGTTTTGCTGTTGTGAAAGGGATCATGTTTTATTTTCTGTATACAGTCTATTTTTTTTTTTTTTTTTTTTTTTGCATACACAATCAAGCTAAGAAATTATCCTCAATGGAATGGACTCAGTAAACATGTCTGGATCCTGCTGTACTGTAAATGGAAAACCACAGAACTACATTTTAATATTTATTTATGAAAGGATTCCATGACCCATGATACATTCAAAGCTCTAGCTGGTGCTAAATAAGATAAAATAAGTAAAATTTCCATAGTAACAATACAAAGTATTTTATAGAATAATTATACTAATAATACCTGGTCTTGCAGTATTCCTAAGAGAATTGTATCACACAATAATTTGACTGAAGTGAAAAAAAAAAAAAAAGAGGAAATTAAGTTTTTACCATTAAAACTCTAAAGCCTGTCCGCTTCAAATAAGACATGACAAAATCTATTTTACTTATTAAATCCTTTTATAAAAGCCTTAAGAACTATAAAAAACTTTGAGGGGAAACCAACACTAATTATTAATTCTAACTGGCACATAGTTAAGGAAGGAAATATTTTCAATGCACACTGGCAGACACACTGTTTTAGCATTAAAAAAAATGCAGTTCAGAAACCCTTGCAGGCTTATGAAAAGTTTTATTTTTTCTTTTCCAGAGTGCAAGCAGAGTGGCAGTAGTTCATTAATTCAAACAAAAAATAAAGTTTGCCTTTTCAGCTTACAGAGATGATCTCCCTTTGCCTACCAAGGACTTATTCCCAGGTATACTTTTTTCTCTCTGGTAAGAAGGAATGTATGGAGCAAATAAAAGTTGTTCAAAAGTACAATAATTCCCTCTAAACCACATATTTCTGCACTAACACTGGCAGAGGTATATTTTAAAGGACAGAGTAAGGAAGCAATGAAAATATTGCAGCAGTTCCACCAAACATCTGCAAGAATTTTTGTGACAGAACTTTCAGAAAGCACAAACTGAACATTATGGAGAAGATTTTCAAAAATTAGTTCTAGTTTAGGACTTTATTCTGCTGTAGTTAAAGAACCTTTGCAAATGGTGAAAGATGCAGCAAAACTGGAAATTTTTACTGGGGAATGTAGTTCAGCTGATGGCAGTCAATGCACTCAGTTGAAGCATCATCTGCCCACAAGGATCATCAAGTCCAACTCCTAAATGAATGGCCATACAAGGAACAAACCCATAACCTTCGGGTTATTAGCACCATGCTCTAACCAACTGAGCTAATTCAGGCTCCACTACATGTTGAAGATGAACAAATATCAGTAGCAAAACATTTTTTTCTAAAGTTCAATTCTAAGAATAAAAGCTGGCACAAGTATATTTTATTACTGAATAATCTTTACTCTAAGAATGTCAGATTAATGGTCTGAAATTCTGGAAAACTTGTGTGGATTTTTCAAGTTTGTTCACACCAACTCTGTACCTACATGTATGTTATACAGACTCCCAGAATACATTTGAGTAATGTGTTTCCACATTATTAAATGAGTCTAAGAACATGGGACTCATTTTTTTTAATTATTATTTTACTGTAAGAAATTACACAAATTTATATTATGAGGGATTTTCTTCTTAAACCAGTAAAAAAAACAAATAGCCTTATAACTGCCTAAATGGGACCTAGATCAATATCTTATTAATATTACTAAGAAATATACCAATTTTAATAGTCTCAAAATATTACTATTAGACTGTGAGTGTATAATCTGAATACAAAACCAATACAAACTCCTTACTGCCATTCTCATCTATTTATTGTTAAACACTGATGTAAACACGTTAGATGAATCACTGGCAACATAGCTTTGATGAGTAAATTGATTTAACTCCACAGGTATCAACTGACTTAGAATGATTTACCTCAACTGCAACTTTGTCCTTTGGCTCATTTTTCAGACAGTAAAAATGTCTTAGCAAATTATCAAATTCTGTTAACAAAATGTATCAAATATGAAAAGAAACACTGGACTTTTAAATAAAAAGGAACATGGAAACACCAGCTAGCTTCATGCACGCCAGAAAAAGAGTAGTTAGGTAATCAGCAACAGAACAATTCTTTTCAAAGGGTAAGTTAGAAATGCAGTCTCTTTTCTGAAATGTTGCTTAATTCCTCTCCTTTATCTTGCATGGGCTGCATAATCCTCACTATATGGTGCTATTAAATACTATATTACTTCACTAGTTATGAGGCATCTGTAGATGCCTTTGCGTGGGTGAAAATTATCACGAAGAGCATATACTTGAAATTCACACAGAAAAGTTCACAATATTAAGTCATGTAAGTCATTATCTTTTTGCATTCTAATGAGACGTTTTATACAAGTATCTGGTCTTTCCATTTCTCAGTATGATATACAAACCACAAAATCACCACTTATCAAATATATCCAGCAAGTAAAACTTTCCTTACAACTGACTTTAAGCACTTTCACAATGCTAATGATTATTTCAGAATAGGGAAAACTAGGCAGACATTCTGTCAAGAATGCTGAATACTGTACTTCTGTGTATTTCTTAAACCCACACCATAAATGGTCCTGGCTAATAAAATGAGCATCAGGAAAATATTGTTTGCTTACCCCCTGACATGTGAGAAACTACTTAAGCCAAAATTAATGGATAAGGGGTTTAAAATTTCTATCTCCCAGTGAATTTCAGGGATTCATAACACCTTTGTCCAGTTGTGGACAACATAGTCTGAAAAAAGAGAATAAAAAAAAAAAAAGTCAACACAAAATCATGTATAAAAATTCAAGTATACTTGAATTTATGCATGTTTTAAGTATTGTAATCAACTCAAAGTTACATCATGCCTTTAGATACTTCTTTTATATTAAATTACTTCATATTATCAAAATAATTTTGGTAATTGAAAAAAAAATCCTTATCTGTTGGAAATATTTGAAAAATTAATTGCATATTACAGAGCATTATTTTTTTCAATATCCAATAAACCAAGCTGGTATCAATTAGCTTCATTGGCTCTCATTGGATTAGATTCTTGACTGCAGGAAATGTAAAATATCAACCAAAACTAAGAAAGTTATCTTAGTACAGTATGTCCTTATTATTAAACTGCTTCTTCTTTCAAGTCACTATGAAGGTTCAAATGAAGAAACTAATGAGGCCACTAGACACTCTTGGATCATCAGTAGTCGGATTTTATTTAATACCTTCTTTCCAGTCAGCTAAGTGGGGGACAGATGGCGGTTTATAGGTAACTTCTGTGGATTATTATAAGAGTTAGTCACTTCACATGGGATTTCAAAAATCTCATGCTTGGAAAACATTAGAGTTTAATGTTGTCTAACAGAACTGATGCCATTGTGTGGAAGCTAGCATTACCTTCTATTTTCCTCCAGGGCACAGCTCCGCTTGTTCACTAATCCAAATAAAAGTTGTGTGGCAAAAGCCATACATATAATCTCTTAGGTATGACCTTGAAGAAGTAACCCAATTAAATCAATTTGGTATTTATTCAGCCCTGACATGATTGTAGCATCATTTGTTATGTGAGCCTTTCAGACTTTTCAGCCAACTTAATCCATTTCATTCTAATGCTTTTCTCCTGTCTTTATTTCCATACATCTTCATTACCAGCACTCCAGCTCAAGCTGCTGCTGAAGGGTTAAGCAGGAGATATTTGTTAAAAGCAAACTCAAACAAATGCTAAGACAGAGCTACTGAAAGCACAGAGATAAAAGGCCATTTTCTGGCTTAATTAAAATTAATCAGAAATAATGGACTGCCTTGAGAAGGAATAATATAAACATATAACACTAATCTCACAAGCTCAACTTATACAATAATATGAGACTTCAAGTCTCATTGATTTAATACAGTATTTAGGAATAGAGAATGGTTTAAAAGAGATCAGAATAAGTTCTCTTACATGATAAAATTCATAACTGATTCTGATTCAAAGTCCTATTGTAATGTTTTTAAACAATTCATTATTAAGAGTTTCCTTCTGACATTGATTACAGTTAGAAAGGCTTTTGTTATGTGATCTTTATAGGCTATTAATACCAGGATAAGATTAAGGCATTAGTTCTATCCTTCAGTAGTGCCTTCTAATGAATGGAAATTATCTATTTGCATTGATCACTGTAGGGCATGTTCGTGGAGGTTCATGTCCATCTTTCCATACACTGTTTCAGAAAAACTGCCTAAAAAGACTGACAACATTTAGCTGGTTAAATCTTTTGTTCTACTCTTTCCCATAAATATTTGGTTTTCATTTTGTGACTGTCCTGGAACCTAACATGCCTTTTCCTCTCTATTTTCTACATAGTTTTCAAACAGCTATATTAAAAGGATTGAGGGGAAAAAATCCCAAAGCAAACCAGGTTTTTGCTAGAATATTGCTGCCCTAATCTATCTTGCCTTTGTTGAAATATTAGGTCCCATGTGCTGAGTACAGTACAGATGCTTAAAGAGATTGCTAGCAAGAAAAGTTTAGTTATTACAAATCTTGCAAAACACTCTCAGTTCTTAGGCTTTTTACATCAGTGTAATTCAGAAAATTAATCCAATTAACTAGATTACAATTACTTTATTATATTATATAATATATATTATGTTAAATCAGATTTAGGTCCCTTTAATCCTAAAGGAGAGTATTCACATAATTGTTTCTGTGGTTTAACTAATGCAATTTATATTCACACTTTTAGAAGGTTTAATTAATTTCCCCGTGTCCTCATCTAGACTGACCCTTTCCCTTCTTCCAAGACTGTTCTTTTCAAAACTGTGTCTGTTGTACACCTATAGGATTTGTCAGAGTTCATTGCATTTCTCCTAAGCTATTTGATAAACCTATCTGTTCTCCTTTGTATTATGTAACAGATAATTGATGTAAGTACCATATCGTTCTTCTGGATTATTTCTCTTCCTTTAGGATGACTCACTCTCAATAGGGCAATTGTAAGGAACTGTTACAGCCTTTAGAATACTACAGGCTGGCAGAAAGTGTTGTGTTCTTGTAATTTAAGAGACTTAGCCTTTTTAAGATTGTCCAAAAGAAACTCTTGCTAATTGGTTATACTGTACTTTTGTCATTAACACAGGACAGTTCATTGAGGTACTGGCCAAAACATGCCCTTTTAAAACAGAACATAGGCAGGGTTCTCCCATATCATCAAATTCACCTGTGACAGGCATTAAAGTCAGACAAGTTGTTTGTTCCCACTATACCTTGTGGGAAATTGTTACTCGGACTGCGAAATAGCTTCTAATATCCCGTCTAAAGATACTGATAAACAAATAATGTGCTTTTGTTTTGTTCTTTGAGTACTATAGATCTCTTTAGCCTAAGATAAGTCATGGAGAATCATCCCCAATTAACCTACATCTCACTGCACAAAACCAGGGTCATAAATTTCCCTTAAGTGACATTACAGTTGTAGTATAGCTATTCTAAATATATCTTCCATTTTTAATTTTTTTTTTCCATTCATTCAAAAATGAGATTTTTGATTGGTTACTTTGAAAATATTGTGTCTACCTTATCTTCACTGATATACAGCATTTGCCTAGCTCTAGGATCAGAGTCCCCTTTTTTTCAGATTCTTATGAGCACAAATTCCTTTACAAAAGAAGTTAAAGTTAATTTTATCTTGCATTCAGCAGATCTATGATGGCTTGATACTCGACCCAGACAAAAGCAGAAGAGAAAGTAGAAAATTCTTTATATTGCTAACTGCATAGTTACTGATTACAGTATAACCCTAAATATTTCCTAAGTCAGGAGCAACCTCCAAATATTTCTGTTCTTTTGAGGTGCAAGATGTAATACATAAGGTCAGTCTAGCAAAGTAGAAAATGAGATTCCTTTTTCCCCTAGATGTTTGGTTACTTTTATGTAAATATAAAAGTCTGGAAAAATAGTACAGCAATTTATCTAAAGAAGAGTTATGAAAAGAGTTCACAATAAACACTTAATTAAAAAAGTAAATATCTTATTTAAAATTTTCTATGCCATAAAACAGCAGTAAGTTTGCATTACTATCCCATATGGACAACAGCCACCCACAAGGCCTTGTAATTATTAATTTAAAGAAACACTGCAGAAGCTGGAAGGTCTAAAATTTTACATAAATATATTGCAAACTCCATCTAAATCATACATAAAAACAGAATTAATATTTGCTGAAGAATAATTCTGATGGTCTTTCTTGGGAGAAAAATAAAACAAATAAAATAATTATGTATAATAAAGGTCACAAAGTTACACTGCTATTCAGTGGTGCATTAATAAAAGAAGCTTAGCTTCACCTCCACAAGGAACACAGTATATAAAAACTATAATGCGCACCTTGAGAATGAAAACTTTCATAGGGGACACAAGCTTAAGCCAACAAAAGAAAGTCAAATGTTTGCTGAGCTCTCACAAAAACACTGAGTCTAATACGGAAACATTAGCATACCCCAAAGATAAGCAAGATTCATGATTAGAAAGCTAATTAAAAAAAAAAAAAAAGAAAAAAAGAGAAAAAAAGAAAAGCAAACACCTAAATACATGACATAAGTGGTGACGCCTGAGACAGGTTCTAGAATGATATTCTCAGTCATTAATTTACAACATAAGTTAAACTCTTTTTCTACAGAGTAGAAAGAAATATATGCCCACTCCTGAGTATCCCAGGATGCCATTAGGGTCTAACATCTCTTGTATTGCCTAACAGTAATGTTATGAAAATATGAGCAATTATTATTACTTGGTTTTAGTTTTGATCTGTTCTGTCCACTAAATAAGAAAACCCTCCTTTCTCCTCTGAAACACAACACAGACAAAGATCTTGTCTATACCTTCTTAATGTTCTTGATCTTAATTAGTTATTATTAAACTCTGAATATTCCTTAAAACTCTTTATAAAGGAAACCTATTTATTTTTACCGCTAATGGAATGTTCTGAACATCATATTTTCAAAAAAGTTTCTTTATTTTATTTTATTTTATTTTATTTTATTTTATTTTATTTTATTTTATTTTATTTTATTTTATTTTATTTTATT
>JAWWMP010000165.1:44353480-44367928 GCA_035047865.1 Dendrocincla tyrannina | reverse complement strand
TTTATTTTATTTTATTTTATTTTATTTTATTTTATTTTATTTTATTTTATTTTATTTATTTTATTTTATTTTATTTTATTTTATTTTCCAGAACCTTCCTAACTTGTAGTATATACTAGGTGTGATACCTCATTGTCTCTTAAGGAAAAGTACTTTTTCCTGAAAGGATAACAGTTTTATACTGGAACTTTCATAATAAAAATATTTCAATGCCTCGGGAATGTAAGCTATACATTTTCCTGTGTGTGGCTGGCATTCTTGCTTATGTGGCTGCTCCTCCCTTAACCAGGCTTTGTTGGAAGAAGAGTCAGAACAACTGAATGGAATAATGTGATGTGGAGGATAATAAAGAAGTATAGAATTTTGGCACCTTTGAGAGCCAGAAACCTACAGCAATCTTGCACCTGGAGAAGTTGTCTCAGGAGAGCCATTTAATGAAAATGCACTGAAATTGCAAAAGCAGGAATTGCACAGCAAAGCTTTATTGCATCTTTCCACTATTTTTGGGCTGTCTTTGATTTTAGCTGGAAGATTGCACATGGGAATCTCTATGCATCTTTCAGAAAGCAAACAGCAGAGTGAATAACCAAGAAAAAAAACCAGACGAATTCTCTCCAGGAACATAATTTGCAAGTCCAGATAGAATTCATTCAAAGTGATGGGATTAATACTTGAAATATTGTTTCAAAGAACAAGGGCATCTGTTCATATATAAAAAATGCAAATATTACACAAAGGGAAACCATGACTAATACTGTGTTTCACTCCTTCTATTAGCATCGCATTCCTCCTGCTGTCATTAATCTGTTTCCCGTTTTCCACCTTTCTTTTTTCTTTCCTGTGCCTTGCAGAAGCTGTTGCAATTTTTATTTTTTTTTAAATTGTTGATATTTTAAAATCTATCTTATTTTGGAAAGTATCACAGGATAAGGAAGGAGTAGAGAAAAGGAAGACTGAATGGAAAGCAGGGCTGAATGTTGAACAGAAACTTTCCAAGAACTTACTTTGCATCTTCTTTGCCACGTGTCCCTCACTCTAAGCTTAGCTAAGTATACAAATAATACTGCTGCTAGCTGATTTTAAGAACAACTAAAAAATTGTGGAAAATGCACTGTAGTACTACAGAAATTTCAGGGAAGATCAGCATATATCAGCATATGTATTCTAAGTTAATATACTACTCAATTAGGTAATGGAGAGACAAAGGATACTGTCCCAGAGAATGCAAATACTCTCTGTCTCCAGATCAATGTAGAGAGAAATATTACAGAGATTAATATCTGGCTTTAAGCATCTGGGTTATTTTGAGTAGAAAAAAATTACTCCCTATATCTCTAATTAAATTAGTCATATCCTTACTGGACATACAAATTGTAACTTGGAGAGAAAAAATGTTAAAAAATCTATGACTATGCCTACTGTTTTTCAAATTAGCTTGAATTTGTGGAAAAGCTGTGGAAGTCTCATGAAATTCACCTTTGCTACAAAATGGAAAGACAAATTAACATCTGAATCTAAATTTTAATCTACTGCCAACCTGATTTATGTAACACCAAATAATGTTTAGGTATTTGCAGTGTATTTTAACAAGAACAGAATCAGATTTATACTAGTGGTTTCAAATAACCTTTCAGTGAAGACAGACCAAGGAAAAGGTGGGTTTCTATCTTGGACATTAGGAAAAAATAACCCTCAAAGTAATAATTAATTAAATGACCTTACAGGCATCTTTCTGTTTTGAAACAGAAAAGCCTATCTCCCAAAAAATTCAATCCCTTGAAGAAGGGCAAAAATATCAATTCAAGATTGGTGTTGTCACAGCTTATAGAAACAAAATCATATGGTAGAGTATCCAAGCTCTTAAGCAAAATATGGAACGTCTCATGTTTCTATCTGCAATACAAAGCAGAAAACCAGGCTTAGATTCTCTGCTATGTTAAGAAATAGGAGGTACCAATAAAATCTGTTGGGGAAGAAAAGCAGTTATTAACAGAAGGAGACCTGGAGGTATTTTCCAGCAAACACTGGGCAGCAGATACTAAAAGGGATTCCTCCCTTGGATAAGACAGAAGCCTGCCAGGAGAGGATACCTTAGGGACGAGGACTGTTTTCAGCTATCTATATGTATTAGCCCTGTCTCCCAGTGCATGATATGAAAGATATGGCAAGATACCTAGAAACCCTTTGCTCCTCCTCTCCAGGTGGTCCTGATGGGGAGAAGTGCTTACCGTATGATGAAATATAGTGACTGGATTTCCTAAGCCCTAGTTAACATAACTAGGTAACATGCCCTACCTCCTCATTAACATACCCCACTCCTTGGTTCTATATTGTGATGCGAGTGATCAATAAATGTCTCAGTTTCTACCCCCAAACTGGGACCATGTAGATTATTGATTGGCCAATAAAAATCTATAACAGTTCTTTGACTAAAGCATAGGTGAGATTCTATTCTACTGAATTCTGTCTCTTTTTTTTCCCAATTAAATTGTTTCTGTCATAATTTATTCTCTTCCCTTTTCACCCTCTTTTAAAAACTTTAAACAGTAAGTTCATCTGCCCAGATTTAATTCTTATTATAGCATTATAATTCTTATTATAGTATTTCTGATTCACAACACACTAGCTGATAAAATTCATTTTACAAATTCCATATTTTAAGGATATCTTATAATTTTTGCTAAAGATATAGCTGGTCTAGTGAACATAAACTAAAATGAAAAAATGTTTCTTATTTCAGCTACATCATGAAAAAAGGTCATATTTCAACTTAAATAACTTGCATAAAAATATAAGTTCATATAGATTATAATGCATTATTTCTTAACACGTGTGGTAAAATTTAGAACGGGAAATGTACATGAAAACTCAGGAAATAAAATTCTCTCCAAAATAAAACCAGAAAATTTTCAGTGTTTTTCCCTATTTTTCCTTCTTCATATATTGTTCAGTTTCAGCTCAGAACCACACTGTCACAATGGATGCCTTACTACTCTTTTTAATAACTTGCCTGAATATTCATATTGGGACTTTTACAAGGAACTGTAAGATTGAATTTGAAGAAGCATGTGAAAAGGGAGAGGGGAAGAAAGATGGAACCCTATTATTGACGATGTAACACGAAATGAGCTGTGATACTAGAGGGAAGGCACTAAGCTGCGTCTGCTCCATTAGCACTGTGGTTACACCTCAGCTTAGGTCTACAGGTTCCCCCTGATGTTAATTGCAAGAGGATAAAGGTTACTGTGAGAGAATGAAATACGTCATTATGTCTCTGAAGACTGACAATGTGAGATTCTGAGTTTTGTTTGTGAAATACACAAGTGAAGTAGTGCTGAGAATGTCCAGCCCACTCTTACAGCATTTTTGTCTTTATGTTACCTTTCACACATGTGATGAGTATACTGACATTTTACAATCTGTGCAAGATGAAGAGGGGAGCGTGCAACACTGTCATGTCACAAATCAATAGACTCCTGGAGAATTTGACAAACCTTAAAAACATGAAAAACCTCTATTACCATGTTTACTGTGATAGCACTCATTTTCCCCCTCACGAGCAGAGGTTCATGGTCACACATTTCTAACAGCAGAGAGCTTTTAGTGATCTTTCAAATTTCCAGTCAATGACTGGAAAAGTATGGCACAGTTTCATAAAAGTTATTTGCTTCAAAATCAGAGGTATATAACTGGATATTATCAGACAGCAAGTCTAGCTTTTATCACGTGGTATCTTATCTTGATCTCTACTGACTAACGGATTCCTGAAGAATGAAAGTAACAAATTCTGCTACTGAAAACATTGGTGTAACAGTTCTTTACCTGTATTTTTTTCATATATTTCAGTTAAGGCAAAGGAAGTTTGGACACAGAAAAATTACATTTTTTTAGGAACGATGAGAACAGAATTATGTTCCATCTGGGATTATATAGCAAGATCTCTGGAAAAATTGAAAAAGTCAATTTATGAACAAAAAAAGTATGGCATTTTCTAGATTCTTATTATTGAGTTTCAGAATCACATCTTCCTGATTCAAATTATCTGCATGAGAAGTACTTACACTTCTCTTCCCTATACAAAGATATATCTTAGTTTCCTTCTTTAACAGATTTTGTGTGTGGCTTAGAGGTATAACATCTGTGCATAACACTGATCTCAGGGTGATAAATACAAGAGACAATAATGTTTTCAGCAGATTGAAGAGTATATGGAATGTAATACAGTTGGAGCTAAAGATTCAGAATATTTTTTTTCATGTTTTGACAAAAAGGAGGAAAAGAAAATTATTCAAAAGCCCACATCTAAAAATTCTTATGGGATTATTTACAGTTAAGTAAAATGCAATTAAAAGATCAATATGACATCTGTTGACAGGCGAATGGAATTTAGTTTTAAAAGAAGTTGAAAATAAATATGAAGATCTTTGTTGAGTAAAAAGTCTTGCCAGGTAACGAAAACCGAAATAGTATTTATGGGATATTAACCTAGAGAAAAAAAAAAAAAATAAAAATGTTCACAAATGTGTGAAAAGCACTTCATTGCTTCATTGTCTGACACCAAGAATACAGATGTTTGCCTGGAGATTACTATCAAGCACATGGGTATTAAACTATAAACAAAATGTACAAGAGGAGATTACTCTGGGATTTGTTAGGTGTTAACCAAAGTTGATGGATGTGAGGAGAGGCAAGTGTCTCTGCAGCAGATGTGTGAGGTATAGTAGGATCCTGTTCACTGCTCTATTCAAGAGTCACATGTTAGTTTCTGTGGAAATGGAAAGCTTTCACAAAGCATCCACCTAAAATGCGTGGAGTCCGGAGTACATTTAGTAGCAGCAGACAGAGCAAACACACTGCTTTGGACTCCAGACCATAGATTCAGTCCTTAGAGAGTGAAAGAAACCTGATGACAAACTAATTTGCTAGTGTAAACCAGCACCAAAGGCCATTTTTATTCACAGTCCCAGAAGGAATATGACCTAAGGAAGAACATAATTCTTGACTCTCGCCTCCTACAGCTGTTACTAAGCTGACACTGCTGATTTACTCCTCTCTCAGGCCCAGTCCTGGAGTCACAAAGCAACACTATATTTCCAATTGCTGCTGTACTGAAGTCTCAGTACCACTGGAGAGTACAGATTTCTAATTCATTAATGCCTTTACAGCAATTTTTACAGTAAGAATGGACTGCACCCTTTGAAACCATTAAAGCCATGCACTCTTTGACATTGTCCAACACTCAGGCTCAATATAATTCCTTGCAATACCAAATAGTGGATTGGCACATGCTGACAAATCTGGAATGACCTCAAAGAGTCTAAGAGCTCCTGATGTGGTTGACAGAACATAGTAAATAAAAGTTCAAGGTACAAACAGACGAAAAAGTGCACTTAAGTAAATCAGGTTTCAAGACAGACTGTGCAGAAAGAACCAGTATTGCTAAATTCAAACTTATAAGTGTGCTTAAACAAGACTGATGAGCTGACCTAATTCTGGCTCCTATCAGAAGGGTCTCTCACCTGCAGAACTCACCCCAGTTCCTGACCACCAATTCCCACCAGCTCAAGCACTCCTCTGGCAGAGAATTAAACCAGCAAGTCAATATTTTCTTAGAGTTGAATTGGCCTGCTAGAGGTCAAATACATGCCAAGATGAGGACTGCCCATCCAAGGTTTAGAAACAACAGTGAGCAAAGCAGATTGAAGGCAGATGAGACTGCCTCTCTCAGTGGGAGTCAGACAACTATATCAGCTTAGTTATACCAATTTCATATATTTTTATACCCCATTTCTCTCCCAAAATTATACCTCAAAGCATTCCTGTTTTGAAATCAGGGATCTAATTATTGATGGATTTTGCTTTGGTTTGGTTCATAGGGTTTCCATAAAGTAGAAAGGTTATTTGATACAGACAGATGCCTTTCTTCTTTGTATATTTATATACAAAGAAGATTTTTTATTTTTGTATTTTTATATCTTTGTATTTTTATATCTTGCTTTTCTGTTTCCTGCAACAATTTAAATGAAGAATTAGACACAAAAAGACATAAGTAGACTTCCAGATCATCAAGGTTCCCAAAGACCAGCACCACTCTGTGACAGAGCCATCCTTTCTATACTTACGCTATTACTTACACCATAATGTTGGCTGTATTTTAATCAGTTTGACTCTTCTGAACCATCTGTGTCTGTATTATTTTATATTTTGTCCTTATATATAGTCCAATTTATATTTTGTACTTATTGTTATTAACTGCTGTTTTACATTCAAACCTAGAGATAAATTCTGAAACAGTAGCTACAGTTGCAATAATTCTCAATAGCACAGAAAAGGAATAGTGGGATTATGAGAATTACAGATTATTTTACTTCAAGTCCTCCACCTGAAGGTACATGTATGTCATATGCAGTGGGAAGAGTCTTAAAAGCTACCATTGCTCTTGGTTCCTCAGGTGGTGTTCTCTCACTTTGGGTAGCCATGCACTGAGACTCAGATCCATGTGCTATTTACACAGCCACTGACTGTAGTGTACCTGACTAATGAATCATGTAGGGGAAAAAGGTTATCTGCTTTCTTTCTTTCTGTTGGTAAGCCTCAGTCCTCTGAACCTTTTCATAGATCATCACTGATAGACAGCAATGCATTTTATAGTGCTCTTGGAAATAACTTCCACAAGTACGTCCTCAAAGTATTGATCATTGTCTTAAATGAAGGAGTCTCAATGGAATTTACTATTTTGGAAACTACTAGTCAAAAATATTGAAGGTTCTTTTACTTAAGACTTCAATATGAAAAAGCGAAACAGATGCACTTTTTTTTTTAAATCCAGATAACAGAGAATTGTTCACTATGTGCATAATCTTGACACTGTTTAAAAATAACATTGTTAATTAAAGTTGGTATTCAGAACTTCCTGCCACCAGCTGTTGAGCAGTTATTTCACTTGTGACACCGACAGTATGAGGGTCTGAACCTGAGAGACGGGAAATCAGTTCGCATCCTGCTGTATGCAGACTTGTAGGGTAGAGTTTGTTAAAAAAATATACACATCCTAATTATTTTTTTTTAAAAGGCTTCAAAGTTCTACACTGAGAAGAAAATTATTCATGGGCTTGTAGGATAAGAACTGCAAATCATGATGCAATTCCAGATGAATCTAGCAAAATACTTTCTGCAGATTTAGATGTGTTTTGGGTACATAAAAATCATCTGGAATTGAAGCCAGTGCAAAGATTATGCTACAAATATTTCAGCATATAAATTCCTCAATTAAGAATTTGCCCTTTTTTCTTTCAGTTTTTAGTAGGCATTTTTGCAGTCAGGTTCTACTTGCATGAATTTTAAAATACTAAAAAGGGAAAACTTTCAAATTACCTTGCTTAAGCATCTAAGCTGAAAATCCTTAGATATAGCATGCTTTAGTTTTTACTATAGAGCAACAATATGAGGTAGCATATGTAGCAAAGAGCATGTCTGATACTAAAATTGTGATTTTGTGCTTTTAAACAAAAATCTTTATCAATTTACCATTACACTCTGCCTGTCCCTTCCTATGATTTCCACATCCTTCAAAATATCAGATTCTTTTACAAAAACTAATAACCAGATACTTTTTCATGTGAATCTGACACCATCTCCTTGTGGTCATTGTAGGACAATCAGCAGGTCAGCACTTCACATGTGCATACACATCCTTTGCCAAGTCAAGGAAGGACTAAACAGTCTGCTAACTTTTGAGATGAGACTAGCACTTAAGAAACAGAACCCTCTCCTTGACTAATGCAAATAAACAACTTCTGGTAATTTAAGTGTGGGTGAAAGAATGGTACCTCTGAGTATTCCTTTCTGTCCCTCACAAAGTCTGCACAAGTCACAGCATCTGTATATTTATTTTGCCTGAGGAATGTAAGCCAAGCAGCAAATTGAAGTACACATTTCTACTTACATTCCACACATACACATGCCAGTATATGACTTGTTTTCAATGCAATGCTGTGAAGACATGTTTCAGATCAGTCACCTGAATTTTACAAAGCTACAATTCATACCTGCCCTTGGGGGACATATTAAGTCAATGTTCTTTCTGAAAAGACTGCAGCAACATCTCGTTTATTTGAAATTCTCAATATCCTTTCAAGGTCAGGACAAGGAGGTAGATTTGGCCGCTCCACATGGCTCACACACTGTAGGGTCTTTTTTATGCTAAAACATTGCTGCTGCTTGTCTAAACGTTGCACTTTAGGTATGCCCAAGTGCACAGTCAAAATACAGTGGTGACTCATATATGTCTAGGGATTAAAGCATCAGAATCACTTTTAGACAGAACATTTTATAGAAACAGAAACTGAAGCACAAAAGCAACAATCATTTTCTAAGGTGTGTCTTTTTGTGCATAGAGAGCTTCTGTAATACAACACCCATGCCCATCCCCTGCAATCTTTTCCTTCTTCAATGGCAAACAAAAGCAGATCAGCCCCTAAATATTTAGATAGTAGGTGTGTACTGAGTTGTGACCGAAACCTGAAAAGACTCATTAACAATTTTTAACTTTGGTCCAAGACTCAAAATATTTCACCTTCCAAAGAACTCATCCTTAAAACTATGCTGCAATTCAGCACACTTTTGCGTATTTAACAAGTTATCTGTCTATAAAGTTGCCTGATCCCAATACATACATGAACTTTAGGCTTGTACTTCTCATGAAAGCCTACAGAGACTTGTTCATCAGAGGTTGCTCCCTGACCTACAGCTGACTACAACTTTAGTTCTCATTACCTTTTCATGAAAGTTCTTACTTAACACTATGTGGATAGAATGAAATGTTTCCATTAAAAGTATTCGAATATATATGTTTAACAGGACCTGCTGTTCCTGTCTTACTGCATTCTATCCATCAGGAGAAGAGCAAAGGTCTCAAATATTTCCTTTGTATTTTTGAAGTAGTTTGGAAGGTTATTTTATTTTGTTGCTACAGTACATCTCCATTGATGGAAAGTTCTCTGTCTCTCCATCTCCAATTATGTCTTGCTCATGTTCCAAGATAAGAATTTGAAAGAATAAAACCTTGCAACTGGAAAGTAAGATCCAGGGAACAGAAGGATCTCCAATTGGCACTATGCTCATGGGAAAAAAAAAAAAAAGAAAAGAAAAAATAAAGAAAAAATAAAGAAAAAAAAAGGTCTAGCGTTCCCTTTCTGATCAAGAGAAAGTGCTCTAATTAATAAATATATTGATTAAGGAAATACATAGTCTTTCTAGTTCTGATTATGGTTTTTCCTTTGCATTAGAGCAACAGAGTGAGGTTTCATGCATGCATATCATCTAACTGACAAACCTTACTTGGTAGGTAATTTACAATATGTGCACACCAAAGACAGACTTGTTTGTTGGGTTTCTCTTTGGTTTTCTTTTTTGTATGTTTGTGGGTTTTGTTGTTGTTGTTTTGGGTATTTTGGTTGGTTGGTTGGTTGGTTAGGTTTTTTTTCCCCTCAGCATTCTAAGTAGTTTCCACCAAAAATCAAACAGCAGAAGAGAGACTGGGTAGCTGAGGGCCTTGCAATTTTGAGGCATTGGTTTAGCAAGGTAGGCTTACATAGCTAAAGTAACTGAACCACGGCATTTTTTGAAGTGGTGGATGAAAAGATCAATGTGCCTAGGAGAAGGACAAAAAATGTACAAGGGGAAAATGATGGGAACCTTTCCTGGACAATGTCAAATCTGACAGTTTGCATGATCTTGACCAAAGAGTACTCTCAAGAACATCACTGGCTGCTGGTTTCTTTCCACATCTGGCCTCTGCTACCGGGCAAACCATGCAGCTCTCAGTAGAGCTAGGTAAGTGATAGACACGTATCCCTTCATTTCAATCTGGGAAACACCTCCAAAGAGTCCAAAATGAACCTTCAAACTTATTAAAGATTAGTACCAAAAGTATTTAAGAACTATACCAGTCTTCAAGTAGAACTCGACAAATAAGAGATTAAATAGTTAATTTTATTAGAAGTGGAAAAACTTATGCAGAAGGTAATACTGAAACAAAGGACCTGTTTCAGAATTAAAAGAATTAGAAAATCATTCTAGTTATATAAGTATTATACTGATGTACTGATGTATGGCAATACAAGTACAAAAATAGCCATCTTAGTCACCTTTTATTGATTTTTGGCACATGTTTTTGTACCTATTTATAAATTTTAAATATAAACAAAAATATTATGCTTCCCTTAAAGGGTATTTTTTTGCTTCTTGAGGAAACCTTTTCTAAGGAGTTAGAAAACAGATACTTAAGAAACAATGAGGAAAGAATAAACACATGAGGGATGGTGATGGGGTGGAGCAACCTTTTGGAGATATATTTAACTAATCTCTTCCCTTTTATTATTGTGTACTTTTTTGGGTTGGTTTGGTTTTGTGGGTTTTTTTTTGTTGTTGCTGGTTTGTTGTTTTTTTTTTGTTTTTTTTTTTTTTAATAACATCTACTAGGCAAGGACAACTCCTGGTACCTACATTAACATCAAATAAGTAACTAAAAATAGGATTTCTGAATTGAGAAAGTGATATCATATCTGGAAGTGTTCCTTTTGTTGACAGTTGCTGGGAGAGGCAGTATTGAGGGTGAGTGGTAGATACTGATTTGGAACTAGATCAAATGGCAAACTCTCCATTAGAGCCTGCAAACACTCTTATTCTGCTTTATGTTTTATTCTAATCTCAGCAGGTGAGTAGCTCCTCCGAAGCCACTAAAAGGCTCTGTGTTCAGATCATCTCTACAAGGAAACTTTTACAGGTCTGAATACTATTTCACTGCTCTCACATAATTTTAGCTATTCCATTATTATGCTCAAAAGTGAAATGCAGCAACTTTGTTGAGTAATTTCTATAGTTTAAGCTTCCACATCTGGGTGCTATTTCAACAACATATTTTTGAAACAACTGGAAGTAATATTCCACAAGGAGCCCTCAGACACTTGAACATTTCTACATTTATTTTTACCAGAATATGCATAATAAGAAACCCTAAGCAAAATAAAACAAGATCCAATAATATTGTCAGTATCATTAAAAATCATATTTCCGTTAGTTGAAATACAGAAATTCAAGGGAACAAATTCCCTTAGAAGTTTGACAGTCCTTTCAATTTATGGTAAACTTCCTTGCTGTTTTTTGCTTGTCTCTGTCTTTCATTCTCACTGCCCCATCAAATAATGTAAGAAACAGAGAGCCATGCCTAGATTCTGGCGTCATGAGCTGATGACACATCTGTTCATCAATAAGACCAAGGTTTTCCAAGTCTATAAAATGTTTGAAGTAATAAAATGTACTTATAGTGTTTAAAAATTATGATCTTATATAATGTGAATTGTTATGGGAAGATGGTCTTTTCAAACTAAAACAACACTATAAAAATTTGCCAGAACAACCTTTTTTACACTTATGATTTTTTTATATATATATATACACACTTCGCCTCTATATATTTGAGTCTGTTTGTGTCTTCTATGTAAATACATTTATTTTAGAGGCAGCATTTTTTTTTTTTTGTTCTGAGAAGACACCTAAAGCTGCAAGCATCCCTTTTAAGTGCTTATTCCCAGCATCTCATTAATAGCCATTTGGCCCATTATTTTGCACTGTTTTAAAGTTGAAGCAACTAGTCATAATTTTTCAACAAGGCTGACAGTGTTGATAACACCAGGTATTCTTGCTAGCTCAAGTGATCTGAATAAAATCATTATAAGCATTCATGAATAGCAGTATAAGATTTTACCGCAGACACCACAAAAATAAAGAGTAGTATTTTTCTAGTAGTAAACAAAGAAGGCTGGAGACAGTGCTTGGAATTCATTGTCACAAATTTTCTTCAAAGCCCTCCCTTTTAAAAGAAAAAAATAGAACAAAATTGTGAAACAGTTCAGCAGAATTATTCAGCTGAATTATCTTCATTCCCTCTCCTTCGCTTTTAAAATTTTATGAATATTGGAAAAACCAAAGTGAGCTTCCAAACCCAGTACTACCATAAGCCATTCTAAGAGTGACAGCTGCATTGTTTTTGTGCCTCTAGGTGAAAAAGATAAACAAGCTAATTGCCTTTGAAATGGTAGGCTTTTTTCAGTACTGGATCTAATTACTATCTGCTTTCATGACTTATTCTCAAGGTTTGAGGCTGTATACCTCATAATATAAACAAATTTATTCAAAATACAACTGTACAACAAAATCTTAAGTTTCTCAACAAATAACTATAAAAAAGTGACCCTGACCTTTTATTCATGACTTATATCACCAAGGTGTCCACTGTGATATAGTTTAAAATAAAGTTTATTTTCCAGTTTGATCTGGTATTTAAAAGCAACAAGACTTATGTGATCTGATGTCTATTACTATCTTTACTTCATGCTAGTTCGTAACATTAGATTCATACCTTTTCTTTTCACATATGCAATGAGAAAATGCGGAAATTAAGGTGAATATTCACACTATGCAAAGATAAAATATAAATTGATCTCTCCTGGACTATAGTTTCTGCTTCCTTCTGACTCAGTTTTGCAATCTGTAAAATGTGCAGTTGGTACTTATCTAACAGCAGGACTTCAATGATTACTACCTTACAGTTATGGAACTTAGAGAAAAGTACTACAGAAGTGCAATATGTCACATTTTCCCTGGATTCTGAGTGAGAGAAGCAGAATGAATTGAGATAATAATTTTATGAAACATGTTAAAGGTTAAAAAAAAAATTACTTGTACTGTTGGCCACTTAATGGGTTTTACAGTCTGGTTAAAATTATTAGAGACCAAATAATCAACTTGCATTGAACTGAAATAAGTGGGGCTTTATGGAAAGTGAAAAAACTTAACAAGGATTTTCAGAAACTGTATGTTATTTCAAATGGGGAAAAAATGTATTCGCTGGAATGAAGCATTTTGCTCAACTGAAAATGAAGTGCTTTGTTTAATGCCAGCTTAGTTAATGGTTTGGGGTTTTTTTAAGCTTACTTTTTAATTGCGGACACATTGAAATGAAAAGTATAGCTGCATAAAGAAAAAAAAAATGAAATTCTTCATTTAGAAATTGTCAAAACAATATTTCTGCATCTCTTTTTTTCTTACCCAAATTCAATTATTCACAAATGTCACTAAAAAGTAGTTGTTTTTCAATACTACTTTTAGCAAAGGTACTATACACTAATAAGGACTATTTTGCTCAGTCCAGCAGGATAAATGTAAATCTAACCAGAAACATGAGTGGTTCAAATTATCCTACTTTTACCCTCTCTTCAGTTTTTGTGAAGATGGAAAAGTCTTACCCTGCACTCCATATTCCATAATTCTGAATGCAGGAAGCAATGTAGCATGTTTTTTTATTTTGTTTTTGGTTTTTTTGTTTGTTTGTTTTTTTGTTGTTTGGTTTGGTTTGGTTTGGGTTTTTTGGTGGTTTTGGTGGTTTTTTGTTGTTTTTTTTTTTTTCCCCTGTGATCTATTGACTATAATGGAAAACTTGAGCTCAGGACCATTGTTTAGCACTTTTTCTTGCCAGCTAGTTATATTGACTAAGTCAAGACTACATGACAGCATAAGCAGCAGTATCTTGCCTATCAACCCAGAGTCCTTGCCTTTCTGAGTGTATTTGACCAAGCTGCAAAGCTTTCTGCATCTCAGATGCTCTCTCAAAGCAATACGTGTAGTACTTGCCTATGAGCAGTGCATCTTGCAGCAATATTTTCAGCATTCTGAAGCTAATTGAAAAGTAGAAGTATTAAGGTTTGCTGGATGAGGTAGGGAGGAACGACTTCACAAACCAAAATAAGCATTATAAAGGGTGAGAGCGATTGCCTCTAAATGGGGTCTTTCCCCCACAAGCCCCTGACAGCCCTTTTATACTTAAATTCCTCAGGATGAAAAGGTCAGATGATTTCTGTACTAACCATTTACATTGTTTCAGGACTACAGTAATTACAGTCTAAGAGACACAGGGTTTTTTCCTATGCACTTTAGTGGGAAGGAAGGGAAAAGTAAGTTGAGATATCTGTTTTCCCTCTTAAGAGAGAAGGGATCATAATGAAAATATTTCCATTTGGACAAATATTTCTTAACTCTATGAGTAAAAAATAGTTTATGGAATACTTTTATTACTTCTGGGTTTGTATTTTCTTTAATTGATGGCTGTGAAGTATACCCTTGCTTTTTTATGTGGTAGGTTATAGGGGAAAAAAAAAAACACAACAAACCAAGGGCACTGACTACAAACTCTAGCCTAGGGACTGAGGAATATCTTTATTTACTGTTATTTACTCCTGCTTTTATTTACTCCTCTTATTTGTTGGCCCAGCAGTAGTATTACTACTTTTTATTTAGGTTTAATTACTTAGGCTTAATATTTATTTAATAATAATAATTTAATATTTAATAATAATATTTAATAATTAATAATTTAATACAATTTAATTT
>JAWWMP010000165.1:44321547-44353380 GCA_035047865.1 Dendrocincla tyrannina | reverse complement strand
TGTGGTAGGTTAGAGGGGAAAAAAAAAAAAAAAAACACAACAAACCAAGGGCACTGACTACAAACTCTAGCCTAGGGACTGAGGAATATCTTTCTAATAGTTTTATTTTTAATTTTAATAGCCACAACTCCTACTCTGACTTGCCATTAGGTACTCTTGTAAAAGGCTATAAGTTTTACACAATTAATCTCTTTAAAAATAATAGAGAAAAAATCCATGCCAGAAGTGCTTGACGTGTTAAATTGCTGTTATTTACTCCTCTTATTTGTTGGCCCAGCAGTAGTATTACTACTTTTTATTTAGGTTTAATTACTTAGGTTTAATATTTATTTAATAATAATAATTTAATATTTAATAATAATATTTAATAATTAATAATTTAATACAATTTAATTTAATATTTAATATTTATTAGGTTTAATCACTTAGGTTTAATATTTAGGTTTAATTAAATTTAGGTTTAATTACTCTAAGAAGTGAATATTTCCTTGACCTTTTGGTTCAGAAGGCATTTATACACAATATTTGAAACTTATCTTGCTCTTCACTACACTGAAAACATACCAGCTAATCCTGGTGTTAATAATACTTTTCTAGCAGGCACAGTCAGAACCTGTGATCAGTATAGTGTCATTTCATTTATTTCCTATAAAAGCAGCTAAATACTCATCATCTGAGCCATTTCATATTGCACTGACAATACAAAATACGTTATAAAGAACAATTATACTTGATGGGGATGGATTACATAGCTTATTGGGTCTATTCCATCTATAATATTCATGATGGCTTCTTGAGTGACTTATGCTTCACTAATCTGCTACTCCATAGCAGAAATGGATTTAGAGCAAATCTTTCTCCACAGGTGGCATTTCCCAGTAATGAATTCTGCCATTCAATTATATAATCAGAGTAATTTCGTCATGTTAAAAAAAGACCCCTTCTTGAGTGGCACATAAATTGCCATGGATTAAATTAGTGGTACTGCCAGGGCTTTGAGATTTCTGCAGTTGACAGACAGCACAGTACTGGTAACGATGATGAAAAAACATGTCAACTCAGAGATTTTTCTACTTTATTTTTCCATTTCGTCACATGATTTCTTTCTGCATGCTTTTACAGTAACGTGTGCCTAAGGTATCTTTCAAATTATGTCACCCAGAGCCACAACAAAAGACTTTCAGGTTAGAAATGTTCATCTCTACTGAGGAATGACCTGTTGAGTCAAATAGGAGGGAAGAATAAAGGAAAACAATAACAGCAACAACAACAACAAAAGAGAGAGAGAAAAAAAGATTTTAACACTAATAAAATATTTGGTTTACAAATGTTAATAAACTTTTGTTGAGTATAGCTGTCAGTTTGATTTACCCTTCCACATTAAAGCTAGCACATCATTAAAAAAAATTTACAAAATCAGAGTTCTCTCCCCGGTGCAATGGGATATCATATTTTGCATACACAGGCAGTGATGAGAATACTAAGCCCTACTAATTTGTTAGCTTTAGACTTAGTTCCATGGTAAGACCTCAGATAAAACAAACACATGATCTGTATGGCTTGCAGAGTTATCAGTGATGAATTTCTAAGTACTTTCTGCCTGATATGTCAATCTTTCAGTGAAACAATAATCCCGTTTAATAAATAAATAAGTGGAAAGCAGAATTTTTTTATTTCTTTGAGTAGAAGTGAAAGGAGGGAACACAAAATTACACAAGGAATAATAGTCTATTTGAAAAGGAGGGAAAGGAGAAAGCATTTATTGTTGGGAAAGACTTCTGCCACAGCATATGCAGAGACAGAGGATAATCCGGACTATACATCGGGGAAAAGGAAGCTCCTGGAGACAGGACCAGCGCTGTGACAGCTTCCAAAGGACCAGAGACTCTATAATTCACCATTACCTGCGTCTTTTATGTACGGGTTTTCCCGTTTAGATTGTAACCCCTAGAAACCCCCTGCACACCTGTGAAAAGAGTGTTCTTTTTCCCCGGGTATCCAGCCCCACCCCCCTCCCGACCTTATTGGATGTATCACCTGTCAATCCCTCTCCCTGGGTTCCCACTGGGTTTTGGTCCTCCTGCTCCCTTATTGGTCCCTGTGCCCCCCAAACCACACCACTCCCTCTGAACCCTTACCCAATCACGTCCTACCTCCCAGACCCCGCACGAAAGGCTTAAATACCCTGGACACCGGTAATTAAATGCTTTTCCATGACCACTCAATCTTGGACTGCTACATCTCGTGCCTGCCGACCACGTGGGGATTTCACAATCCCCTCCAGACCCCAGAGGCTGTGGGACAGTAGAGGAGCCGGTTCTTCCCCACCACAGCTGTTAATTTATGGGTCCAGAAACCCATTTCACTATTTTCTAAGGCAGTTGAGAAGCATGTCTGCTTTCAGATATTACAGGTCACCACAGATTTAACCACAGCAGACTGAAAGTATGTAAGGCATCTGCATAAAGTTAAGAAACTTTGTTGTTGTTCCATCTGAAAGCATACTTAAGCAGTGCTCGCGCTCTTGGTAATAGAGTTGCACACTGGTGCTACAGTTCACTATGCATTACACAGTGCTGAGCACACTTTACCCTGACTCGGCTGCATCAAGGTGCACTCAGAGTGTGCACATTCTCTTAACATCAGAGTAACCCCACCACTCTGCACAGGCTCACTCCTTTTCTGTTACCTACTCATAATTTTCAACCCCCCCAAAAATGCAGTAATGAAATCTTTCCTTGTGGCACTGCCATCAGGGCTTTGACTTTTAAATAGTTTTTTAGAGAACAGGGGGCTAAGTCTTCGATGCATCTGTCCATTATACAAACAATGTCACAGTGAGTCTGCCTCAAATCTTCATTACAACTACTTAAAACCATTGTCTGTGGATTTACTTATTCAGTGGATAAAAACAAACAAACAAACAAAACCCACAAACAAAATAAACAAAAATAACAAAACCCCCGCATCTGAAACGTTGCTCTTCTGTTCTTGGTCACTCACCATTTTTCCAGGCAGTATTTCTTAAGACCCCTTAGAAACATTCGAGTGAAACAAAGGACTATGCTTTGAGCTCAAATGATTCCTTTAAGAACATTTTGCACTTGACAGCCTTTTTCAGAATCTAAGTCATGCTCTCTGGGGTCAACTCATCAAGCAAGTTGAGGTGCCTTTGACCCTAATTCTGGGACATATTCAGTGGGTAACTGCCTAGGGACTGGGACATAATGCTTCACAGATCCTCTGTGATTCAAACTTTTATCTTTCAGTACACAGCCCACAAGAACAGCAATGCCATTGTAGAAAGGCAGTCAGCTTTGATTCGCCTTTTCTTTAGTAATACCAGATACTGCATAGGAAAAAAAAAACTTTCCAGGAGATACTTAAATACTTCAGTCATACAGAAAATTGATTCCTGGGTTTGGAAGACTGTCCAAGTCCATGAAAGTGGAGAACAATAAATATAAATTATGGAGGGTTACTATTCCACTCTATTAAAAAGCTAAAAACGTTTTGCTTTGGTGTTTTTGTTTGTTTGTTTTTGTTTGGTTGGTTGGTTGGTTGTTTTTTTGTTTGGTTGGTTTTTTTTTTTTAAAAGAGAAAAAAAAAGCTAATGTGCTGAACAGAATAGAGACATTATCACTGTTTGAGTAAGTACTGGACATAAATACCAGGTCACAAGGTTTACAAATTTCTGAGAGTAACAACCAAGAGTGCACACAAACAAACACATTGTGAAAGTGATCAGTGAATCATTTTTTTGCAGCAGTAACCTTTTCTTTACATCATTTTCAATAGCTATCTACAGCCTTTTACAGACATGAGGTGAAAAGAAAGCTTTAGTGTAGAATTTTTTTGTTATCATAGTTAATCAAATTACATTTTAAAACTAATTTATAGTTTACTCAAAGTTGTTTAATAAAAAAGTTTATGCACCTCATACATATTTCAGTTTGGCATGTAAAAATGTAAAATTCAGTTAGATAATATGTTGCTAATAGTTATCCATGTATAAGTGAGCATATAAAACATATGACAATTTCTATATTTCTTCAGTATCTAAATCATTAATAAAGTTATCATTTATATATCATAGGATCATGGAATGGTTTGGGTTGGAAGGGGCTTTAAAAACCATCTAGTTTCAAACCTCCAAGCTATGGGCAAGGGCACCTTTCACTAGACCAGTTTCTCAGAGTCCCAGGTAGCCTGGTCTTGAACACTTCCAGGGATGGGGCTTCAACTTCAAGTTGGGGCTTGCCAACTTCACTTGGCAAGCTGTTCCAGTGCCTCACCACCCTCACAGTAAAGAATCTCTCCCAAATATCTAGTCTAAACCTACATTATTTCAGTTTGAAACCATTCTCCCTTATCTTATCACGGCACGGTCTTGTAACTAGTCTCTCTCCAGCCTTCTTGTAGGCCCTTTTTAGGTACTGGAAGGTGCTATAAGGTCTTCCTGGAGTCTTCTCTTCACCATGATGAACAGTCTCTACTCTTAGTCTGTCTTCATAGGAGAGGTGTTGCAGCCAACTTACCAATTTACTGACCAACTTACTGGCTCTCCTCTGGACTCATTGCAACAGGTCCACATCTTTCCTGTGTTTGGGGACCAAGATGGAAGCTGCACCCCAGGTGGGGTCTAACAAGAACAGACTAAAGGGGGAAAATCAACTCCCTTGATTAGCTGGCCATGCCTCTTTTAAGCAGCCTAGGATATGGTTGACTTTCTGGGCTGCAAGAGCACATTTTTCAAGTCATATTGAGTTTTTATCCACAAAATCTCTCTCCCCAAGGCTGCTTTCAATCCATTCTGTACTCAGACTCTACTAATGCTTGAGATTGTCCCGTCCCAGGTTCAGGCCCTTGCACTTGGCCTTCTTGAACTTCATGAGGCTTGCACAGGTCTCTCTGGATGGCATCCCCATCTCTATGGCATGCCAACCACACAATACAACTTGGTGTTGGCAAACTTGATGAAAGTGTACTGAATCTGACTGCTCATAACATCGACAAAGTTGTTAAAGGTGCCAGTCCCTGAGGAACACCACCTGTCACTGGTCATGACTTGGACATTGAACCATTGATCACAACTCTTTGAGTGTGACCATCCAGCCAGTTTTTGATGCATTTAGCCAGCAAATCCATGTGCCTCTGGTTTAGAGACAAGAATGACATGACAGACATTGTCAAACGCTTTACAAAAGTCCAAGCAGATAATGCCTGCTACTCTCCACTTCTACACCACTGTTGTAACTTCATCGTAAATGGCCAACCAATTTGTCTCACATGATTTGCCTTTAGTGAAGCCATGCTGGTTGTCACCAATTACCTCCTTATTTTCCATGTACCTTAGGATGGATTCCTTAAAGATCCCCTCCATGATCTTGCCAGGCATCTGAGGGGAGACAGGCCAGCCTGTAGTTGCTGGGGTCTTCCTGATTTCCCTTTTTGAAAATGGAAGTTGTATTTCCCTTCTTTTAGTCAGTGGAAACTTTGCCAGACTGCCATGACTTCTCAAATGTGCTGGATAGTGGCTTAGCCACTTCCTCACCCAGTTCCCTCAAGACCCATAGACGTATCTTGTCAGGTCCTATGGACTGGTGCATAGGACTTGTCCACAGGACTCAGGTTCCTTAGATCTTCTTGAGCCTAATCTTGTGCTACAGTGGGTAGTTCTTCATTCTCCCAACCCCTACTTTCACATTCTGCAATTTGGGCAGCAAGAACACTTGCTGGTAAAAACTGAAGTAAAAAAGTTGGTGAGTACCTCAGCCTCCTTCCTATCTTGGGTAACCAGGTCTCCCTGAGAGGACCCACATTTTCACTAGTCTTTCTCTTATCCCTGGTGTACTTAAAGAATTTTTTTAAGAATCCTTAAAGAATCCTTTCTGTCCTTGGCCAGATTTACTTCTGCCAGTGCTTTAGCTTTCCTAACCTGCTCTCTGGGTGTTAAGACAATTTCTGTGTATTCCTTCTACGCTAACTTTCACTTCTTCCACCCTATGTAAGCTACCTGTTTGTGTTTAAGTTTGTCCAAGGTCTCTTGGTGTTCTTCCCCGATTTTCTCTTTGTAGGAATGAATTGCTATTGAGTCTGGAGAAGAGAATCCTTGATAACATCCATCTCTCTTGATCTCCTCTTTGCTCCAGGAGAGAGCAAGAGAGAATCTCTACCAAGGAGTTCTTGAAGAGACCAAAGTCTCTTCTCCTGAAGTCCAGGATAGTGAGCTTGCTTCTCACACTCTTTGCTGTCCCACAGATCTCTAACTGCACTGTTTAATGGTCACTGCAGCCCAGGCTGTCTTTGAGCTTCATGTTCCCCCCCAGCCTCTCCTTCTTGGTGAGAACAAGGCCCAGCACAGCACCACTCCTCATCTCTATCACTTGAAGAATGAAGTTGTCATCAATGCATTCCAGGAACCTCCTGGATTGCCTGTGCCCTGCTGTGGTCCCTCCAAGGAGATGTCTTTGTGTGGTTGAAATCCCTGATGAGGGCCATTGCTTGAAAACATAAGACTGTGCCTGTCTGTCTCTAGGGGGCTTCATCAACTTGGTCTTCCTGGTCAGGCAGCCTGTAGAAGACCCTATGCTATAAAATCACCTGCCCCTACCATCCCTTTAATCTTGACTCAGAATGTGAATACCATTTTTCAAAAACCCTCAGTATTGGTAAGAAAATAAGTTGGTGCTCAAATATTTTAATGAGCAAAGCAAATTTTGTAGAAAACCGATGAACACAGTGGAATGGAACAGCCACTGGCAGTAGGATTTACTGTTTATCAACTCTGGCTCCCACTGAGTATATTAAACTATTCTAAATACCTGTGCTTATAGAAAGTCTTTCTTCCCCTTCCTTCCCACTCTCATCCTGTACCAGTCACTTGAACACACACATGCAGTACACACATTTCTCAAACAATAATTTAAGATGTTACTATTTTGCAGTTTGGATAAGAATTTTTATTAGAATACAAGAAGTCTTACACATTCACACAGACCTTTGAAAGATCTCCTCCCATTTGTTGAAATACACAGTTACAACAAGATTAAAACAATACTTCACTTTAATTTCTCTTTTTTTCTTAGCTAATTTCAATATATTACTTCAAATAAACATTCAAATATCAAAATTATAGGAGCATTTGCCAAATGACACAATGAAACAAATGTAAACAAGGTAAAATAACTGCTTAGCTCTATATCTATCCAATAGCTATGTCCTCCTATTCAGTCTACTTGCTTTTCTCATCACATTAATAGTTGTAGTTCACTTCATATGTGATCTGTCTGAGCCTTTGAACTGCCTGACTGAAAGAAGGAAAATAAAATTGTCAGTTTGGTGTGAAAGTATCTTCATTTAAATAGGAAGCAAGAAGGGTGGAATGAGGTTTTGTTTGGTTGGTTTTTTTTTTACTGTTGGGGCTTGTGTTTTGGTTGTTGGATTTGTTGGGGTTTTTTTGTTTTGTTTTTTTTTCCCCCTCCTATCTTGTTTGTTGGGGTTTTTTTTGACAGAATGTGTCAGGGAAGGGAACTCATAACAGGACTACAGGCCAGATTTTCTCATAAAGAAAACATCTCTAGATAGTTTGGAAATATACCAGCAGCATTTATTCAGGATTCTGCATGACATATGATACAAAGAAATCTTGCACTACGTAAATTCTCAAACTCTTAGCAGAGTTTTCTGATAACTGAATAAGATAAAAGTGAAGACTGAATAAATCTGCATAAAAGTGAGCATGAAATATATACACCACAATGAAACTAATGACAAATTCACCTGGAGGAATTAGTTTTTGATCTTTCTTTCTCAAAATTGGCATAGAATGTGGCCTCTATAAACTCTGAATTTCCTACAGCATGAAATAGTAGTTCTTCAGTAGGGAAAAGAAATTTACAGATAAAATACAGTGCAGTTCCAGAAAAAAAAAAAAAGACTAGAGATCAGTGATAAACTTACAGGATAACCAACTGAGGAAATGACAAGGGATGTAAGCAAGAAAGACCACTACATTTTTTTTTTTCTTTTTTCCCTTCATTAATACTCCCAAGACCAGTGGTTTATGAAGCCTAGTTTTAGCCATAAACATGCCCCATTCCTAATAGAAGGATAATTCTACACCTAGACTAGGGTTTTGTTCTATCATTGTCTTGGTTCGCGGTTTATACTTCATTAAGTTTTCTCTGGGACCAGCAGAAATTGGTGCATTTAGGGTCACAAGCATTGTTGAGCATAGCTGGTGATTTAATGCTGAAGCAAAGTCCTGCAAAGCTGTACAAAGGTTTTATATTCACAGTAGCTACTTGGTAAGGTACAAATTTAAAATAGGAAGGAAACATTACGCAAGAGGAAATGTGAAGTTGGAATGGAAATATGATTCAGATTGAACTCAAGAAAGAACAGTAAAGAATGATTGAGCTGTAGATAATGCTTCTGCTCTGAAGATTTTCCTTGTCTGGAAGACAACTTTGGAATAATTCCAATGACATAACCAGGACTTTGGCAGCATCAGGATTCTTTTCAGAATAAGTTGTGAGAGTTGTATGGGGGTCTGAGGACTGGACCTGGCTGAGCTAGTTACAGAACATGATTTTACATTCTCATTGAAAGATGCCATTGGCTTAAGGCTGTCAACAAAACTGGTAGTGAGTTCTGACAGGCTTGGCTAAAGTCCAGATAGGACCACTGGGCTGGCATACCTGGACCAGCTTTGGGTTTTGCAGATACTATCTAATGAGTCATCAGTAGGGGTTGTTTGGCTTATCAAGAACTATCAAATTAAGTTCAGGGAAGATTTAAAATAAAACTCTTAATTTAGCATAATAATGGAGCGCAATTTCACATTTCACATTTACACTACTTTTTTTTTTTTTTTTTTGAAAGGAAATATGATAATCACTTCCTGGTTTCAATAAATTTCATTCTTTTCTTAGTGCGGTTCTAACTTCTTTTCAAATAATATTATTTTTAAATTGATTTTTTGCTACCTGTCATGATTTACTGATAAAATACTTTTACAGTAAAATTATTTTATTTTTCAGTTTACCACTGAAAATTTTTAAGAAAGTAACAGAGGCCAAAAGAAAGTTCCAGAACCCTGAACCATAATTCAGCATTAAAGCTACAGCTCCTGCATTTCCTTCATAATTGTTTTCTGAGTACTGATAGAACAGGTCTGATGCCATGGCCACCTTACTCTCTCAGCTGAGTTCATTCCCCACCAGTGTAAACAAAGCAACATAAATTATTAGTTTTTTCATTCTTACACAATAACAAAGCAGTATCTTACTCCCACTCACATGAATGAAATGTGTTTTCTGCAGCATTAAACACTTGTCAAAGCTATCTTCCTCAAACTTTCCTGAATGCATATGATGTAGTCATTCTGTACACACTTGAGAAGCCCTCACTTGTTTTCAACAACACTTATGCCTCTAGTGCCAAAGAAGTAATCTGCCTTAAAAAGATTAGCAGTCACATGTGTGCATGTATATTGCATCTTACTGATATAGTAGACTGAGGAATGTTTCATAATATGTTTTCAGATTTTCACAGATTTTCAGGCAGGACTGTATATATTATACATAAATATTGGGAAAGAAAGTAATAGCCTTACTATTTGAAAGAAGCAGTAAATTAAGTAATGAAGAGATGGGAAACTTTTTTCTTCTTCAACAGATGTAGGTAACATTTAAAATATTCTTAACACTGAATCTGATCCCTTTGTCTGATAACTGGCACTACTCTTAGCCTTTCATTTTCCTCCTTTTATAAAAATATCATTATACTGGGAATGTTTTTGTGAGTTTATGCATGTAAATTCCTGAGTAAAAAACTCTGTTCACCTATGTCTCCCACACATTCACCCCCACTCATTTCACTCCATTTCAAAGTTTGATTTTCTTCTCTTGAAATCAAGGCTGTTATATTCATAATTGTTCATCAAAATGTATCTTTACTGCAGTGAACCATCCCATCTATTAAGTTACTAACCACAACATCTCCAGTAAAAAAAAAAAAAAAAAATCCCATCTTCAATAATACGGCCATAATAAAAGAATTACCTATATATCCCTCCATTCTTTTCCTACATGTTGACCTGAAGAGTCAGCCTTAGGAATTATATGAACACAGTCTCTTAAGAACTCCTTCCATTAACATTCATCTCTTGTAACTTGGAACAACAGAATGTGAAATTCTTGCACCATATGATCCAGAGAGAGAGAAGCACATTATTATATGCATCTCTCCTACGGGAACAGTTGTCTATGCCTAGTTCCATAATTAATGTCTTAAACTGCACTGGAGCAAAACTTCTGTTGCAAGGATGTGTAAACAGCTACACTTGTTTTATTTCTATGTGATCCTCTATGACTTAAATTTTAACTATACATATATTCCTTTAATGTTTATACTATTTGTCTGGCTTGAGAGAAAAAGAAAGAGCCTCAGGTTAAAAGATGTACCAGAATAACAAATTAATTTAATTCACTAGAAATAGTAAATAAAAGGACAATTTTCTACTTCTTATTTCCCAAAATACTTAATTTAGATACATAGTCTAAAATCTGTTATTTCAAAAAGGTGTGGTTTAGTTTTGTGGGTTTTTTAAAGAAAAGAGCTATATTATAGGCATATAAAGGCAGATACTTATAGAAGTAAGTAGATATCCACATTATGTAAGTACAGTCAACTCCCTTGCCTTCAGTGGATCTCAGCCCACATAATGGGATATAGTTAAAATATGATGTATAAAATATACTAATACAGCTATAAATTGCAGTTTATTTTAGTTATTTTTAGTTAGTTATACTGATGGTTATACTGATAAATTTAATTTGTATACTTCGACTTGCTTACAATGCCATTTCTGTATATTATGAATTAGATCCAAATAAGTGTTTTAAAAATAGTACTGTTCCTAAGAAAAACATTATTTAAGAATTAAAGCAAGAACTGCAGTGAGAACACCACTTTAAAGTGATACAAATATACGGAAGGTGATAAATGTGAAATTTTGGTAATAGTTATATAACAACCTCTCTGTTTCACATAGAAAAGGAAAGCTTCCCCTCCTCAAACAGTAGCAAAATTCCCCTTAACCACAGTAGCACAGTATCAGATCCATCAAAACCCACAGTCGTCATGCATTATATAACTGTTCAGAGTATATTTCATGGTCCGTAAATCATCCTCTGCATTTCTCTCAGAAACAGCTATGTTAACAAGTCTCTTCCATTATCTAAACAGCAGGAAGTTCCTGCAAACTTTCTCATCAAAAGACCAGGAGTACACCTACATTGTGGAAGCCAAAAGAGCACCTGAAAATGAAGCTGAGGCATGGCTCCTTTGGCACGACTGGGAAGGAGAAAAGAAAAATAGCAATAATGAATAAATAAATAAATAAAATTTAAGTACTTCCGTAGGTACCTTTGTCATTATTCCATAGACTCACTGACACACCAGAACTGTGAATAGCCATAGCATATATATAAAAAGAAATAAAGTGCTACACACAAATTGTGACTTTTTTTTTCTTTTTCTCACAGAGGCCTTTACTGACTCAGATAGGAAAGACTGTACTACAGTTTAAATATATTTCAACCTTCATAAATGTGCAGTCAGCTGCAGAACTTCACTTCAACACTTACTCCACATTGGTGTGAGAATGAACAGTCTTGCAGGCTGGAAAAACAGCTTCCAATAAGAAAACTGAAGTGCACCAAGCAAAACACGGTACAACATTGTACCTTATGTGGAAGTGAAAAAACCTGGCCCTTGTACTTGTCACCGCATTACATCCAGAAGTTACTGCCAGTGCCTGTATCAGTAAGCATTAGAGGTGAATATTAAATGTACAAACAAGCTTTATAAATACAGTATGAAAATCATCAAGAGCTGCCATGGTTTCCTTGGCCCTGGAGACTCCTGGGATGCTGATGATCCTCCCCACCTGTAACCAGGCCACCAGTGCTGAGCAGCCAGGTCCAGCCCCGCATAAGAGGGGGCACCATCCCACCTGCCCAGTGCCCCCCATCATCTGGGACACTTACCCACTCCCCACATGCTCCTCACCCTTCCCAAAGCCAAACATGCTCCTAAATGTCCTCACACAGTGAGGGAACCTGCAGTGCCAGGCCCTTAATGGTCTACCCTTCCACTGCAAGGTGCCACTTTCCCGCCAAGCATAGTGGTCTGGTGTAAAGAATTAAGCCATTAGAAACAGAGAGTTCTCAAAAGGGAAGTAAGAAAATAGGGAGTAAGAATTACTGTGGCAAACCTCAGTCTGAAGGATTATTTGCCTAAGTAATGATAACTTAAAACCTGAATAATCTCTTATATCTGCAGTCATACGGGACCCTGGATACTGAAGCCATCATGTTTTTTTTTTGTAAAACATGAAGAAATAAAGGGAGTGGGGGGGGGGGGGGCAGGGGAAGGAAGACCAAGAGATTGCTTTTCACTGGGGAAAAAAGTCCCTGAGGAAAATCTTGGGGGAAAAAAAAAAATTAAAAATCTTTACTAGACAAATCATTTCAAGTAGAAATCTTTCTGTAGACAGTCAAACTGAATAAAGAGCTTTTTCTTTCTTTGTCTGCTGATCAATATAATAGATTATGGGTGATTATTATTGTTGTTGTTCTTGAAAATAGAGGATTGAAGCGAAAATTATGTTTCTTTTCAATAAGTGAAAATCATCTATGTTAAAAATATTTTCTGGTTTTGAAAGGGAAAATAAGGTAAAATAAGGAAAGGAAATTTTATTATGCTCATTTGCAGAGAAAGAAATGATGCACAAAGAAACTCCCTAAAGCTACAAAGTTCATAGTAGAGAAAAAATATATATAAATCATCAGAGTTACAATGAAAGATTTTTTTTCTCTTTACAATAAATATGTTCAGGAAAAATAGTAAAGTAGTTCTCTACAAAATGCATCCAATCAAAATCCATGGCCCATACAGTTTTCCCTAATTACATGAACAAGGCAAAATTTTCAGACTATTAATATTTCAGTTTTCTAATCTTTCTTTACTTGTATTTATTTAGCTAATTGTAACTAAAAAAGTCCAGTTTTCTGAGAACATGCACTATTCAAAAAAATAAATGCATGATTAGCTAGCTTCTGGGTTTGCCCCCAAAGAGAAGAAAAATTTTCCTTTCCATTTTTCCATACTTTTAAGTGTTTTGCTTCAAAAAGATTCAGCAAAGATTTGCAGGAATAGCTCAAACTGCGGACAGTTGCATTTCAGAGTCTTATGAGCTTATCAGAAGCCCTCAAAGGGCCAATTAGGAGATTAGTAATGACCATTTTGGCTATTTGAACAAGGAAATTTATAGTATTATGTTCTTCAGCTCACTGAGTTTCATAGTTAGAGGTGTATGATGGATGTGCATCTGTTAGCAGAAGCTATATACAGATAAACAACTCAGGTGCCCGGACCCGCAAATTAAAGAATATTTCCTAACATCTCTGTTTCTACTAGTGAGAAATGCAGTGAGAGGTTTTGTTCTATTTTGGCTAATTTTGATTACTGCTCCTGACAAAGACACATGCAAAGAAATGTGAAAAACTTAAAAATCAAATTCGAAAAATGTATTGAAGATTTTGTGAGCAGCAAAAGAATCATCCTCACTTTCAGTCATTTTGAAAGATTCAGTTTATCTTAATTGCAGATTATTAAAGCATCTTTTTTTTTTTTATCTTCTTATGTTGTACAATACAATAGTTGGCACTATTTGTACTGCAACAGAAAATACTTTCCATAACTGACTCCAAGCAATATATGAGGGAGTTTTATAACTGGATTTTATACATAAATAGAAAGGTGATGTCAAATCATTCATCTTCATTATTCAAATTAAAAAAAAATCCTTTTTTTCCCCATACTTTTTAGCAGCATTGAACAGTATAAATCACATAAAGAAAATAAAAACAGAATTACTATTTGATGAGAGAAATACCACTGATTTTAGACAGAATTTTATTTTCCTGAGCCTTCACCATAATCCAGCTATTTACTAGCATGATTTAATTTGCCCTTCCACTAAAAAGGCAAAACTGATTGGCTGGTGGCAATCATTAGTTTATTGTTTCTTCAGCTATGATAAACTGTAAAAGGAGAATTTACACTAATCTGAGAACTTCATTTTCATCAGCCAATAGTTATAAATCCAAAATGATTTGGTATTGGCATACCTGGAATTTGATACTCATTCAAGGTGAATCTGTTTATTTACCAGATGAAGCAAAATGATTGTTTAACCATCAGTATTCAAACATGACCAGAAGAAGTAGTAGTCTTTGGTTTTGAACCAGTTTATTCTTTGATTTGTTTTTTTGTCACTGTTACATTTTTATGACTTTAAATCTTTAGCTACTGGTAAAACAGTAAAATGAAATAAAAAACAATACTGTTCACTCTTTCTGAAGTATTCAAGTGGCATGGACTAAACAAAGTTATCAAATTAAGATGATTTAATGCTATCAACACCAGAAAATTTAAGCTGTGGAGCATGATTATAAGCCAACACTTGAGGAAACTCTTTCTTGGACTGGCCATGTGAATATGTTGTCTGGTTCAGCTACAGGATAAAGAGGAGGACTATAGATAATCAGGACAGAGAGAGATGGTTCATAAGTCAGGATGAGTCAGGTTTCTTAGTATCATTCATTTTGCCTTTGATTAACAGGATATAGCTACTATATTTACTCACCTATCTGTCTGTGATATGATCAAGCAATCACCAAGAAAAATCACAGGTTATGGAATATTGCTTATATTTCTTTTAAAAGTCTAAGATGAGTGCTCTGAATGTGTGCTGGGGGTTTGGCTGCTTAAGTGCAGGACCAAGTTAGGTAATGGCACAAGTGTCAAGTTTTGGAGAGATCTGTTTGAGAAAGCTCTGCTAGGAAGTCTTATCAGGATTTCCCATACCAGCAGATACAGGAAATATCCTGTGTCTATGTATTGAACAGAGGTAGTGCTTGTTTTTACATACATTAAACAAATAAACACAATTTCCTGTTATATCAGTTGGTTGTAAAATGTCTGTATCATCTTTTACTTGCTTATCCTGTGCCAAAGTATCTAGAGCTTAGTTTTGGTGCGGCAAAGCAGTGAGGCACATATGTAATTTTAAGTGTATAAAGTGCAAAAACACAGATTTCATTAAGACCTTTCATATGCTTGAAATTATACATATGCACAAGCAGTTTATTAGAAGATGGCATTAGAAATTACTTTTCTGCATTCAAAGCAAATCCATAAATCTTACATTTAAAATCTTTAGGAAAAAAATTAAAACTTTCCTAATTACCAAGTCCACCATTCCAACTCAATAACCTTTGAGAAAATCCAGCAACCGTCAAAAACACTGTGTTCTAGCAACCTGAGGTTCTTGTTTTTGCTAGAAGCAATGTCAAGCTCATAGAAATTTTCCTGAATAGTCATCCTTTTAAAGCAGAAGAATAAAATTTAATAACATAATAATAATAATAATAATAGCAAGGGCTTCCTGTCCTCTCCTCTATATATTTTAGTTTTAGGGCATCAAAGCTATTTGATAACAAAACATTTGGTCAATGTATATTTAACTAGACATGTATTTGAATGAAAACATGTATAATGTATGTATGGAATTAGAGAGTTCTAAAAATACTGGAAGTAACAATCTGGTAACAGAAAATGCGCTTTTCCTAAACCAATATCATTGAACTGTGTGACAAGACATGGATATAGACAAGATCTAACATTACAAGTCTGATTCAGAGTTCTGCTATACTGAGCTGCTGGTCTGAAGGAAATAGGATAGATGGAATAAGGTAACTTCCAGTTTTGCATGGGCTTTGTTTCTTCTTGGTGATATAAGCAATTCTAAAGGACTGAAGCAAACTCACCGTGAGGAAGCAGGTAATTCAGATGAATTTAATGAATTGGTTTATAGCAGGATAATAGAACCTTTTCTAGAGGGTCTTTCCAAGGACAAACAAAGCAATTCACATTTAGCTCAATAACATTCACTTACATAGCAGGAAAGAATAATTACCCCATTGCAGGAATGAAAGGTGAAATTTAATAGCTTAAGTTATTTTCTGGGTCAGATAACATGATCATGGTAGTTCTTCTTGACCTTAAAATCTATGGATCTGTTCTTTAAGCTGTAGAGGCCTGACTAGATTTTTATATATAGACTTTGAAATTTGGAAAGATTAGAAACTTTTTTCCTCCCTATTAAAGACATGATAATAGACAGATGCTGATTTTACCCATTCTTTTTTAAATCTACAATTTCATTTCAGACACAGTGTCAACCATTCTCTTTATCCCCTCAGAATAATAATGATTTTAAAAAGGTTTTGCCATCTTTGACTGAATTGTTTTTCAGTGGATTTAAAAGTCACATCTAATGAATAAGAGTATGTATCATTCATTGATCTTTGGCACATACTGTGTGGCAAAAAATAATGAATACAAGGCACTATTTCATAGTTTCACATCAGGTTAGTATGATAACAAAGAAAAGCTGAAATATGCAGTTTGATTGCTTCAAAATTGGGTGAAAGGAATGATTTTGATTTTTGTAACAATACTTTAAAAGCTAATCAGAAGTGGCAAAGAGCTGGCTATTGTATTCTTCTACTTCTCTGAAAATACTTAAGCATCTCCCAGTTTCTATGAATAGCAAAGGAAAAAAGCAGAGACAATGGCCAGATTGTGTTTATTTTCATGGGTTAGTTTTTCAACTCAAACTGTCTGCTGTCATCCAAAACTGTGTACTATGCTAGAAATATTTCCACAAAATAAAAATATCAAATGCAAAAATAGTGGCACCCAGTGGTCAAGACATACTTCGTCTTTTCACTCAAAACAGCAAATTATTTTTTTCTGGGAAATGCCATACTTCTTTCAGATGGAGTATAGTATGTCCTGTTGCAATGAAAGGACTAATTGCTACTTTACCATCATTCTTTGCCATAGCCTTTGTTTCTTCATGCTCAGTAAGTTTGACATTGATTTCGGGATATTTTGTTTCTGTGAGTAAAGTGGTTTTGAGCAATCAATACAAGTTGTTGATTGTCTGCAAGGTAATTAATTCCTTAGAGGACACATATGAAGAAAAGGTTGCTAAATCCAAATTTTCTTCTATTCAAATTTCACATTTTCTTTTCACTAGATAAAATGTGATTTTTGGAAATTGAGAAAGAGAAATCAAATGACTCAGTGATTTACAATGCTGATGTTGTTTCACTTCACTTTAGCCCAGTTTCCTATGTAGCTGTTGTACCATACTTCTACCTCACCAATGCATCTTAGTATACACATGTGAAAACCTCACCAAAATCTTGTGATTCTTTTGGTCAGAATTGCTAATGCCTTAAGATTCTTACCATTCCTGAGTGAAGATAAACTGCCAGTTCTGCAGTGTCTTTCAAATCAACTTTTTTATAACCAAATATGTGATTTCACCATTCACTGTAAAAGAATTATGGAGCAACTGAATGTAGAGACCTTAAAACCATCCTCCAACAACAGTTCATGAAACGTAGCTCACCTGTAGGTGAAATACAAGAGTCAAACCGGATGAATTTATCAGAAGAACAGGATCAAATAGTAATGAAACAAACAAAAAAAACTCCAACAAAATAAACACCAAATGATATTTTTTTCCTTTTTAAAAAAATATTTTTTTGGCCGTAAATATGGTAACAGCTACTACCTCCAATATTACAGTAGCAGCTATTCTCTCACAATCATTAACATAACTGATATTAACATAACTGATATTATGTATAAAACTCATCAATCAAAATATTTGGAGAATATCTGACTCCACAAAAAGTGTTGTCATGGGAATTTTTATATGTTTTTTTTCAAACACAACTAGGATTTATCCCAATCAATAGTAGTTCTACATGAAATTTCTTTAATTGAAAACATTATAGAAGCTATAGGTGTTGCCTTCTCCACTATAATGTCATGGTGGTGTATTTTTGTCACATTTTGCCTTTAGGTCAAATCTCTTCCTATTTCATCAGCAGAATAAAAAGAAATTGTCTACATAATGTTTTTCTGCTAAAATCTTCTGTCTCATGAGGGCAAGTAACTAACTTCTTACCCTATTAAATATGATATGGAGGAAAATTTTACAGCAATTACAAATGACTGCAAATGCCTGTTAAATCCTTATTCAGCTCCACTTCAGGTGATATACTGTATTTTTTCAGCAGAGTTGTCTCCCTTTGATACTTTGAGCCATGTCCAGATTAGCTTCTTTCCCACTTCCTTTCCCTTTTCTAGAGTGTCAGTGCACCAATCAAAGGAACAAGAACATTTTTTTCAAGTATCTTCCTGTGCGGATTTACCTCTTCAGAATATGTTATTTTGTTGCCACTAAATTTATAAGCATTTAGGATAACGTAGGTTATATTTGGGTTTGAACTTTTCATCTCCTAAGTATACAAAATGGGAAGAAATTTACTTTCATAAGTGATGATCAAAAGTGGAGACCAATACCCAGATATTCTCATCTCTCATTCTGGAGACCAATTCACTGAAATTAACCATAATCAAAACTAAACATGGCAGGTATTTGAAAATACCACACAACTCAAACATATGAGCAACTGAAGAAAAAATATTACACAAATTAAAGCTGCAAAACACATTTGGACTGTTTTCAGTGAGATGAACAATTTATAGTTCTTGGAAGAAGGTAATGGGATTTGAACATGCATAAGAAGTTTGTTGTAATCATCACAGCCTACTAAACTGTTTCATTCCAGTATATGGCTACTAATTATCAGAAAAACTTCTTTCTCTCTTTTTTTTTTTTAAAAAAAAAAAAACAAAAACAAGATCTTAAGAAATAAATTCTATTTTTTAAATACAGAAGTTGTGATAAAATTGAGAAAAAAATTATGCTTTTTTTTTTAGCACTTGCTAATGTCATGAGCCTAGCTATTGAAATAACATTTCAAACATGAATTATTTATCATAATACAGAATTTTCATTTCAGAGGTCTTTGTCTTCTTGGTTTTCAAAGTCTGTGGAAAAAATGTTAAAGGGTGGAATAGCATTTTGTGAAACAGTTTTTCCTGGAACATGTCTTAATAGAGTTCAGATTCTTGACCGAATAACAGAACCACTCACAACTTTTCTAGCTTAGCTGCATAGCAAATGATAATATTTCTTTTTAAATTAAAAAAAAAAAAAGAAATACAAACTGAATATGAACAGAATGGATTGTATCAAATATGGACTACACTGTTCTGAAAATCTGAGTTCAAGCAAAGTTCAGTGGCTCACTGCTTCAGTGAAGAAAAACATGGGCATGGAATCAAGCTTGCACTAGCAGAAACCTATCAGAGGTATCTTCTGGCTTCTAAACTAATGTGATTTAATATATATACCATACTAAAATTATGGGCAGTGGATACAAGTTCTACATCTGAGTGCATTCAACTCCTTCACTCTAATTTAAGGCACATGAAGATAATTCTAAGAAGAAAGATTTTCAGGCGTGTTCAGGAATGAAGACAAAAAAAATCTTTTGTGCATAGTATAAACAGTAGCTTCAGGTTGGTTCAATTAAAATCTACTTTGCATGCTAAACTCAGTTGAGTATGTACAGTAAATGTGTTTTAGAAAATGTTGAGAGAAAACTCAATATAGTTCAGACTAGGATGTTTAAAAGTTGTTCTGAGTTGTTTTTTAAAGTTTGTTGGGTTTTTTTTTTCCATGTCTCAGGGTTCTAACAGTACAAAGAACTACACTGGGCCTCAGGAGGACCCGAGAACACCTACAAGTCTGTGGCTGAGATAATGTTGCAGATAAGCTGCCATGTATTTGGTACTTCCAGTCACAATTACTCTCTCCCCTTGTGTCCCATAAAATAAAATAAAACTACACGCATTCGGCAGGTTTTGAAAGTGCCACAAAGCTTATTCTACTTCATACTTCTGTAACTTTTAAAGAAGGCTCTGCTTCATTTCATTGCCAGTTACAAATGATGAATCCAAATTCACTACTGTAGCTTTAGGGGGAGGAATCAAAAGCTTATCTGAATGGTATAGAATAACACTTCACTAAAGCAGACAGTCATCATCTATGCTAATTAATGAACATTTATCTCATTCAGGGCTACCAGAGGGATTCTGTTTAGAGGAAAAATACAACAAAACCACACAAACAAGCAGAACCCCCCAAAACCACATTATTGTAGTCTCTTCATCCTCCCTTTTGACTGCCAAATCCTCTTCTCAGACATGCTCAGCTATGCCTGATTCACTTTCTTTTCATTGTTCTGAGGATATATATTGATGATGGCTCGAAGTGAAGCGTTTGAAATGAAGGTGAGTCACAGTTTTTATCTCTCTCCAGTGTGTCAGAAAGTCTTCTCACAAGATGAAGTCAAGCAGGTAAGTAGTAGGAAGAAACTGAATGATAACTGATTGAGGGGAGAAAGAGATCGGGAACTCAAGGAGCCTGAAAGAAAAAAGATATTGTGGTCTGATACAGTAAACAAAAGAGCAGAATTCTGTTGAACTTTTACTGTGAGTCCTGGCAAACTTGCTAAGACAGATATATTCCAGACAACATAGGAAAGGTTCGAATTTCCCCATAATGTAGACACAGTTATATAACCATGAAAAATGATTCCATGTATTTTTCTTAAACCATTCATCTGTCTGCTGTATGCATGCTTATGCCATATGAACATATGCATCTATTTAACGCTTAAGGCCTATTGTTATTCTTTTTAGTAAATTTTTCTTAAAAGGTGACACTGCAGGGTTTTATATGTTTAAAGTTCTAGTGTTCTAGTCATGTAAGGTCAGATTTGATTCTGTCCAAATGACTAGAATGAGTTAGATTCAGAAAGGAATTTTGATTAAAAAAAAAAAAAAAGGTGAGCGAATAATATAATGTTGACTTTTTTACTTGCAACCTTATTTCAAATTTTTGTTTCAAAATCCTAATTTCAGAATCAATCAAATTCTCAGAGATGAAAAAAAAAAGTGTAAAAATTATGTTGTTTTTTTTTTCTAGTTCTAAAAAATAAAACTGTGAGTAAAATGTGCTATGAACAGAGGAATAAATTAAATCTTAATTTCTAAGCATTTGTATCTCTCAACACAATTTCGACAGTTGACTTTGTCTTCAGCTATTTTACAGTAATTTCTGTGATTCTTTCCATCAAAGCTCCATTAAACCTTCTATCAACATGCATGCATCACCAAATCCTCGTCTGGAAACGACGTAGAGCATACTGTTGTTGCTTTTGATGATGCAGCATTCCAAGTAGAACTGCTGGACTCAGGCTACATTTTTCTCAAATAATAGAGTTCATCTTCTGTACCCATCTAAATATTTTCAAACGAAAAGGAACAGAATATCCATGACACTGGAACCCTTCAGATACATTTTCTTAAGGATTGAGTAAAACTTTCAAAACTTATTAAGGTGGGAGTGATAGACGGAGAAACAGATTTTGGAATTATAAAAAAAACCCAAATAAACAAAAAAACCTGGCTCCCCACACACACACACACACAAAAAAAAGAAAAACAAAAAAAAAACCCTTCCAAATTATCTCTTCTCCACAGGTGGAATATTATGCTAAATAAAAATTCTATATTTTTAATGAAAACTTTCTCCTCCAAAATGATTGTATTCCTGAGAGGAAAAAAAAAAAAACAAAACACAAGGACTTCAAAACTACATTCAGAACAAAATTCTTTCAAGAGGTCAGAGATGTTTGAACACTGATTGTTAAGAAATCTTTGCTTTTAAGAAAAAAAATAAAAAATACAAAGAGTTATTAATATATCGAGGGAGGAAAAAAAGAAAATAATGTTTGCCAAAGAACTTGCCAAGTACTTTTTATTCATATTCTCTTTCCTCAGTAGAGAGAATCACTGAGAGTATATGAAATAATAATGATTGTGGAGGCCTGCAATTTAAACTAACTTATTCTCCTTTTTCTCTTGCAGACTGGGTCAGTATATTTATGCTTGAGAACTCAGTTCTACTGTTTGGGGACAAGTTATTAGTTTTGTGATAAAACCATCTGGCCATCCATCATTATGTCAGCCTTTGGCTTTACTCAGCTGTTGACTATTTTCTTGCCTTGTTCAGGAGAGTGAGTTGACCCATTCTAATAAAGTTTCAAGGGAATCCATCAGCTGTTTTCTCTGTTATATTATTAATGGCTTCTATGAGAGTGTTTTACTGAAGAGCTGAGTCTTCACTACTAAACAGCTATACATTCATGGGGTTTGCCGCATAGCTTTTACTTACTTTTTTTGGGCTTAGTTTTTTTTTTTTTTTTTATTATTATTATTATCCATTCATAGTCTATTGTGGCAGTGACAACAAAAATGTGCTCATAATGGAGAATTCTTCTTATAAAGAGGAAGATTCTTTTGTTATGTTTGTCTATTGAGATCAACTAAAGTAGACCAACTCTGTGCTAATTTATTCTTTTTATTTGTTCTAAGTTAAAACAAAAAGATTCACAGGTTTGATAATTTTGTTATAGAATTATCTCATTTCTTGGTATTGCTGTGGGTAAATATTATCAAAAATACTTCCAGTAAATTCTAAATTCTTTTCAAATATATTATTTCAAATGCACACCCTGGGCTGATTCAGTGTTTAGTACATTTATGCTGTCACCCTTCCATATCTTTCTATCTACTGTCAGTTCATTGTACAAATGGAAAAGGATTGAGACCTTACAAGTATGGCTCACAAAATAGTCAACATTTCAGTCTGGAGGAATGAAAGTTCCCTTTTGTTTTAATTCATATGTGATTTCCTATCTCAGAGTTTGACTTCAAGCTCTCAACTTTAAACAAACTCAAAAGTAGTATGTGAATTTCTGTGCAAATCATCAAGTTTTGCCTCTATAAAAATAAAAATATTAATCTTGCTGTTTTTCTGTGAGGAAGAAGATTTATATTATTATGGCATAAACTAGTCATGTTAACTTCTCTGTTGAAGCTGAAAAGGAAACTTCTACCTAACTTAATTCCAAGCAAGGGAAGTAGATAGAGGGTGGGAATTTAACTTTAGAGAAAATCTTGTGTCTGATTTTCTCAAATGCTTTCTATAATGATGAAACTTAAATACCTCATACTTGGAAGGAATTTAATTTCACCATTTTGTTGTGTATCAGATATTAATGAAAATGGATACTGGAACATAGCATATATAACATATATATGTTTTGTCATAGCATATATAGCATATATATGTTTTACCACTTCTTTTCCAAACACTTCCACACAGTTTTACTGGAAGTAAATTTTGTAAATGAAGGAGAAAGTAAATTTATTTTCCAGCAGTTAAAAGTTTGGGAAGAACAGAATAGAAGTGTTCTGTCATTGAAAGTGGAGGAAAACTTAGTGACCTTCATTATGTAATCATATTGCATGTGCATAGTATCTAGATCTTCAGTGCACATCAAACTACTTCCTAATAAGAAAACCTAAGCCTCAACTAGATGTCCCTTATCATTGTCATTTCACAGTTGAATCTTTGGTTGTGTGTTTACTGATACAATTAATAATTATGCCATCCAAATGCTGATGAAAAGACAATTTTCCTTGCTTCTTGCTTTAAGTGTATCATACCTTATTTTCTCCCTCTCTATCTTGGTGTTGTTTTGCTATTTTGCTAGCAGACCAAACACAGATTGTCTCTTTTTTTATTATTACTATTTTTCCCTTTAATTCCCAGCCTCTATATTTTCTCTCATTCAGTATTACACTGTTTGCTTCTGTGTGTGTCTGTTAGGATTCCAGCATCACAATGGAATAAATATTTTCATCCTATTTTTTTTGACTTTTCCTCTTGATATTCCTTTATAGATGAGAAAATATTGTAAAAAAGACATTAAGCTATCTCATTATCTATTTAGTCCCTCCAGAGAAGTGCCCTAGGTGTCATTGTGCTAAGAAAATGATCTGTCAGCATGATTAGCATTTGTGACATCTCTCAATAATCATCTTAGTGGCACACTTTGGGAAGCAAACTTCAGGGATCAGTAATTATTCCTTTTTGATATTTGCTTTGCACAACAGCTAATTTAATGTAACTTCTAAGTCCATATAGGGGATACCATGATACAGATGTATGAATGGTAATAGTCACTTTAGAATCAGTCAGGACTTATCCAGTCAATATTAAAATTGCTAAATCTCTGACTCCTAGATCTTAGTAAATTTCAGCTTTAAGTTCTAACAGTCACAATTTTTTCTTCTGAGACAACATGCTTTTTGTTTTCATTGTTGCAGGTCATAATAGCAAACATCAAATGTTTTTAAAGCTTGACTCAAATATTTTGTATTGTATAATGTCAATAGGATCTTCAAAAACTATTGTGTAGAGGAAAAAAATATCATTTGGTTTGTGTCTTTAATGAGTGCTTTGGGCAAATGTGCATGATACTTTAATTTAGTATTTCTCTTAAGCTATTTTGCAGTACAGTTTAAAGCTTCTGTGCTCTGACAGGAAGAGTAACTTAACATTTAGCTTCAAAAACAAAATTAAGAACTTTTATAGTCTGATTACATTTTGCGTTCTGGTGTAAATTTCATTTACAAGAATGAGATACTTAGAAAATACTGAAAACATTATTGTTACTATCCACTATACCATAAAGAATCCTGGTAAACTCAAAAATCTTAAAAACACTCTGAGTTCATCAATTTCTGTGAATAAGATTTTATTTCATAGCCATCAGCTTTGTGTTCACCTTTCCCATCCAACTGGAATATAAATGTTAGCCAGCCACTGCAACTGAATGACGCCAGGGACATTACTTTATGCATAGGAATAAGATTGATTTTTACTAGATGTGTGTTTATCACTTGCTTTGTGTCTGCCTGCACAGACCACTTAACTTCTTGATATCACTACTTGCTACTGTAAAAAAAAAACAAAACAATAAAAACAAACAAAAAACCCCTTGGAATTTAACAAATTTAACAAAAAGTAAACATAAATCAAGGCAAAGATGTCAGCTATCATGCTATTAAACTGTTCTCTCTCTCTCCCCCCCTTCAAAAGATATCGTGAATTCCTAGAAAAAAACCCAGTAATACTAGATGTTGTCAACTCTCTGTTCTGGAGTACTCAATCACAAATTAAAGATAAGGATAATCTGAGGAACTGACCTCTGAAACAAATGGGATATTTGAGCCTGTCACATGTCTTGAATGGATTTTTGTGCAGAAAAGGACTCATGCTTGCAGTTGGTGCATGAACATTGCTTCTTCTTGTCTCTGCCTGTCTTTACAAGAGTTAAAACCATAATGTCTTGAAAATGCCAATACAATTTTTTGAGTAAATGTCAAAATGAACTGGTTTTACATTTCTGTGACATAAATATTTTGATTCAGCAAAATGTAATTGCAAATTCAATCAAAAATATAACTAGCCTTACTCAAACTGATTTGTCAGAGGAGGATTATTCAATTCCATTTGTGACATTCATGTTTTTAGCAGCTTTTGTAAATTTCTTTTTAGAAACCTGGATGAAGTTCCTAGTCATATGGAAACTGTTATTATAGTTGTTGCTAGTCTCATTGTTAGTTAACGAAGTTTTCATTTGAGTTCTAAACATGTAGACATAAAGTTTTCCCTTTCTTAATCCTCTTTGGACTGCTTAAGTCTTGTGGAGATGTATTCATCACTAAGGAGTGTATACTCTTTACTTTTTAAAAAATAATTTTGTAAGTGCATCTGGATAAGTTTGTTTTTTTTTTAAAAAAGAAATCTGTGTTTACAGTTTTATTGTTTTTCACTTGACTCGGATTTGTACGTATTTATATGAATAGGTATGTCTTTATGCATTATTCATAAGCCTTATGGAACAATACATAATGCATAAGAACAAACACAGTGAGTCCCATTCAGTCCTTACCATAAAAAACTTGTCTTTGAACCATATCATTAAAGTTTGGTGATGCCTTTTTTCACACTGGAATCAGACAACACTTTGTAGGGGATTTTTTATAATGGCACCTCAGAGAAACTTTGGGGAAATTCTGCAGCTGTTCTGATTATGTGCAAAACTCAATTCTATTTCTGTAAGAGGCTGCAACAGAAAGTAAAGGATTAATCATTTGTTGCAAGAAATTTTAACAACCATTTCCTGTAATTCTGTTTAAGAATCTAACACATCCTCATTGTCATACATCGTAGATTAAGATTACATGAAGACAAGGTGATCTATTCCTCAGAATATGGCAACCTAGATAAAAAGAAAAAGCACGTTAGGTGATAGTGCTTTTATTTTAATCAAAAAAATTGGGGGGTGGGAAGTATTCAATAGTCTCTGAACTCACTTTAGTCTCCTTGAAGAAGAAATATCTCAACTATGCAAGCTTTAGTTGGATGAATGACGAACAGTGGCATATGAAATAGTTGCATTACTATTTTATGTTGCCATTATCTTAATTCTCAATACATTCATAAGTTTCATTAACTGAGCATGTGAAAGAAATGATAATAAAATGTGTGACAGCTCTGCAATTCAGTGATGGAGCCCCTATGATGTTACAATTTAATATTCAAAGTTAATGACAATAGAATGCACTGTATAAGAGCTTTGAGACTGAAAACTATAAACCAGGGATGGGCATGCAAATTTCTGAGCCACTAAGGTAGAGAAAACAGATAGAAGTAATCAGAGTAACCCAGAAACATGCATTGAGAAAGTGGTCGTTTTTCATTATTATGCCTCTATCACTGTAACTAGGTGGTTTTAGTTCTGTGTATATATATATGTGGCAGAGAACATGCATATATACAGTTGTTTTACAAAAGCAGGTATATATATATATAAATATATATACACCCACATGCAAATGCTAATTGAAATTCATATTTCAGAGATTTGTTGTCTATACTCCAGATTATGCTGTGAATTTGGCATCATAAATCATGGTGTCCGTGTGGGTTTTCCGTTCAAAGAAAAGAGATTCATCCAGATAAAAGTATGAACCTCTGTGGAATCCCAGCACAGGGCCTGCAGCCCTGATCAAAAGCCATCTAAAATGCACTCCCACCTCTTTACTGTGTTTTGTGATTTTGGATCAATCTTATATATATGTATGCTAAGTGCAATGACTGCAAACAAATGACATGTGGCACTTTAGGGGACACTGGGAAGTCAAGTATATCATCAGACCGAATTTTAAATAACTTAAAACTGAATTATTTGAATCACTTTCATTTATTAATTTTAATGGTAAAAAAATAAATAAGTCTTTACAGCGTGTTGCAATCCAAATGAGACAGTCTCAGGCCAGAACAACTCAATTTGAAGATGAAAATGTATACAAAATGGAAATGGTGAAAGCCACCAAAGAAAAATATACATTTATGCTTTTAAAGGACAGACAGAAAAACAAACAAACAAACAAAGCAAAACATAAAAAAAAGAAAAAAAAACACCATAAAAGAAACTTTTTTCCCTGGAAGTTTGCTCATTTTTTTCAACAAGCTTTTGGCTTTATTAATTTTATTTATTAAAAGGAGTTGCATATTTTTTTGTGCGTTTTGCTTTTCAAAAAGTAAAATTTTGTAATTTCCACTTCTGTGAACATTGTTAGAATATAAGAATTACTTAAGACAGACAACAAGGCAAAAAAATTATAAAATAAAAAATAAAATAATAATATAATTAAAAAAATAAATAAATTCAATAAAATATATAAAATAAAATCACCTGCCTTCCAAACAGTTTGCACTAGGTTAAAAAAGGCTGAGTTTGACTGATTAACACAAAATGTTACAAATTGCCCCACAAGGCAAAAGTGACTTGTTTTTTCTAATAAACCCCTTTGGGTGAATTAAAGTAAATTGCTACTAGATGATCAGTGTTAGCAGATATATATGTTACATTTATTTTAGAATAATTTGGTTGTGAAGGTAAACCAGTATGTAGTTATTTTGGTTGTTAATATCTATAGTAATATGGCACAAAGGCATAAAGATATCATTCAAGAAAATGTGTGAGAGAAAAGAGAGAACAAAAGAGACAGAAAGAAAAAGAGTTCATATTCAGGACCCAGAGTTCTCCCACGAACCTTTTTGTCATTGCTGTGGTCACTGCTGTCACTGGTGTACTGTCCATCGGGGAGTGGTGGGGGAAGAGGCCCATGAAACATAAAGTACCATGTGTTTATACACTGTCAAGAGACCATCCTGCTGGCACCTTCCCCTGTACCAGGGTGGGGGGGTGTGGGTGCTGTTGTGCACAGCCATGCTGGTTTTGCAGGGATGGGTCAGAGGATGGGCTTGTTTTCACACAGTCATTTGGGCTGGAGTGGAGTGGGGGGGAAGATGCTTTGGAGACACCCCTGCTAAGAATGAGGTGTTCTCGAGAGAACTGGTGGGTGCGTGCAAAAGGGTCTCCTTTGAAGGTCTGACTCATAGGAGATAAGCATCACATTCCCAGACACTCACCCCTGGCCTCCACAAACCTAGCAGTTTGTGGGCTATGGCCTCCTTCATTCAGCCTTTATCGTCAATCCCTTGGAAGAAGGTTCTTTGCACAGTGTGCTGCGGTAGCAATGTTTTGTGCAATTAAAAGAATGCAGTTCCTCAGAGTGCCTTTTGCCTGGCTTAGGAAGTTGCAGGATGTTTTTGTCTGTCTGGTCTCTTGATTTTTGTCACCAAAATTTTAGATTTTAGTGCGCTGTTCATCTAATTTGCCATTTTGTTTGTAAGAGTATCTGTGAACAGGAGAAAAGATAACCATGATGATCACTGTGTAGAAATAGATGTAAATATCTATATAATTCATATTCACAGTCACGAAAACACAATACATTTTTTAAAAATGCAGCTCTTATGCCTTCCATTTCAATGAAAGCAAAAAAGATTGTGTGACTTTTCCTTTCTCCACAGCACGCAAAATGGAACACCTAACTTTTAATATGAATTTTGCTCCTCATTTCACCACCATGACAAATAGACTTCAGACTTCAGTTTGGAGCAATGTCAGTAGATGGGGATATCCTCAATTTCTTGTTATACAAAGTAGGATCGGTTTGTCATGTGTTCTCTCTTTCTTAGCTGTTGAGCTTCTGGATTTCATGCAACCACCTTAGCTACTTAGGGAACTTTAATTTCCAAGACCTGGGCAGCCTGCCTACCTTTTCACACACTTAATAAAATCAGACAGAAAGAATTACAGACTTAAAAGGAAAAAGGAAAAAAAAAATACTTATGGAAAATGTAACATAAGGTTGTTATTTTAAAGAGGGTTCACATTTGTTTTCAATACGAAACTTGAATATGGCATGGAAAATTGAAATAGTATTTTTCTTTGAGGGCTGAACTAACACAAAAAAATTAATAGAAATTGTGAATCAGGATTGCAGAGAATACCTGGTGCACAACCATTAAAATGTGAATAATTTCTAAGCAATTACTTCTCTCTCCTTGGTTTCATTTCCTTGGGGTAAAATAATTGCATCTGCATGGTTTACCTTTTTTTTATTATTTTTTTTAAATTATAGGTGTGTGTGTTTTTTTCAATCCCAGAATAAAAGGTAATGCCACTTCTATTTTGTAAACTACCTGATTTTAAGTGTTATTTAAAACACTGAAGTAATCAGTAATGGCAGGACATAAATGGTTTATTTCAGGAAAAAACAGAACTCTGTGAAATTAGTCTTTCAAATAGGTTGGATTTTTTTTTATTTCCACTTAGATTTGCACACAATAGCACACAGATTTAACAATACACCAGATGCAAAATAGCAGCCAAACCCATTCCTATACAAAAATTGATATATCACAACTTTCATTAGTTCTTTCTCTTGCACCTCTCACCCTCTCTGGGGTGCTGCACATCAAAATGCTTTATCCCTTGCTGTTTGGCTTAATGCTGCAACCCTGCAATTGGCAAACAACTTCTCCTTGCCCTTAAGCTTTGCACTTGGTTCTCAAGAATTCCTTGGAAATACTTATTGTCAATACCTGTGATGAATAATATGAGCAATGACTAGGCTTCAAATGATATAACTGAGAAATTAGACATAAAGATAAGGATTCTTTTAACAAGCAATATGGCTACACAGCAACCCAGATTCCTTATGTCCGAGGAATCCAGCTCCAAATATCATGGAAGAAATACAAATATAGATTGTTTAACTGCATGTCAAAAGTTAAAAGTGAGTTTTTATCACCTTTTCTTTTGCTCTCAAAAAGACTGCTTCTACTTAAATTCAGCTTCATATTGTTTTCTAGTGAAGTAAATTTGAGCTTTTTTTGATGTTCTTGATGTTGAACACCAAGAAGATACATTCAGTTGTACTGAAAAGACAAGTCTTCAGCACACAGGAAATGGCTCTTACTGTTAGTGGAAGCTTCTGTATTTTTCAGTCCTTGTTTAGAGAACTTTTGTAAAAGGATATATGGTAAGGGAATCACGTAAGTGATTGTGATACACACACACATATATACCAGCTAGTCATGAAATATCAAAGATGAAGCATCAAAAGACTGTCACTCAACTGGTGAGTTGAAAATGATCATTGAGAGCTCTTAACAATTTGCAAAACCGGGAAGGTGAAAGGCTGGTCCTCCACATTAATGGTCATTTGACTACTTGTGGAATTTGAGACCATATTGGAAGAAAGGCTTATAGGGAGAGAAAATAGCTTTAAAAATGCTGATACAGCTAGAAAAAAAGGTACACAGTATTTCTGATGAACTGTCTTTTCAGTAAGATACTGATCATTAAAGATTGTCCGCCTTTTCTAACTGCATTAGTTTGTCCACCAGAAAGCAAAAAAAAAGAAACAAACAAACAAACAAACAAAAAAAAAACCAAAAAAAACCAAAAAAAACCCAAACAAACCCTTTTTCTGCAAATGCTAATTCTCTTTCCCTTAAACCATGTCACTGTAATGACACCATGAATCCAAAAATACAAACATAAGGCTGTAAGTTCTCATTAATAGGTAAAATTTAATTTTAAATACTCAATTTCATTGATAATAATGAAGGTAAGTCACTTTTATAAAATGAAAGATCATTTTATGTTTGAGCTTGTCTGGACAAGATTTCTCCCTGTCATAAAGTAGAACTGAAAATATGCCTGTAAAAGCATTAGTTAATAATCATGACAGCTTAGTAGCCACTTTTACTAAATGTTTTTAAATTTATCCTCTTTTTTCTGTTTTTCAATGAGCTGATAGTATACAATAATTTTTCAAATATACTTGCTATTTAAACTATTTTTAATATTGATGTATGAGCATAACAGTTTGTCTGCATCTTGTCTGTAAGAAACTCATGGAACTACTTTTGAATAGATACTCTTTTATATAAAAGTTATTTGACTTTTGATAGGGACTGCTGACCTGTAGTCAACTCATTTTTGTGGTCTAGGGGAAGAAGAGCATGTCAACAGCCTTAAAGAGAAGCGCTTGGACTTATTCTGTGCAGAAATACTTATACCACACATACATAGGTTCATAATTAAGGTACTTATCTACTTTGTCTAGGTATAAAAAAAAAATATTAAAGAGATAGATTATTCATTCCTCTCTTTCAGACAAAAATCTTAATTCTCAAGTTCTGAAATGTGTTATGAAGAGGTATCTCATTTTTTCTCAATTAACTATGTAAGAATATAAGTCCTCTGATTGGTACCAAAAGTTAGACAATATAAGCAGTGGTCTCAAACTTGTTAATGAAAATTATCTAAAAATCTCTTCCCTGCTAGAACATTACAAATTAACACCTAATCCTTTTTCTTTAGCAGCCAAAAAAAAAAAAAAAAAAAAAAAAAAAAAGCT
>JAWWMP010000165.1:44277841-44321447 GCA_035047865.1 Dendrocincla tyrannina | reverse complement strand
TCCTTTTTCTTTAGCAGCAAAAAAAAAAAAAAAAAAAAAAAAAAAGTTGGGAACTCACCACATGTTAGCTAGATGGTTAGCATCAAGCATAATCTTGGATGAGAGTTGACTGTACTTTTAACACATGCTAAGATAAGCCTAAATTGAGGTAGCTTCTTTAGATCAAACTGCCAATTCTTCTGTGAGAGGATTGTGTAATTTTTCTTTAACTTTTGTTAGATAAACTTTTTTTTTTTTTTCATTTTAGTCACATACTTTCTTCTTAGTTATAAAATTATGGGGTACTGTTTGTTCATCATAATGTAGGCTGAGTCATCATGCCACTGGCAGACTAAAACAGAGTTATCACATTTGACACAAGCATATAAATCCTGATGTGAACTCTCCAGAGTGTGAATAAAAGACCTGCAAATAATTTGTAATGTGTGCTGAATTTATGTTGTTCTAGTGAAACCTGTTCTCTAGAATATTCATAGGAAAGGAATGAAAAAAAGGGCATAAGCACAATAAAAGTGAATTTCTTGTAAACACGTAGTGTGGATTTTGCTTTGCTCAGCCAGTAGGAATTAAGCTCTGTCTCTCCCTCCCCTCCCTCCAGTGCTTTCAATGTTAGTCCAGTTGGCAGAATTTATGTTTAAATCAGTGCTGGACAATGAGAAGTAAACCTTACTTCTGTCTCATTAAAGTAAATAGTATTTTTTTTAAAAAATGCAGTGAACACAGGACCATGTCCATCATATGTTGCTTTCATCATTTTTTTTCCCACATTTGCAACAGTTTACAAGTATTAGAGACAGTCTTTTTATTTAAGAATGCTTAAAACTAAAAACCAATATATTGCTGTAATCTCTTTCAGACTGAATTAAGCTGGTATTTCCTTCCATTTCTCTTTCAAGAGGAACACTTGTTGGAAATATTGGTCCAATGACAAGCCCTTGAGAGTAGGCCAGTGAGTTATGATGACAAGAGGCATTCTTAAGCGCTTTAATGGTGGATCATCCAAGGGGAAAAAAGATGAGGCCCATAGTCTCTAGTGGGTACTTCAATTCACATCTGACCTACTGGATACTGGTAAATGTAGGTTATCATTGTTTAGAATGTTGGCCAAGCCCTCTCCAAGCAATTGAGGTACTCTTACTTGGATATGATGTTATGAGTCAGAAATTATCCTATGAATACCTTCTCTTTGAAGCAGTGAAAGGTTTACCTCTTTTTGTGTTGCCTTTTTTATCTTTCCTTTTTAAGCAGTTTTTAAATGGATTACATACTCATTGCCCTAATGATATTGCAATGAAAAAAGCCATCTGAAAAATGTTGCAGAAAGATTGCAAAACTTCAGCTTGAACTGTAATCTCAAACATTTAGACACTTAAATAAGTAAAGTAGCCAGCTGAGTGTCAGCAGCTTAAAGCCTTGGCAGAAGAATAATGCAATGATCAGCTGAGGAGATGTGGGACTATTAGTTATGTAAATCTTTGCATTGTATTCCTTCCTACATCTGGCCAAATCAGAATCCTCCTCCTTTGTTTTCCTTCTACACTGCTATTTAACATTTATTTTGGACCCTGTGCACAAGATGTGAAGCACCATTTCACCAAGACTGGGATTAAGTAAAGGGAAAGAGGAAAGATTTTGCTGTATTGCTTAGTATGACTGTTGTAGGGGGTTTTCTAAATACCTTGAAGAAGGATACAGCAGTAGCATCTCCTGTAATGTTGTCTTCTAGACATTCTGATAGCATATCAACTATGCAAATTAGGCTTCTCCGAAAATTATAGCTCTTTCTAATCATCAGTCCCACCTGATAGAGCTGACATTAATATTGTACATTTAGATTACAACATTGACAGCTCAGTAAATTTATCTCAAAACTATGCACAAAACCGAGTTCACCCACGACTGCAGTGCAGATGTTGTGTCTGCAATCTGTTTCAGAAATACACACTGCTACTGACCGAACTGCTCAAGAACTTTGATTGGTAGTGGTCTGTGGTGACAGTCTGTCACATTTGGTCTAGGAAGTCACCCACAGTCTAGTCACAGAATAGTTAAGTACAATAGGTTCTGTATGCATGTGAATTATAAAATAAAATGTCAAAATACATGAAAGCCTACTAAAATTGTCTGTTTCACAGTGTTTCTGTTCAGTAGCTGCAACATAGATCTCTGCAAACAATTAAAGGAAACTCCAGGAAGCCTGTGCACTGATCCCTTAAGCAAAAGAGGTTTCAGGAAACAGAATCCAGCACAAAAACCATCCTGTGGCCCTCTATCACTTGAAATGATGCCACCACTGTATGCATGCCAAGTTGTTAGTGAAACTGGTGTGTAGGAGACTCAGTGTACATTCAAAACATGTGAATTATACAAATTAACCTGGTTCTGGTTGGGCTTTTGTCCAGAAAGGATATCTGATTTGATTCCCTATGTCAGAACACAATAGACAAGAAAACAGTTTATGGAAAGTCAGAGTAACTGAGCGTCTTGATTTAAAATTCACAGTTGTCTGGCTCTTTCTCTTATGCATGAACACTCATGAACAGAAAGTCCCATGAGTGTGGATGAAAAGTTGTTAGGAGTATATTACCTTATCACTTCTTTAGTGGATGGCAATGTAGGATGACTCTGGAAGACTGAGGTGTTCTAGGTGATGTTTTTTAAATGTAGTTTCAGCTCAGTTAAAAATGTTAAATTAAAACACATTGGTAAACCCTGTTTTCTCATTCAAATCAAGAAATTTTAGCTGGCATTGTTGCCTGCAGCTAAAAACTTGAGGGGTTTGGGCTTTTGACTTTAAATATTCTTATTAAAACTGTCTAAATTATATTCTGTAGAGAATGGCAGCATTTAGCAAAACAGTTAACAAAGTTGATTACAAACTCAATTTCATATACCGAGGTAGTTCTGTCAGATAATTTCAAATACACCAGATGGACTTTAACCCCCTAATGAAATTGTATCTGTTCTTGTGGATTATGCAAACTGGACTGGATTGCCCAGATGGCTATTGAGATGGGGAGTAATCTTCAAGTACAGATTCTTGAATAAGTTGTAGAATAAAATTGTTACATATTAAAGCTACATCTATTAGAAATTTAAAAAGTATATACCATCAGGAAGCAGGGGGGGGAAAAGTGTAGGGTTTTGTTTGGGTTTGGGTTTTATTTTTCTTTATTACTTTTGGGAAAAAAAAGATACTTCTAGCATATTCTTCTTCCTCACCTCTGACCTTCAATATGCAAACTCTTCATATAGCAGCTCTAAACCCATCACTCTGACAGCTGAGAGACTCTGAGCTGTAAGGGACTCCATTTAGGGCTGTGCTGAGACATTCTCACTACATGCTGCTGTGCTATAGACTAGCAAATCCCTTTAGTTTTCTGTGCAGCTCCCTCTTTCTGCTAGACCTGATTACTCTGCTAGGTTCTCGCTTTGTCTGCACTGATTTGAATGCCACTCCTAGGCTCCCAGTACATACAGCAAAACTTTCTCTGGAAAAGGCTTTAAGTGCTGCAGAAATTTCATTTTTAGACTGGCCTGAGTCAGGTGTCCATGTGACTGACAGTGGTCTACAGGGGTCCGAGGAATGCTACTCTGTTTCAGGAATCAAAGCCCTAAAGTAGGTCTGTAAGAAAAAGAGAATATTTTTAACAAATAAATCTGTGGAAATGCAAACCCATTATTCCAGTCAGCCACGATGTGGAGATAACTTAGGTATATATTAGAAGTCTGTGCTCTGTATCCTGTACAGTAGTTATGAAAAGCAGCTCCTGCTTTGAGCTTACTCAGACAAAAGCAGCCTGGAGAACACTGATAACATGTAGCACATGTTACATGTAGCACACTCCTGCATCCAACTCGTTATTTCTGGACTGGAGTGTGGTACTATTATCTTCTCCCCTTCATGTCTTTTCTCTGAACTCCCCTCTTGCAGCTTTCATAAGAAATCAGTTAATGAGTGGTAATCACTCTAAAAAATGTAGTGTATGAAATAATATTCAAGCTAAATAACAGCTATACTTCTGTAGATACACTCCATTCTGAAACAAACAGATATGTTAAATAATGTACCCAAAGTTTAGAACGCATATTTTTTTTTTTATATTGCTCCTTTGTGTACTCATTTTTCTTTTTGCATGAAAAAGTGACTAAAATAAATATATTTTGTGTGTCTCTGTGTGTATAGACATATATATTTGCTGCGTACTAGATGCTATAAAATCCTGCTCTCCTTGGAGAGAGAGTTGAATGCATGGCAAGTGTGCAGAGGCTGGCAGTGTTTGATGGAACTTGGAAAATGTTAGATGTAATAACAATGGATGTGCTAACATCCAAATGTCAACATCTAAAGTTTTCTGGACAGACATTTAATCTTTTATAACCTGGAGATACTCATTACTCTTTAAAAAGACCCCCCAGTGACTATTAACAGATGCGCTTTATTTAGACATATTTATATACCTAGTGTTATAGATATGAATGACATTTGTAAATAAATCAACAGTGCAAAGAAGTTCGATTAAATATTGAAAAAGAGATACTATGGAGAAAATATCTCTTACATGAAATGATCTTCCTATGAAATAAAATACCTCTTACAATTGTTTGTATTCATATAATAGCTGCATTCCCTCTTCCACAATAGTCTGTGACATCATTGTCTTTTTATGGGCACTGATTCTGAGCTGAAGTTTGTCATCCTGTCAACAGCAAGTGTGACCATTTGCAGGGCAAGGACATGTCAGGACACGTGGGACACATTTGTATATACAGCCTTTTCCTGCCGTCTGCCTGCCCACAGCCTAAACTCAATCCCACCCACATGCCTCTTAAAGACCACAGTGGGAGAAGGACAAGAGAAAGGAGGGCAAGGACACGGGGTGGAGATAAGAGGGAAGAGTGTTAACAAGAGATTACAATGACTGGAATGTATAAATTGGAGGTGGGGGACAGGCAGAATTGCTTAAGAGGTGTTAAAACATGATTTATACCATAATCCTGATTTTGCTTGTGATTCTAAGTTATTCATATTTTATAATTAAGATATTATAAAATATTATCTATTCTTTATATTTATGCTTCTATCTCTTTGTTTATACATACATGTATACATCTACATTTACATAGACCAGAAAATTGTGTTTCCAGCATAGGCCATGTATATTCTTTCTCAGTACTTATATTGCTATGAATTGTGTTCAACGGCTTGGGAAAAGTATGGATAGCGACTGCCATTCCTTTTTTTGGAATAATTTGTACATATACACTATACATTCATTCTTTGTTCATATGGAAAAGGTGTAACATATTTGACCTTCAGTTTTCGTGAACTGTCAGAAGCTTAGACCGATACCTCTTTAAAAGTATCCCCAATGGCAGTGTCCCTTCAAAACCACTCAAAATTCCAAATTTCAGGATTCATAATACCAATTCAGCATTACTAATTCTTTCAGGTTAATGGTCTTCCTGTAAGTTCTTCCATTCAAAACTGACCCTTTGACATGTGAATTCTAGTACCACTAATGCAAGGAAAGAAATGTGTTGTGTGCTAGAGTGGGATATCACAAATCAGTCTATGTCAATCTACCCTGGTAATAAAAATTTCAGAAAAGGAGACAAAGACCTTGCATATGAATGTGACAAAATTTGGTATAAATAATGTAGTGATGTTTAGAAATGGAGAAAATAAAAGCAAAATGTGCAGTAATTCTTTTTATTTATGAATAAGCCACTCATGTAAAGTCTACACCCTGTGGAGTAACTGTAGGTGCCTAATTGACTGCCTGTAAGCAAACCATTACAACTCTATTACTCTGTCAGCTGCGGGGAGGACACAGTGGGTAAAAAACAACTTGTAAGTAAAGTTTTCACACCCCTGCCTCGTTGTGAAGTCCTCAGCTGCTTTTCACATTCGAAATCCCAAATGTGTCTCTTCTCACAAACTCCCTATCTGTGTAGTGCTGGCATACACAGCATGATCTGCTATGGCAATTCTGCCAGATAATTAGAAACAAATTTAGCCCTAGTATAAGCATGCACACAGTTTCCAACAAAGCCACTGCCTTTATTAAGAAAAATGTCACAGTAAGAAGTTTTGTGACACTTATAGAACTGTGAATGTGTCATCATACAGCATCAACAGATCTCCAGCTCTTGTTGATTATCTTTGTCTCTCTCTAGAAGTAGCTTAAGACTGAGAACTGCAACAGAAGGTGGAAAAAACGGGAATGCAATAGGGTGGGAGTGAATAAATATATTATTTTAAAGGTATATTTCTCTTGATAGTGAATAATATCTTTTTTTAAAAGAAATATGGTATCGAGAACATAGATAAAATCCTTTTAACAGAGTCACTGTATTCATTGACATCAAACTTTCTATAGCTTCCTTCAGTTTCCTCAGCTTAGCTACTGTTTGAGAGTTTCAAGCTACAGAAATGGATAACACGTAGTACAAAAGAAAACAAAATATAGCTCACTCCCATCTTCTAATCTGCTGGGTATCTAAAAATATCTCTAAACCAGACTCAATATAAAGACTACTGATAATCTGTGCAGAAAGAGCAGTGCACTGTGAAGAATGTCGCCCTGTGACCCAAGCAGTATTTCAGAGACTCAGATGATCACAGTGGAGATGCTCAGGAAATGCAGTGACAGCTGGCTTTTCTGAAAACTTTTTGAAGCTTCCTTCTTCTGTTTGGATAAGATATACCAAGAGAGGGGCCAGTTGGAATTCAAAAATGTAAAAATAAAAGTGAGTATGAATATGTATTTATACATACACATACAAATTTCTCTATATATAATTTCTTAACAGTTAAACACTGTCCTAAAAACGTCAGTAAAATTTGGAACTGGCTCCACTTCAAGTCTGAGGAAGTTTAAATAAGTTCTGGTTTCATCAAAAGGAGTCCATCTACCTTACCATCTCTATGGATTAACTGATTATTGCCCATAACCCACAAATTTGACCAGATATTGGTAGAGGTGCATAAACGAACCACATCTTAAAAGGGCTCAGGGTTGATCTTTGTGCTTATGATGTATCATGTCTTGTTAAAAACAACAACCAAGGAATACAGATCTGATAGCAGCCTTTTATTGTCTTCATGCTTCTGAATAGTTACGATTCAGCACCCTTATGATGGAGGCAGAAAATCACAATTACTCCTCGTGGGAATTCATTAAACTGGGATAACTCAATTGCTTGCAATCACATATTCTTGCCCTTATCTATCTCAGCAGCTGCTGTATTCTGTCTGCTGGACACCAGGCCTATGAGCCAAGGGAGGATTCAGGTCTTTGAGATCTGAACACCTGAGAGTTCCACACAGCAAACAACTCAAGGTACTCTAATTGCACTTCAGCTTAGTCTTCAAAAGTACACAAAAATAAAACCAAAGAAAAAAAAAAGAAAAAGTGGGCTGAAAGTTTTTGAGAATGAGGATGCTAATTTTTTTGAGATGCAATTAAACTGAGGAAACCTGGCAGTGGAGGGAATTAGTCTTTTCCTTTCCTCTAAAGTGGTTTACAAGTATGTCTGCATCTCTTTTACTACCCCACTATTCTTCTTGTTAACCTTAAGCATTTACCCTTTGTACTTAGAGTCTTTTAAAGACTTATAAAGATATTCATAAGAGTCTCTGAGTATGTAAGATAATTCTTAAGCAATGGGGAAAGTCAGAAGTGTCCTTACATTTTTTCTATACACCATTTTCTTTCTTACAGTCTTCCTTCTTGTCAATATATTTTTGTGAGATATCTCAGAACAATAGAATTCTGCCATTTACCTGCTTAGACAGTGACAACCATTACAGAAAGCTATACAACATCTGAAAGAAAAACAAACAACACAAAAACAAACCACAAACAAAACAAACAAACCCACAAGTTAGTTGTACAGAAACATCTCAAAATTAAAAAGGCAGAAGTGTTGGAGCTCAAGGTCTAAACAGTTATGGTGGGTTTTCCCGCCAAGGTATTTTGGGTAAAATCTAAGCTTGCTTAAAATTTTTGTCGTGTTCCAGAACACAGAGTAAAAATAATTTTCTCAGATCAGGCTTTTTGTTGTTTCTTTGTTAAACCACATTGTTACACAATGCTAGTTAGAAGATTGAAAAGTAAAATTATCAAAACTCTTATTCAGAGGCAATACCCAACCAATCCAAAGAGAGATCCAAAACAGCACTTAGGCACCTATCATACACTTATAGGGTAATTTAAACATATCCAGAAGGGTGACCTAAAAAACTCCATCTACTCACATGTCTGAGAGTCCATAGGCATCTAAGTTTTCTAACTTGGTGTGTCTCTGCACACATCAAAATATGTCACCTTCTCAGCTGAATGAAATGCACATCCTCACCACTCAGTCCATCTGGGATGCAGTACAATGTGTCCTTGTGCTAAGTTTGCCCAGTGGCCCAGTGCAGTGGGTGTGCTCTGAGCTCACTTCACGCATAATGACAGCATCCATGGAAGCACATGGCATAGCTCCCACAGTAACTTTCATTCAAAAATAGGTCAGGAGAAGGCGGCAAGTACTTTCATAGCAAGGCTGTTATGCAAAACGTGTTTAGTAATATCACCTCCTCCTCCTTCTCCCTCTTCTTGCTGGCTATCTTATGAAAAAGAAGCAGGAGAGAGTTGTCAGCTGACACTTCATATGACTTACATATAGAAGTGCAACAAAGCATTTTGGTTGCTAATCCTACTTCCATAGAACCTAATTTGGACCATGGATAATTGCCTAAATTCAGAAGAAAGGCAAAATTTTAGATGCTTCCTTCTCTGACATTTTCAAATGTGTAGATTAGACATCCACCCTCAAACACATTGGCTGATATGAATTATGTTTAAGGGCTGTACTGGAAAGTTTAGATACCCCACGCTGAGCCATTAATTTCACTCCTCACACTTGCATCTAATTTTGAGACACTAAGTCAGCAAGCAGTCCTCCAAACAATTTTTTTTTTCCCTAAGATTTAGACCTTTAACCAGATTTTTAAAAGTTCAAGCTAAAGCATACTGAACCTTGCACTAGGGATCTATGTGTGCCCAGTGTCTTCCTCTTCTGAATACCTCATTGAAGGAAGTTAGATCCTAGTGTTGTCAAATGGGCAGAAAATAATCTGAAAAATTAAGAAACTGAATTTCCACAATTATTTCAAAGAACTCTTGGTCAGTGTCAGAAATTAAAGGACATTGGTAGCCATAGAAAAAGTTCTATTTAAATATAAAAGATCAGTTCTCTTCTACTCTAAACTCTGTGAGCACTCCCTTCCTCTATCAGCTTCATCAGGAAAGTCAAAGCTCTAGAGATAGCTTATTTTGTTCATTTCATTCACGAAGTTTACAATGAGTCTGACATCTCTGAGAAAGATTTCTCTTTCACAGAACTGCCAGCAAAGGAAGCAAGGATGCAGAGACAAGACAAACCAACAATATTCATTTTTATTTATACAGACAGTTCAGAAGGAAGTAGTTATATATAATAAGAAAAAAAAGAAATCCAATATATAAAAATAAAAATATTTTTTTCCTGATATTTTAGTCATTATCTGCTTTCTCTCACTTCCTTATAACCCTACAGGCTTGTACTCCTCTTGTAATTGTTATTATAGTCTAAGGTGGACGGTCACAGTCATGCAGATGTCCAAATCTGCACTCTTTGGAATATTGTTTTTGAATTCAGGCAGTTACAACATTGTGAAAGGCTGGGAATGGGATGAATTAATTTAATTTCAACCATGAAATTTATCTTCTTCCATCTCTCAGGTTTTCTCTGTGAATTATCTGTCAATAAGTATCGCAGCCAGCATTACTGGGCTATGAAGACACAGGTGCTAGTCTATGCTACTTTTTGTACACAGCTTCTTTTCAAATACTATGTGCTATTTTACCACTTTAAGTCCTCTTCATAAATGAAATATTCACACTTTCTGAATCAAAGCTCTTGATAAAGATAAGTTCACAGCACCTATAGGTTAGCTTTGTTGCCTTATGTTAAGGGTTCTGGAATAGAGAGGTGGGATAACTATCTATATGGTCACTGAGTGAGTTAGAAATTGAATTCAACACAAGATTCCCTGCTATGACCATCAGACTGCTTCTTCCCCTGAAAACACTGAGCAGGCTCCCTGGAGCCTTTTTTTTTAAGGTATTAGTGTGGGTTCATGCATATCATCTAAGTGCTGATAAATGAGGCCAGGTATATTTTAATAATCTTCAATGTGGAAGGTATTTGTGTGCCACTCTTACACACAGTCAGTCACTGTGTATCTTGGCAAAGCAAGATGCATTTCTGAGGAAAGAGAACTATTTCCATCCTTAATAAGTCATTCCAAGTTTCCTGTGATGTTATAAATAATCAGGCAAGCAGCCGGTTTTATTCTCCCTAATTTGATATGGCAGACTTGGAGAGCAGATAAGTTCAGTCTCAACATAAGCTCTAGAGTTGGACTTTGACCAAGATTTCCCCCTTCCCTCTCATAATGAGATAAACTTTATCATAAAACATGCTAACCAAGGCAGCTAAAACAGGGCTCAGGCTTCACATCTATTTCCTAGGAGCCCCTTACTCATAGTCAGTACTGCGTGCTGCATGCATGAGGTCACAGCCTGCTGGGTTTGCTTTGGGGAGCTGGCAGCTAGGCTGACAGTCTTAGCTAATACACTTGTCATTTGGGAAAATAAAAAAGTGCTTGCAAAACACAGCTTAAATTAGATTGTGAGTAATTGGAAAAGGAAATATAAAGTCACACTGTTTTATATGCATGTTGGGAAGGCAGTGAGGTGATGCATTGAGTACCTGGGTTATTGGCAAAGGTCAAGCACTCTCATGACGGGCTGAGATCTTTTAAAACTTTGAGGAGATACAAAGTTCTTCACAGAACTTTCAAGAGCTGCACAATGGAGAGACATGAGAATGCTGCAGAGCTTATTTTTATGCATGAAAGAAGGTAAATTGAAAGAACGCATTCCTTCATAATTATAAGAGTGACAAGAGGAACTTTTGATTATATTAGAACCCAAGAAAAGATTTTTTTTAAGTCTGCCTTTGCAAATGATGTTTGGCAACATTTTGGGAAAGTCATTCAAGCTGTTTCTAATTGTCATTCAGTTGTAAAAGAAGTTATATAAATAACTCTCTACCTGCGTCTTGGAAAGTCAGGAAAATTAATTAGATAATGTTATTAAAATCGCTTATAGGCACTCTATAATACTACTGCAGGCCAAAGCACTATATTGATGTTCATTACTTTCAAATATGAGGGAAAGGGAGTTATTTTGTTTTTCAAATGCTTAAGGTCATATTTACAGATCAGCTTCATTTCCAGAATGCAACCCAGATGTACTGTTTCAGATTTTAAAATAAAAGTATAGCTTTAAGGTAAAACATGATAATAGGAAAATTAACTTTTTCTGATGAGTCATAACATAAAGTAATTTCCCTTTTAAAACAAAACTAAAACCTTACTCTGCTCCCTTAACCCAGATGGTATTCTTTCAGAAGAGCTAACGTATCCAACTTGAATATTTTATGCTTCCTAAAACACTTTGCATTCTTAAAAATACTACATGGGAATTAGGGATATTTTCCTAAAGAAGCCTACTCTCAATTTTAAATCCCCTCTTAGAAAATTAAGGAATTGTTAGCTGAATTATACTTCTCTATCATTAATTTGACTTCTTGAGAAAGAGTACCCAAGTACCTCTTCTGGTCTGCTTTCTCTTTCCTATCTCTGTCTTTCTATTCATGATTCTCTCAAAGACTGAAAAGGTCTTCCTGGATAGTGACGTAATGTTCTCAGGTAGTATGGATGTTGGAAAGATGCACAGAGACTGAACAGTTTGTTTGGATAGTGAGGCAATGCTGTTGCCCTGTTGCCAGCTGAAGCAGAACAGTTTCTGCAGCAGCAGGTCTGAGCAACACAACCTGGCTGCTTTCTGGAGTCTGTAGACCTGAATCTGATCTCAACAAAGCTTGCTTCACACCACTCAGGTGGTGGAAATGAGTCTTAAAGTGAATATAAATCATATTTATGCCTACTACAAGGCCTCTTTATATGGCTAAGTCAGTGGAAAGCTGCCTTGGTGCAAATGCACTATAGGCCCTCATACTTTTAATTTGGCATAAAAAAGGGGGGGGGAAAAGAGAAAGAAAACCCTTTCAGTGTCCCAAGTAGAGGTTGGATAACAGCCATACTGTAACGTAAACTAGGATTTCAAAAGTGTCTCAGGAAACAGGTCTCCAACTTCCATTCCCTTTCAAAGGGACGGATTCACTTCCTGAGACCTATTTGAAACCCTATCCAGAATAATTATTCTGTCTACGTACAACTTGATTGTTTTCTAATGGCTGACTAGAGTCTGACAGACTACCCACTACAACAAAGAGTCTACTTTGGGTCAAGCAATAGAGCTCTTTGTTATCAGCATTGGAAGTCTTACCTAGCAGTACACATGTTCAAGTTATAGCTGACAAAGGTATTGCTTTTGCCTGTGGCACCGTAGTGCCACCTTAGAGGAGTTAACCAGGATAAACTTTGGCCTGGGCTTGAACATTTGCATAGCAGGTTCCCAAACAAAACATCAAGTCTTAGTCACTCTGTAGGTCTCACTACTATTCTCTTTGAGTCAGCAGTGAACCATTGCCGTAGAATTTCAAAACCAGCCTGCAGCAGATTTACCCTGTGACCAACCAGAGTCTGCAGGGTCAAGGGGCTTTGATCCACACCTACCACTGTTTGTTTCCCTGAAATGCCAGGATCACTCACAAAAATTAGATCCTATTCTGTTAAAGTACATGCCTATGCTTTCATTCTGAGTAAACAGGCTGAGGAGTTAGAAGGAGACAACTCAAAAAAGAAAATTACAACAAAGATTTAGAGTTGGAGTAGCTTTTGTGGTAGTTAAGAAATGAATACAACATCAGCTAATCTAATTTCAGGAAACTTTCTAACTTCCCTCCGCAGTTAGTGTAGAGAGACAGGTACTTGCAGAAGATGGTCTTTCTCTTCCCTGACACTATAGAAACAGAAACTCTCTGGGAGTTAAATTTTTCTGTTCATTGAAAAAGAGGTGTTTTTAACAAGGAATTTCTGTTAAACAACTCCACTCTCTTTGGCCTTAGAGCTTCAGTCACACTATCATCAAATTTATACATAATCTTAACATAAATTATTTGCTTGTTAGCTGATATTATGTTGTATATCTTTAAGAATCTTATTGATTCATGATACAGCAAATACATTGTGAAATTTATATAGAGAAATACAGACACATACACACACATGCATATGCACACGTACTGTATATTCAATCAATATCTGAAAATGTCACCAATGTAAAAGAGCCAAAAGTCCCTCCTGTAAGAAAAGCAGAAAACCAAAAGCACAAAATTATTATTGATGATGGACTTTATTGATTTTATTGGCAAACGAGTCCTCAAACAACTGTTCTTTGTTCTGTGGATGCAAAAATCCCAGTACTCTGAGATTCTAAGTATTTTCTAACTTATGATGTGAGAAGCAAGGTCATCAAATGCACTGGATTTCTTACCCCGCAGTAAGTAATATTAAAAAAAAAATATCTCTAGTCTTAGCCCCAACAGGACGTTGCAATAATAAATGTTTTGTGTGGCCAGACTGATTTAAGAAAATCATCCACTTGACTTTTAATCATTGTTTTGAAACCAGCCCATGATGATACTAAACTTCAGACAATTTCCACGCTTATTGTACACTGCTAACTATCTTTATTAAGCTTTCATGGTATTTATTTGAATTTAATACAGCCTTTGCAAATTACAAACCTCTAATATGTAAAAGACCTAATATAGATATTCAGAAATGATCTTTTGGACTGTAAGACACAAATCTTCCTTCTTACCTGTAACCTCCTGTGCATTAAGCTTCAGATGTAACTACCTGCTCTGGCTTTCTATACTGAGACAGGCTTCTGAAGAAGGTGATTAATTCCTCTTAGGTTAGTCACGATGTTAAAAAGAGAGGAGAAAAAATTGGGAGGTGTCTAATTTTATTCATTGATTATGAATGGAATCTTGGTAAATAGCTTATACCTCTAGATCTCTAAATCTCGGAAAGATTACTCACACTCCTAATGACTGCTAAGAACTCCTCAGTAAATATCAGTCAAATAAAGAGTAAAGATTTGGTGCCTTAAAACTGAACACAAGACAAAAGCTTATGGTAGAAGCTGACTTTTCTTATGTACAATTATAAAATCATAGAATAGTTTGAGTGAGAAAAGGCCTTTAAAGGCCATATAGTCTAATGGCCCTGCAATGAGCAGGGAGATGTTCAAGTAGATTGGACTACTCAGAGCCCTGTCCAGCTTGACCTTGAATCATTCCAGGGGTGTGGCATCTACCACCATTTTGGTCTTTCTCTCTCTCCTCCTCCTTCACCCCCCCAATGTAAGATTAAGGAGTTTGCACTAGGGAGTGTTCTTTCTGCTCACACTTGAGGTATAATAGAAGGGTAGTGTGCACTCCAGTTTTTTCTGTGTGATTTTTTTTTCAAATTAAACAAACATTTTAGGGCAAGCAGTTGTTTTCTGGATGTTCCTAGTCTAAAGTGCTTTAATATTTCTAAATGTCTTCTTTTTTAATGACTCCAGAAAATATATTCAGAAAAATTAAGGTTAAAATACATAATCTTGGCTTGAATGTCAAATCAATGTTTCAGACTGCAATCAGTGATTGAAATGTTAAGATTTTTCTTGACAACATATTTTTATACCAAAAGAAACGTCCCAACACTCTATTACTTTGAGATTAACTGATCATCTCACTCTTTATATTGGTGAAATGTAAATTACTGGTTTCTGCAAGCACAAATCTTGATTGTATTTTGGTTGCTGTAAACTACCAGAGCACTGACAATGCTCTGCAAAAGGAATCTAACCAGTCATTCCTACCCTCCACTGCTTTGCCAGTAATATGTGGTAGCAAATTTGACAACTAGAAACAGGACTCCATCTGAAACAGGGACAAACATGTATCTCAGTGGTTTTTAATCTGCCAGATGAGTAGTCTGAATTCCTGATTTGTATCAGGAGACACAAATAAAATACATAAATGAAACCCATGTATGAATTGCATGACTGCTCTGGCAAAGTTTTATTCTGTGGGATTCCGTGATGTTCTTGTAATATTTGTTTTTTTAAAGTTCTCCCACCATTAAGAAAAAACAACTAAACAAATAAATATGTCTTAAGGAGTGAACCTAATTACAATTCTAGGAACATGAACCATAACTACAGTTTTTCAAAGTTAGAGGCCTTAGACTGTGATTTGAGATCAAGTTCCACCTCTGTTAAGAACACAAACCAGAAGACACTTTTAAAAGTCCCCAGACACAATGTAGACAGCACAGCACTTCTAACCAAGAGCCAGGCACGTGGCTCTAGCCGGCACGTCTAATGAGCAAGATTAGTACCTGTTTTATGAATTAAAATTTGAAGTAAAAAAATAGTGTTTCATTTTCTCAGCAACCTAAGTCTAATTATTAACAGCAGGTTCAGCTGGCAAATTTCAGTATTTTTCCTCCTTTCATTTCTAACTGAAAGACTTCAACCTCTTATTTATTTTCCTTCTCCTCTAATGTTCTTGTAGTTCCATGCCAGCTAGTTCTACTACTTTCTTTTTCCCCCTACTTTATAAGGTTTCATTTTCCAGTAAAAGAAATATATAATGTATGAATTTCTGTAAAAGCTCACACTTTCACATTTGTTTCTCCCCATTGTTAGCAATCCAAAGTAGCCACATGTTCACAGCATGTTCTGTCTGGCAGGAACACCCGTTGTTTAATTTCCTACCACCACCCTCATGATCCTGGCAGGCTCTGGCCAGTCAGATCCATTTGTTTTCCCTAATTGCCTGATGGCATTTTCAGAAACTCTTTTCAATGAGAAATGAGTGATCACAGGAGACTTCTCTAGACGTAAGACTGATAGTCAGCAGCCTGGAGGAGGTCAAAGAGTATTGTTTGCCAGACTGTAATGAACTTGAATATATATTGTTGTTATTAGCTTTTATTTAAACACCCTATTAATCTGATATTGTTTTCTTTCATGAATTCTCAAAGATACTTGCTTTCCAAAGTGAGATCTGCAGCTCAAAAGACATGCAACTGTCAGTAGCTTCAGGGATCACTGACTAAGTGAGTAAGTCTACATATTTGTTATTTGGAAGTTATGATTGCTAAGAATGGGAAATAGAACACGTTTCAGAATTCAATAATTCCAATAATGCAATAAAGTATTGCCTACTAAAAATTTATTGCAGAAAATGTCTTCAGGGAAAAATAAAGTATTTCAGAGAACCATAGAATTGCTCATGTTGGAAAAGGGCTTTAATATCCTTACATCCAACTGTTCACCTATCAGTGCCAAGTCTTTATGTCCCTAAATGCTGCATCTGTGTGTCTGTTACATACCTCTGGGGATGGTGACTCCTCTTCCCTGGGAAGCCTCTTTCAGTCCCTGACTCCCCTTCTGGTGAAGAAAATTTTCCTAGTATCCAATTTAAGCCTCCCCTGGTGCAGCTTGAGGCCGTTTCCTCTTGTCCTATTACTTCCTACTTCGGAGAAGAGACCGATGCCCATTTGGCTGCAGCCTTTTTTCAGGTAGTTGTAGAGAGCAGTAAAGCTTTTTTTTGGAAATAAAGTTTTCTCCAGGTAAAACAACCACAGCTCCCTCAATTGCTCCTCGCAAGACTTGTGCTCTAGACTTTCACTGCCTTAGTTGCCCTCCTCTGGACATTCCAGCACCTCAATGTCTTTCTTGTAGTGAGCGGCCCAAAACTGAATGGAGGATTCAAGGTGCAGTGAGCAATTTCCTCCCATTTCTTATTACCCCTCACAACTTTTGATGCAAATCTCTCTGTGATAAGGGATTCAACTAATATTATCATAGAGATATTATCAGTCCTTTTTCTAGAAATACTCTCTATGTTGTCACCATGAAGTTCAACAATGTCCAACATTGTCCCGCCTTCAAGTGGCACAGTCTGAGAGTCCATAGTTCAGGTGGGAGTCTGAAAAGCATTCAGTTTTGGTTTTACCTTGAGTTACAATGCTTTCACTACAATACCTATGTTGCTAAGAGAGTCACATGCAGTCCACTTTATGATGTCCAATTCTTCCTGTCCATCAGATGTGACAAAGGCAGAATAATGCAAATCTATTAATTCTTAGTGTGATACTGAGGAACACGGAGGACTTCTCTGAGTATGATGGCTCATACTTTACAGCAGTATTTTTTCAGCCATTGGTTATTTGAAATTATATTGGAAAATTATATAGACTTTAGGTTCCAGTCAGAGCTCAAGATACAAATCACCTTAAATGTTGTCTATTCCTTGCTCAGGTTCACATACAACATAAAAATAAATTATTAAAGTGAATAAGAAAAATAAATGATAAAACATAATAAAAAAGTGGGTGAAAACAGATTGTATCTTGAGCTATTTCTGTGTATTCTTTAAGTACAAAGTACACTTTACAATTTTTTCTATGAATTCAAATTCCATTTAAGTGGTCCATTAATATTTTATAGATGTGGTTTGTGACTAGGTGGCATTAAGAGTTTTTGTTCGCAAATGCTTGACTTTTTTATTGAAACTTCATGTTTTCTTATTTCTGCTAAGATGTCAAGAGGCTCTGAGGTGTGGACACCTATTTGTTGAAATGATGATGATGACTAAAAATATTGTGTTAAGCCTCTTGGGTTCTGGCTGCAATAGAAATAGAATAGAAATAGTTTCAGTAGAAAGGAAATCAGTCTTTTATACTACTATCATTACAATGTAACAGATACGAACAAACCTTTTCATGTACAAGGATAATAATAATAATATTTTGCACTTAAGCAACATTTCCATTCTGGTTATCTCAAAGCATATCACTATTGTGGGTTAAATAACTTAAAGAAGTTCTTCAAGTCTCTGTCAAGATCAGGAGTAGAACCTACAGTCAAATTTTTGTTTTGTGAGAAGTATTAAAAAATAAGAGTTTACGATGTTTTTATAATGTTTTATTTGCTTTTTACTTTCTCTGCTGTTTTATAGTAAAAAAAGACCTTTTTTTTTTTTTCTGTCTGGAAAAAAAAACAACCAAGAAATCTTGCAAATTAAACAAAACTGTGAAGAATATGCTTATTAATAACTACAAGAAAGACTAAAGCACTTTGTGGAAGGATAGGGTGTTTTGTCAATGAAAAAAACAATATTTCTGAGTTTTCTGATCAAGTTTACCTACCATTTGTAATTATTGTGATTGGTAACACATGGCATTCATAAAACAGTTAAGTCCTGAAAATGTGTTTTTACAGTGGGTGGCTATTTTTTGTGCATGTGTGAAGGATTTTATTCTTAAATGTACACAAAAGTCTGTCGACAATACAGTTTGGTTTTCCCTATCGTTCTCAGGAAGCATATACTCAGCTCAGGCAGTTTTGTATTGCTCCAGTGACTGTACCAGAGCCATGCCAAATTACTCCATCTGGGTGTCTGGATCCATATAATGAAAGGAAACCATTGTCATTGCAAATCCGTAGCCTCAACATTGAGGAAGATTTCTTATCCATTTTGTTTCTAGATTACGACCTACAGACATTATTGCAAAGACATTCTCACCTAAGAAAGGTATTCTGTAGTAAGTCTGTCTGATGATTTAACCTATAGCATCATTTTAGAAAGACTACTGCTACGTAATTTATTATTAAGAAATAAGAATCTTCTATTGATTTAACTCAGTAGACTTACAGAACCGGTGCTAAAAACTTTGTCCATGTTCAACAAGCTTGAATTACTGCACTTCATATCTTAATTCACTTAATACAAATGGAGTTTTCTGTTGTTAGAGCAGAAATATAAATTTATCACTGGAGAAAAAAACTGCATGTTTGAAAATTCGAATGGCAATAATTTAGTCCCAATTATCTAGCTCAAGTCAAATTCATGTTTGCTTCTTGTGGACACTTTAAAACACAGCATGAACAGAAACACTGATTTTTAAAATCTATACCTGAAGAACTGGTGCTTTTACTGGTGGGATCTTATATGAAGAAAAAAACTCCTCATATTATTATAACATATAATAAGTAAATAAAAGTCACACATGTATTTGTAGAAAGCCTTATGGTTATATGTAGGTTATGGCTGAAAACTCCTAGCAGTCCAGACCCTCTGTATCTGGGCAGGAGAATGAGGTATGGTGGTAAAACAGTTGCTGCAAGGTGAGCTGGAGTGAGCTACTTCTGTGAAATTGATCTGACAGTTTCATTCCATAAAATGCTTGAAGATGCTTTCTATACCTTAACTGGGAGTTAGTCTTTCTCTAACAGCCTGTAACAGTCTTAAGTTTCCTACTTCACCACTTCACTGCAGATGCCTTGACTTCCAGCCTTTTATTCCTCTCGATTTCATGTAAAATAAAATGGATGTTCACACCTAATTCGCACTAATGTCTGTCTTTGTTCATTATGTTAATATGCCTAATGGCTGGCAGCAGTCAGGCTGAGTTACATCTTGTGCTCCTATCAGCTCAGAAAATATAACAGCCAGGAAACAAATCCATTTAATTAAGGTATGAATAAAAATAAATGGACAATTTTAGCTGAAGAGTAAAAGTGTAGAACCTTTTCCTTTTTTCCTTCTACTTTCATGAATTAGGGATTGCTGAGACTAACAGGAGGAAAGGTTGCCAAAAACATTTTAATAGTGTATGAAACTATATAAAAAGGCTAGTAATGAATCAAAAGACATTGTCTGAACTAGTCAGCATATCTTTCAGCCTACATACTTTTTTTTGTGCAGATAATACTTCAGGAACATGGTGGTTTAACCCTATATGTCCAGCTAACCTGATACAATTTTAGTTCCTACAGGCCTTCCTCTCAGAATAATAATTGTAAGATCATTACTCCTAAATCACAGGATGATTCAGGTCAGAAAAGACTTCAATATGTATTAACTCAGAACAGGGTCAGCTTTAAGGCTACAGCAAGTTGCCAAATCTTTGACCAGTTGGGCCTTGTAAACTTCGGAGGAGAGACGCCAGTCAACCTCCCTGGGCAACCTGCTCCAGAGTCTGACAGCTCTCATGAAACAGATTTTCCTTTAATGATAAGGGAACTGAATCCATTCTATATTAAGACTTAAGGGACTTCTTCGCAGTATCTAAAAACTCACTCACACCCGCAGACATACAAACACAGAAAATCACACAGAGTGTACATATGTCCATCTGGAACCAGAACACAAACACACACATACGTGCGTGCGCACACACACACACACACAGAGGACCCTCACCCAGGAAAGTACTCACGATCAGACATTCACGAGAAGGCAGGATAGATTGTGGGGACCATGCACAGGGCATGGCTGGACAAGGGTAAAATCAGCAGCCTGTTTACATGTGTTTCTCCCTCCTCCCTGACCTTTTCATTTGCCCACTCTTTATTCCTGATCCACCTTAATTCCTTCATTTTCCTGGTCTTGGCCCTTCCTGTAAACATCCAATACATTTCTCACAATTCCACAAGCACCCTCAAATATTCCATACGACATTTGCCATTTCTCATGAGGGCTGTGGTTATCTTGTTTCTCCTCTTTTTACCAGTTATACTGTTTTCTACAAACCTCCTCAAGAGTTTCAGCAGTTTCTTCAGTGGCTCAAGACTTCTGGGCCTTGCTTTTTTTTGCTGTTATGTTTTGTTTTGTTTATCTGTTCCTGAGGAGCTGTGTCTGGTTGTTTAAATTCCTCTCTGTTGGTTCCCAATCTGATTGCCCTTATATTCCACATATCCTTACTATTCTATCCAGGAACAAACTTTCCTGTGTCAATTTATGTTGTGTTGCACCTTCCTGCCTCGTATCATTGTATGTCTCCATTTCCTTGATATATTCCTCATATCCTTGATATATTCCCAGGATTTGCTTTTGAGTCCTGCTTCTTCTCCAGGCTGAGCCTGGGACCCTCAGGAACCCTCATTGGGAAGGTCCTTTGACCGTCTTGCTGGCCTGTGCCACATTTCCCAAAGTTTATCAATTACTTTCTTGTATCTGGAGTAGTCAAAAATGTGCACAGTATTCTCAGAATGATCTAACAAGTGTTGAGTTGGTGGGATAATTCCTTTGCTCAGTCAACTGGCCATGCTTTTGGCCAAGGATGTTGGCCATCTTTGCTGACAGGGCATGCTGTTGACTCACATTCACACTCTGTTTACCAAAAGTACTACTCATCACTTTTAGCCAAGCTGCTTCCCCAGCCAGTCAAGCCTCAGCCTGCATCATTGTTCTTCCTGCATATGGGCAGGATTTTGCCTTTGACCTTGTTGAATTTCCTAAGTTCCTGTCAACTCATTCCTTGATTGTTGAAGGTCCCCCTGGATGTCAGTCTTTAATTTACACTTTATCAACCTGTTCCCCAGTCACAGTCACCTGATCTTAAAACTGGGATCTGCTATTTGCAGCCTATATGAAAGGACAGTAATGTGTTTTTTATTGAAACACTGCTTTTTGAAATCACTATATCATCCTCATTCGCTCTAGTTTTCAAGTGGCAAATACTTAGCATGGTGAGTTAGCTGAAAAGATGAAGGTTCCTGGGGTGCATTGCTCTTTCACTGCCTGGGATAAGAACTTCCATGGTGTTTGAAAAAAAAAAAAACAAAAACCAAAACAAATCAATATAACCTAAAAAAATACTCTTCCCCCCCAAAAAAGAAACAAACAAGTCAATAAGTCAGGTGTGGTTCCCTAACCATGTTAACTGTATACTTTCCCTTCTGTTTCTTTTCTATTTTAAGGGTTCTGAAAGTTATTTTTCTGGAGGGTTTCTTTCAAAAATGTGGCCTAAAACCTGGCAATCAAGGTTATTCTACTGTATTAACTTTCTAAAAATATCATGGTTGGGAAATCAATGGCTAATTATATTCCATTATATCAAGAATATCTATTGTTAGTCTATTAAAGCTCTTACTGCAAAGTAACAGCAGGAAGGAAGCACATAACAGACAGTAAATAAACCTCCAGAGGAGCAATCACTACTTTAAGAATTGCTAAATAACTACACAGGAGAACATGCAATTTAGATGTCCTCAAACAGTAATTCTTATTTCCAGTTCTTATATGGACTAAACTCACTGTGACTTCAGGAGAAACCTGAAGATATAATGCTTAGAACATTATGATTTGATGAAAAAGATCAGATAGAAAACATACTTAAAAGTACTATGTGTGTTGGCATGGAAACCAGGGTGAATAATCACAAAAAAAAAGAGTGAGGTTCAGACAGCACAAGTGTCAACTGCTCCTAAAATATACCATCATAATATTAGCCCAAAATTGTACTAGAAAATAAATTATAAAAGAACAACAAAAACCCCACCCCTGAATATGCAACAAACATGCCTCCAGAGAGGTTACTATATATGATGAAAAGGAAATAAAATGTCTTGGAGCAATTCTATCTCTTGAGATCATCATAATAGTAATATTGATTTATGTTATCAGGACTGATATTTTAAGGATGTTAGCCAAGTCCTCTTGTGTCAATCCTTTAAAGATAATGTTTTCAACTAACTAAAAATTTTGGTTATTTGAGAGACAAATCATAAGGTGGTTGTCCATGGAGTATTGTTACTAATTCTCTGAGATATAAAAGGCTTTGTGAGTGAGTATTTAGTAAAGGTTCCCCTTGGCTTTCTATTATTGTTGGGTAATGCCTTGGCTATTTTAATGTGATCTCAGGAATCTAGGGTTTGAGGACTTTAACAGACATGTTGAAGGCCAAATTCGCTTCTTCCTATACAGCTGATCACTGATAAACAATATAAATAAAAGCCAAATGGTACTTATACTAAGCAGCACATGAACTACTTCTATGTCCCAGAGGTAAGAATATGGTTTAGCTCTGCACAGAAGGGTATGGGCTGTACAACAGCCTGTGTCAGGAGGGCTCTCTCAGAGGATGGGCCTTTTCACTGAGAGAGTCAACTTTCATAAAATCTTAGTAAATGCCAGGGTTCATCTGAATGGATTGGTTGTAGTGGTTGAAACCACTTCTACAGACCTAATGAGCTGAAAAAGTAATATCCTTCCTGGTTTTGGCCTCCTCAACCTCACTCCTATTCCTTCTCATGAGTCTAATGTGATTATGACAGTCTCATGTATTGCTGGCTTAAGCAGGTTCAAAATCCAAGTATTTCAAGCATGTAAGTGCAATAAATAAGGTGGTGGAATCAGGGAGAAGGATGACATTACTATAGTAGTGTTGGATTATAATTGTATGTTTAAGAATTTACTGAACTTGGTCTGAATTCAATAACAATATTTATGAAATTTTATGAGAGTTTCCCTGAATTTTTTCTTATAAAAGCTTTCTTTTGGGGTGGGGGGGGGGAAGGATTGGAGTTTTGGGTTTGTTTGCTTGTTTTTTCTTTTGGTTTTGTTTGCATTTTTGTGTGTGTTTGGTGGTGGGAGGGGGGAGGGAGGGTGGAGGTTGGCTGTTCTGTTTGTTTTCCTTCTTTGGTTTTGTTTGGTTTGGGTTTTATTTCTTTGTTTAGATCCTAAATAGAGAATGGCTGCAGATTTTATCTAGAAGTTTTTTACAGATATACAGCTTGTAATTTTTTTTTCCTAGTAATGGTAAAGATGAATGCTGTCTTAATTAAGTTTTGATAAGAATCTTGTGAAATAGCATCTGAATCTTCAGACATCAGGTGAACTTGAGGATCTTCAGTCATACGGATTCTGAGATTAAGCAGCAAAGCCTATAGAATAGAAACTGGATTTTAAACAATACAAAATAAAACAAAACATGGAGGCATCTAAAATAGAAATTTCATTATTTCCTCCATCTTTTCAGTGTCTCTTTGTGTGTAAAGATTTATTGGTTTATATATAAATATCTCTTGGAAGTATTTACATTGCATAGATACTGTACATAACTTTTCGGGACTTTGTTTAGTTTTTTTGTTTGTTTGTTTGTTTCTGTTTTTTGCAAACATGCTTTCCTTTGCAGCTATGTGCCAGGATTCTCTGTGTCATGCAGAAACAGTGTGTGCTTTCCTTTTGGCACCCTGTATCAGCACAGTGAATTGTTTTAAGTGCCACTTGCTCAATAAGTGTAACAAAATTAAAGCTGAAGAAGATGAATCGTATATAAGGACAGACATCAAGGAGCTGTTTATTTTACAAATGTCTCTAATAGGCATATTTTTTCTTTGAATCAAGGAAATATTTGATTCATATCAATGGACACATCAGTATCCTAAAAGGGCATCTGTACTTTTCAAGGCTTTGTGTATATAATTGATTTTCAAAGAAATTTCATCACTATTTCATGTATTACTTCTGTATTACTATATTTCTTAAGTGTTAGTAGTTTCTAAATGCCATTGCCAAGGGTATGATTCATAAATGTGAATTACTTTAAAGACAGAAAGACAAAAAGAAGGACAAGGAACTGCTTATCTGCAGTTCAAGACAAATCAGTTGGATTGTTTTAAATAATCCAGCAATGTTTATAATCTAAGCAAAAGTCTGCAAGACTGCAAGAGGTATCAAATAAACTGCTAATTGTTATAGCTTTTATATATTTATTTGAGATATATTTATATATCTCATTTATATATTTATTTGAATCCACTGAATATTTAATATGTTCATTACTCTGTCAATTCATAGGTACATTGCATGGAAAATATGTAAGAAGTGTATTCATAATGACTCTAAATGACCATGTTTATATATTTATAGACCATTCCTATCTTAGCTGATGGAGAAAAATTAGTCAAGGTGATGACTACTGAATCTGCTTTGGAAATAATTCTGGCCACTTCAGCATACCTCATAGTGTATGGATATGTTACACTTTTTGTTATGCCTCATACAGGTGGAAGAAATAGGAATTGGTATTTTTATTTAAGTTTTATATCTTATTTAGGCTTGCAGCATCAGTGGCCACTTATCTTTCAAGTTAAGGTTATGTCTGGCTTATCTTACCCTAATCTTTTTCCACATTAGTGGAGGTAGGATTTAATTTCTGAATGTACCAAATGGTCAATATTCTTTGAAAGTTTTAGAAAATGTTTTCTATTTTGCTCTCTGTAAAAGGATAAAGTAAGCACATCTTTAATGCAGTTCACTGTGTTCGGAATAACAGAAAGCTGCCTGAAATGTTCCACTCATAGCAAGGTGCTTCCCCTGGATGCATTTTGTCTAGGTGTAGACGAGGATTGTGACTCAATTGTAGAGCAGGTGCTTTTCATATAAACCACTGAGCTGGTTGGTCATGCAGTTGTCCGTTGTGTGGATCTCACTGGAGTGCATCATAAAGTGATTTAGATAATAAGGAACATCCTACTGTACTTGTGATTCAACTTCTTTTCCAAAGCAGGAACAACATGGAAGTAGATTTGCCTTTAGAATTAGATCATAGTCCATATACACTTTGTCATCCTTTCCAAAGGAAACATGGTGCACTCAGGTCTCACATGTGTGCACAGATCAGTTAGGGAGACACAGGCATACATGGATTAAAAGTAAAGAGACATGGTTGAACTCACTGGCTTGTAGCATAGATTAATTTTTTTGTGCTGTTACTGAATCACAATTTTATATTATACAGAAGAGTACGATATATAGTAAAATGCAGTGACTGTTGCTCAGCCTAGGTGTGTGCTTGGCAATATCAGTGTGAAAAGACATAAAGAGCTTGTCACTAACTTTGGAGAATATATTGTACAAAATCTGAAAATCATGTCAAATCCATTTCTATTTTATATCAATACAAAGAAATGACAAAAAAAAAAAAAAGTAATGCAATGAGAAGACTGAATGAGAGTATTTAGAAGGATGACTAGTGCAGCCAGTTCTAAGATGTGACCTTTCTTTCATTCCACTGCCTCTGTACTACTAGGTAGTTAATATCTGTGTGCAGTTCCAATTAAAAAAAAAAAAATATTTGTAATTATCTACAAGGGTAGCTGCGGTCATAAATAAAAGATTCTTCTTTATTAAAAATCTCAACAAACCCAACATCATTAAAGAAGATTTATTAGAGTAAAAGCACAGTCTCTGAACTTCTACACTTGTCACCTTGAGAGAGAAATGCTGAAATATACACTCTGCAGAAATAATTATGTTAATTTCTGTAGATCTCTATGCTTGAGAAATAGAGATGATGATATTGAAAACTCCATCTATGATGGTTTTGTGGTAATAAAGCTTACCTGTAAACTTAAAACCAGGAAAAAGATCTTTGAAGTACATGTCTACTAAAATCCTTCTGGCTTAAAGGGTGAAAATGGGTGAAAAAGGTTTAAGGTAATAAGGTTTATTATAAAGAAACAATTTTTTTTCCTGACTGTTAACCCTCCCCTTCTGCTACTCCAGGATGAAACCAGCCTTAAATACTGTTTTTGCAAGACTTAATTTCAGACTATTGCCAACAGAAAAACTGTAGTTTTGGGGAAGGAAGCAAATGATGTCTGCAAAAGATCTTGATTCCAAGCAGATGTCAGTAATAAAAGAAAAGCAAAATAGAGAAAATCCATGAGGCAGAGGCAAGGTGTTACCAAGTTCAAAGTATTTTTAAAGTTTTCACTACAGCTACATTTCAGAGGGCCATCAGACCATAACCTGAAAATCTGTGAAATCTGTAGAAGTGATTCACGACAGCTGCTCTTCAGTTTATTGAAACTCAAAGTGACAACCCCTGTTAAAATAAAAAGAAAGAAAAATAAAGAAACCAAGAAAGGAGAAAAGAACAGTAATGAGGAAGATCCAACATCTCAGGAAAACAGAATGAACAGGAAGGCAAAAGGGTATCTGTTATAGTACTCAGGCAGCTGAACAGGCTGCTGAACTCTGGCCTGATGATGGTGGAAGTCAGGAGTCTGGCACACACATTTCCTGTTTTGCATTGTTTCATGAATCCCAAACAGCTGCTGTGCCACTGAAGTCAGGAAAAGCCTCACCCAGCTCATTGTTTTGCACATTATGACAATAAATATTAATGACACAAAATTAGAATTCTTCATGCCAGGACCACCAGTCTGTCCCATGGACATTTACTGTGGTCGTGAATTTATGTTGATTTTTAGTATTTTTCTTACAACTTTAACCTTTGAGATTCCAGTGAGAATTTTGTGTTATATCTACTGTATACTGTATTATGTAATGTCCTGTATTGTAATGTAATAGAACAGAGAAAATCAAGGACAGTCTGAATTTATGTCACCTAAAGGGATATCATGATAGAAACAGAAAAACTAAGCAGAAGGGTAATTTAGTTTCTTGGACAGGAAGTTTTCAAAGAAAACTGAGCACTCTTCCTGAAAATCTAGCATTCGTTTGTTTGTTTGTTTTTTTCTCAGTACGATTATGTTGACTTTTTATTAAATTTTAAGGATTACGATTTGTAGACATCTTCTTAAAAAGCAACTTAGCTCCCACTCAAGACCTGACCCACCTTCTGTTGAATTAATGTAAATATTCCCACTGATCCTAGAAGAAATTGCATTAATTTAGGTTTTATTTGATTGAGGTGGCTAAAGTTAGTGGGATCTTAATAAACATAGTGGGACCTATGCTTATTTTTGAGCAAACCAGAAATTCTGATGTATGATCCCTTGTTTTTACAGAATAACAGAATAGCTGAGGTTGGAAGGGACCTCTGGAGATCATTTAGCTGTGCTTAATGCCAGCATATCAAAGCAGATTTTAAAGATCAATTACTTATCCCTTGATGTAAATTATGTCAGTTGAAAATGTTCTTTCAAGACAATACGTCTAGAAGCATTCCTTAAAAACTGATGCCATCTAAATATTTAAACCTGTAATATAAAATACATATCTCTTTAGTAACATGTAATTTTCTCAGGCATCCCCTAGGAAAAAAAAAAAATCACTATTTAAATTTCTTTATTTTTATTAATATATGCAATCTCCTCTCCTCTGAGACAACAAATTTACAGGTATCAATTACAATTGATAAGAGTGTTTCTCTGAAGCTACAAGACACTGAAAATTCTCTGTAAATAAGCATCAGTTTATAATGTGACAGACACTCCAAAAGGTTTGTCACACTGTATGATAATATTTCCTGGCCAGAGAAGAAATCATATAAAGTTTTTCTTTCCTTTATTCATCAACTTTGAGACTTCTGTCATTATGAGGTTTGTATTATTCTTGTCCATAGACAGACAGTCAGGAAGGAGTCAATGCTATTAATAGCAAAAGCTACAGCAAAAGTTCAAAAGGGAACAAGTTCTCTAGTAAACAAAGACTGCTGTGTTTATAATGGGTTCAAAGCATTTGGGAAGGAGGACTCATACCTTTGAAGCACTGGATATTAGATCCTTATGTGGAATCACCAAAGGAAAGAGAAAGTGGGGGAAAAGGGTGCTGGAAACAGAATGTTTCTTCCGAAATAGTGAACATCAGGTTATCAAAGTACACAGTCTCAGATTTTATAAACATGCACAGAGCTGTCAAAGATTCAAGCATTTACTTCTGTTAAGGATTAGAGTTTTATGCTTTGTAGGTACTACAGCATGGAAGGAAAACAACAATCAGTAAAAGATGTTCAAAAGATAAAATTGAAAGGGACAACTTTTTCTGATTTTTTTTGGCAACTAAAAGGAGGAACAAACTATGAGTAAAAGACATCTGCAGCTCTTCTGGAGAATTTCTTCAAATATTAAATTAAATAATGGATCAAAATTATATTCTGTGAGTCTTTGTATTCATTCACCATATTTTTACCCTTGTCAGAAATTGCCAATCCACACAAGAACAAAACAAACTAGAAACTTCATGATAAGCAGCTCTCTTTTAAGACTCTCAGCATTTCACAATGGACCAGGCTCCACACAATATCTAAATTATTTCTTAAATTTACTTTGATTTTTTTTTTAATTTTATGGGTTTTTTTGCAAATTTGTCTTCAAAAAGCAGTGACTTGCATTTGCCTTACGAGTGGAAATTGTAAGACAATCAGGCTGAAAGAAAGTACATTTTGCTTATAGCAATTATCTAGAAAGTAGAACCTTTTGAATGAGTTAGACATCTTTATGATGTACTCTATGGATGAAGTCAGCCAAAATAATCAGTCTGGTCCTTTCAATATTAAGATCTGTCTTTCTACTTCCTCTTCTTTGCTCTTTTATTACTTTTAAATGAATTTGGAGCCTGATCTTAGAATACCCATTTTCAAATGTTTCATAGTTACCTACTTGGAACTGACTCAGGATGCCTTCTAAAGGTGAAACACTCCACACAGCATGCTGGTTGTAACAGTGAACCTCACCTGTATACCAGGGAAGTGCTAGCTCTTTAGATCTTTGAACAATGTGTAGAAGCAACTGTAAGTGCCACAAATGTTTAAGTTTATGAGCTTCTGTTATCATGCTCTTCATTGTACTTTCTCCCAGGAGCTGCGGTTCAATCCTTTGAAATCCTCGTGGGTTCATAACTTTTCATTTTTATCTCTTAGCTTTATTCTGGTGTCTCTTCACCGTGTGGGAAGGCTGTGCAGGCAGTATCCTTCCAATCAGCCCTCCCTGCACCAGAACTGTGCTAATTCTGAGAAAGGGATTAAATTTTTTTCCTCCTTAAGTAATGTGGAAAATTTCCCTAGATTTGAAATTCTATGTAGTGGAGCATAGAATGTAATCCTATGTCACCCTTTTTCAAACACTTCAGCAGAAATTGTGACCTCTAGAATAGCTGGGCCCAAAGAGAGTTCTTTACACCATGCTGCTAAGGTACAGAGGTTTTTCAAATGAATGGGAGTCAAGGCCACAAGCATCATTAGCAGACATTCACCATAGGAAAAGCAAGAGAGGAAACTTGAGAGTTTCAGTGAAAATCTGAGTTCTTGCAAAATTGAAAATCAGTTCTGTCATTAAGCTTGTGAATTCCTAATGGCTGAAACTACCAATACACATCAGAGAATATAATTATTTCATTATAGAGGTTTGTGTTTTAGATATATCCAGCTGGACTATGTTAATTTAGAATTCACAACTTTCTGTCATAAAACTCCACTGCATCATTGTACTGTATTTTTTTTTTTTTTTTGAATAGTGGAACAGTTGATTTGACTTTAAAAACAATTGTGGATTATCTCAAGTTGATCCTTCCCTTTTAAGTCTCCTCTCTCTTCTTTAGCACCACAAACCCCTCAGTAGCCAAACCAAACCTTCGACCTGTGTTTTAAAAACAGGAGTAGGGATTTCCTCTAAGGCAGATGTCAGTAGCTACATGTAAATCAGCTTGCCAGATGCAGTGCCATTCAGGGAATACTCGAGCAGGCAGCTTTCCCTCCAAGGCAGAGAGACAACCTCTTAGCAGTGTGACTCAAGGACAAAAGGACATGGCAAATGCAATAACTCCAAACATAATCTACAAGCAGTCTAAAACCTTTTAATAATTGGAAGCTGCTCCTCATCCTGGGGCAGTTTTTTTCCCTTTTTCTAGTTGGCAAAATCTGTTGATAAGGCAGTCAGCTTTTTACTATCACAATTTCAAGCTAACCAAAAATCTTGCAATAAAAGATAGTGTTAAAATATTTTGTTGGGCTTATTTGATTGTGTGTGGCTGTGGGTAGTGCATCACGATGTGTGTCCTTTTTTTTACATACCCCAAAGGGAGAACAGTCAAGTGTTCTATTCAGATAGATCACTGATTAATGTTCACGGTTCTCAGGATTCACTGGCTTCAGGAGTTGTTTATTGAAAATATGTAGCTCAGTCTCAAAGCCAACAACATTCCCTCAGGGTGCCCATTAAGCAGAAGGGCAGCACAGTTGTAAACAATCTACTTTCTAAAGTCAAAGAATTTGATAGAAAAGATATCTATGTGATATTTAGCAAATGTTTCATATTTTGCTGTGTGTAGTTTGCAGGAAGAGAAAAAAAGGGGAAGACAAAAATTTAAAGAGTTCCTCAAGGGAAAAAAATATGTCTCTAATCATAATCTAAAAATACCTCTATAATAATAATCTAATAATATTTTTCACTAAGTGGATACATCCCCATCTGTGACAGTTGATGAGAATGTGTTCCATAGGTTATCATGGAGAAACAGTACCCAGGAACAACAGGCCACAGAGAGGACAAGAGGGAAGGAAGTGTATGAGAGTTTCCCAGGGAGTGGTAAAATCCAAAAAATACTGAACCCAAAAGAACTGATAAAGTCAGGGTGTGAAGAATCTGATGCACCTGTGCAAGATCACAAGCACAGATGGGCCCTCACTGTGGCTCTGACTGACCACTGACTGCTGTACACAGATAAAGACTACAGGACAGATTCTGTACCAACCAGCATACCAAGAGCCTCTCCTGACACATCCCAAGAAGGCCCTGTCACACCACAGCAGACCCACTGCTTTAGGGGAGCACCCCACATCAGGACATCACCCCCTTGGGGCTGACCTGCCTGCTGATTCTTTGGTCTGGTAGCTTGGAACAAGCACGTGACAATACAAGTGTACTATGTGAGTACATAAGTGTGCTGTGTTATTGTCTGTTAAGAGCAGCAGCTTGATTCTAGTATTAATAACAGCTTAATGAATAAAAGGTGTCCTAAGAAATTTTGGCTATAATCTGTGCCTTTCTCTCTGAATCCCCTGTTAGACAGGGGAATTTACAATTGATACATGCCCAAAGAAATAGAGAGAGGAGGAAAGGCGGCAACATTAGGGCATTTATAAGTGCTACGGGGTAAAACATAGAAATTGTGGGTCAGCAAAAATTAGGCAAGGAAAGATGTTTTGAGAAGAAGTCATGAATAGATGCCTGTATTCTATTTGTAAGAATGATAGATTCTCTGAAACTGGTATATTTCTTTCTTGGTATATATAACTGCACCATGATATCTGATCATATCTTTCTCCATCTTTTGCATGTCATTCTCTTCAGAAATTCTAGAGCAGAGGAATTGGGTTTTTTAACTGCTTGCACAGAATTTATCTCTGGTTATTAAGTAAATAATAATTGATTGATATAGATGAGAATGTAATGTTTTAAACAGGAATGTGTGAGCATCCAGTCTCAATTTTGTATTACCTCGAAGGACTAGAATTAGTTTTACCTCTCTTTGTCATATGTAAGGCTCATGAAAGTATGCTAAATGTTCATTAAAGAGAATAATTTGTGGTAAACAACTGTAACTTTAGCAACATCTCTTTCTAGGAATAATAATTACATCATAGAGACATAACTTGGTTTTCTCTCTGTTTTTAAATGACTCGGTAGCCAATTCTGATTTGGTGATATGCACCAAGGCAAAACACTTTCATTTATTAGTAGTACAATTGATTTCTTTCTTCTTATTGTTGTTTCGTATCATGTTGCTTCTAAGCTGAAAATTAATGAATTATATTTGCAAGAAATTCAAGGTCTTTAAGCTTACAATACTATATTTGCAAATTTTCAACATGCATAGTAATATTTTTTTCATTAATACAGCTATTCAAAATTATCATGAGTCCATTGACTTTAGCTTCATATAATTGTTTGCTAAAATGTGCATGCAGCTTCTCTTACTTTCATGTTCTATTTTCATAATGTACATTCTAATGAGCTTTATTTCATCAAATTAAAAAATAATAATTCAAAAACCTAAACCATGCCAAACAGCAGCAACAATAACTGCAACAAGAAAATGACTTAGTGGCAGAAAGAAATTTGAAAATGTTCCATAAATTAATTTTCAAATTTATTCAAGCTTCTGAAAATGAGTTCAATTTCAATTCTGGAATGAAATCCAAAATCAGTGCAGTTTTTCGTAGTTTCAAGTTTCATTGTAAATTCCTGATATCTCAAAATGTAAAGTATTGCATATTAAAAATTGTTATTTGTTGTTAGTGTTCTATTAAATACTAGTGTTGTATCTGAAATGTAGATTCAATTCTTAGAGTGTTCGTATTTAACCTGACCAGATTTTTTGCTTCCACAATTGTGGCAGAGAACATGAATTGAAACAACAGCCTGTAGTGAAGTCCTGTCAGGAAAAGTATTAATCTCCAGTCACCCACTATTAGTGGTGATGTCACTCAAGAAGTACTACAAATTGGTTGAAAAGGGAACATTGGAGCTTTGTGTTCCAAATGTGTGCCACGTACAATCTGGAACTGGTCTCAGACCAGAATTGTCATCTTGAATATCAGGTTATGTTTTTGAATTCATGACTTGAAGATCTTAGTGTTGCTGCATCATCCTAGAATCTCTCTACTCTACTAATCCAAACAAAGGGCCAAGCCATGAGTTCAGGCATTGACACATATGTCCTATTGGTCGTTTTAGCTTATGTCAATCCTAGGAAATGCCTGAATTCCAAGATCTGTTCTCACAGAAAGTACAGAGGAGGCTAGTGAGTCCAGGATGCTGCTATCTGTGACATACACTTTCTAGAAGTGACAAAAATGAAGCCTTGGAGCATTTTATCTGCTACCATAAGATATCTGTGAATGATACTTGGACAAATTCATGTGCCAATTACTATAAGAATCTGTTTAGTTTTCCTGCTGCTTCTCAATTACTGCAACAACCACCTTGGGTCTCTAGTGCTTGTTGGCACAAGTGTCAGTGTTACATAAAAAGGTACAGTTGGTGTGAAGTATTTGTGTTTTGCTACTTTGTTTTGACATTTCTTCTGATCTTTTTGTACTTCATAATGCAATTAGTAATTTGAAATAAGTATAAGAGGCACATGAATGAGTGGCAACTACAAAAAATTAGTCTTCTTGCTTCATATATTCTGAATATGCTTCTGTCCACCAGCTGGTAAAGAAATCTGTGGTTAATTTACCCATCCTGTTTCAATGCACATTGAGGTCAGATGAAAGACAAAGAAAAGATGCTGTTCTATCAACACATTTAAGGTTGAAAACCTTGTATGTTTACTGTTTTTGTTGACGTACAGGCTCCTAGAGACAGATTATTATTTGGGACAGATCTTTTTAATCAACAAACAAACAAACCCTAAACCAAACAAAAAAACTGTCCCCTCAAAAACACCAACAAAATCTCCTCCACCTGTGTAATAGAAATAAGGGATAAAAATTAGTCAGATGAGTGAAGGAAACCCTGAGGTTGTTAATTTCAAACAAGCCTTTGGGATGAGAAATTTTTTGAACACTTAAGTTGCAATTACAAACTATATATTTAAGAAAAGTATCTACACTTTTTTGTCCTTTCTCTATATTATTCAAATTTGTAAACCTTGAGTGAGTTACTTACAGGCTCATTTAGTGACAACTGTTTCTCCTTTCTAGTCAGCTGATGCAAAGTTTTCTGTCTATAACATATTTAACAGTAATAATTCATGAAGTGCAATGTAAGTAAATCTGCAGTTATAAACAAACACTAAATGAGATAACTTAGTAACAAATGTAAGACTTCTGCAGATTTTTGGCTCCTTGGAAGCCATTGTTTCAGCATAACAGTTTTAGAACATGGAGTTTGTTTGAATAAAAAAGATATGTTGTAATGACCTGTGAAAACTACTGTTGGTAGCCAAGTCCCAAGTATAACTGGAACTGGCAGGCATCTTGTTGGTGATTTGGGAAACCCAAAGGAGGATACCCAAGACTCCTCAAATGGAAAATTAAAGGATATCTTATCTGAGTATTTTTGGTAAGCATTGAGGTCTTTTTATGAAAGCTTGGTTCATTCAAGCATATCAATAGACGTTCATTTACATTACTAGAGTAGTTTAGGTCACCCAAGTGTCCTCTGAGAGTAGAGCTGGTAGTGACTGGTTGCCAGTAATGGCAGACTGGGAGGTCAAGTGACCCTGAGAGAGGCAGCTTCCTGCTCCATTCTGTCAGGAGCTTTCCTGAGAGCTCACAGCAGCAAGTTATTCTACTACAGTGCAGTGCAGAAGAGAGTATCGAGAAATACATGTGTTCATGAATGTCAAGCAAGATTACAAAAGCAAAATCATGTGCTATTTCTTATCTTAAAAATGTATCAAGTTTCTGTTGACAAGTCTTCACAGAAGCCATCTGAATTGTGGTATTTAGTGATTTATTTAGTGATTTATTTAGTGATTGTGCAGTTCTAGGAAACCCAAGAGAGGTTCATAATTTAAAATGAATCAGGAACAGTTAAGAGATTGGTAACTGAAGTTGGGAAAAATGCTATTAGAGGCACCATCAAAATTGTTGAAGTCTAAGATACCATATATTCCTGATACTAAACATTGCTGTTCTAGTGCCGATTAATTCAGCCAAATGGAATATAAATTACTTCACTGACTTATGTGTAGTAACTTCAGACAAGTGGCTGTGAGGGAGGGGAGGACAGTTATAGTGCTTCATCTGGACTAGGCAATGTTGTATGTATTATTAAAATCAATAAAAGTAATATGTAAAACCCAAAAATACAAGTCTTGGGCAAAGTCAAACCATAAAGCAGTATTTATGAATTAATAAAAGCATGGTGTTTATGTTTCTTTTACTACAGAATTCACAAGTGACACCCAGTTACTGGTTTTTCCCTGAATTCATTTTTCATCATGTTTCCAGAGGTTTGTTTGTTAAAAATATTTCTGCTGATCTTTGTTGAGAATTCCAGGGAAGGAAAAAGAGTTAAAGAACTCTTTTTTTTTTTTTCTCTAATTGTTAGTTTCATCTGGTGTGGTTGACACACCTGAAGGATGGGATGCCATTCTGAGAGACCTGGTCAAGCTCAAGAAATGGGCCCATGGGAATCTCATGCTGAGAAGGACTTGGGGGTGTTGGTGGATGAGAGGCTGGACATGACCTGGTAATGTGCACTTGCAGTGCAGAAAGCCGATTGTATCCTGGGCTGCACCAAAAGCAGTGTGGCCAGCAGGTCAAGGGAGGGAATTCTGCTCCTCTATTCTTCTTCAGTAAGACCCCACCTGGAGTGTTGTGTCCAGCTCTGGGGTCCCAGCACAGGAAGGATGAGAACAAGTTTGAGTGAGTCCAGAGGAGAGACACAAAGATGGTTTAGAGGGATGGAGCATCTCTCCTAAAAGGAAAGGCTGAGAGAATTGTAATTGTTCATCCTGGAGAAGAGAAGGCTTTGGGGTGACTTCATTGCAGCTTTCAGCTACCTGAATGGAGTCTACAAGAATGACGGAGGCTATTTACAAGAATGTGTAGTGACAGGATAAGGAGCAAAGGCTTCAAACTGAAAGAGAGTAGGTTTAGATTAGAAATATGGAAGAAGGTTTTTGTTTACTGTGAATGTAGTGAGATGCTTCAACAGGATGCCTAGAGAAGGTGTGGATGCCCCATCTCTGAAGTGTTCAAGAGCAGGCTGGAAGGAGCTCTGAGTAATATGATCTATTGAAATTTCTCTACCCAATTGTCTCTACAGTGGATGTACTCTGAACTAGATGATCTTTAAGGTCTCATCCAACCTAAACCATTCTATGATTTTATGAGCCTTTGATTCTATCATTCTATGATTTTATGATTCTACGTCAAAGTTAAGTCTGTTATCTCTACCATCTATTTGATATCTTTTTAATTAAGAGTAATTATCTGTCAGTTAAAACTTTACGTTTGACAAAACCCACCTGACTTTCATATTGCTATTAAAGCACTTAGACCAGTGTTTTAATAGTGTTTACTAGACAATGGTTCTCTGTTGGAACTTTTACTTTAGCTACATAAGATTAAGAGAGATTTCTGGGATTTTTTTTAAACAGAAATTCATATTCCTATACTGCTGTAGGATATATTTTAATGACGTTGTTTATAATATTAATATTTTATTTGCAATAGAAGTTTATATGTTTATAAGTAATTTAAATTACCTATAAGAGATTTAAGTAGTTAGAAATAAATTGTATTAATTTTGAAATGAACCCACTTTCTAGAACAAAATAATTATATATTTTGAATTTATTTAGAATTTTTAAGTGAGACTTTTATATTTTTTATAGTTTAAGCATTTTTTAAAACAAAAAAGATTTGATTTATGCAAATTCCAAATTATGTTTCCCATCTACAAAATAGCCTTCAGTGAAAATTATTTTTATTTGAAAAAAACAACTGTCTACCAGTGACTTATTTTATAATTTTTTGTTTATGTTGATATGTTGTATTTTGTAACTGACATAACTGACCTAAATTATGTAGTGTACTTCCCATTTGACCATATTGGGCTGCTGCTAGTTCATGTTTCCTGTGACTTTTTACCTTTCTGAAAAGTATTATAGACAGATGAAGTGCTATTTCCTCAGTGGGCAATGGAGGATCCACCTTCCTAACAACATAACAGATAATATTTTTTCATTTTTGTGTATCCACTATGTTACTGTGCCCTAGATGGTGACACATTGAAAAGATTTTGAGAGATGTAGTACAAAAGGTCAGCATAGAGAAAAAGTGTGCATAATTTCTAGTATGTTTGTTCATGAGAATGGTTTGTGCTGGTACTTAAGTAGGAATACATTTACCACACGTATAAATGTATGCTGTTCTCATTAATCTCTAAACTCAATGTAGTCAACGTAATGTTAGTGAAAGACTTAGTAATTTGGATTACTTACTTTCATGTGGTTTAACTTGCTTTCATTCAGTAGTGTCTTGTCATTGCACATTTCCCCCTCTGGATTTATTCAGTATGTTAGTCACTAATTGTCTCTGAAAAAAAAATCTTGCAAAAATATACAGCTGTCAATCTGTAAATATGGCAAACACTTGTCTTAAATGTATTTCTGGTTTAATGTTCATAACATCATAGTAATAAAAAATCATAGAATCATAGCTACATATGTCATGATTTAACCTCAGCCCACAGCCAAGCCCCACACAGCCACTCACTCACTTACTCACTCACTCCACCAGCAGGATTGCAGAGATAATCAGAAGTGTAAAAGCAAGAAAGCTCAAAGGTTGAGATAAAGACAGTTTAATAGGGAAAGCAAAAGCTCTTCACACAAGCAAAACAAAACAAGGAATTCACAGTTCCCCATGGGCAGGCAGGTGTTCAGCCATCTCCAGGAGAGCAGGGCCCCTCACACATTATCATGACCTGGGGAGACAAACACCTTCAGTCCCAACACTCCCTCCTTCCTCCTTCTTCCCCCACTTCATATACTGAGCATGATGTCATATGGTCTGGAATATCCCTTTGGTCACTTTGGGTCACTTGTCCTGGCTCTGTTTCCTCCCATGAACCCCCAACTTCCTTGCCAGCATGACAGTAGGAGAAGCAGAAAAGGCCTTGGCTCTGTGTAAGCCCCACTCAGCAATAACAAAAACATCTCTGAATTATCAAGCTTGTGTTCAGCATGAATCCAAAACACAGCCTCATACTAGCCACTGAAGAGGAAATTAAGTGTACCCCAGTGAAAGCCAGCACAACATACCATCTCCTTAAATGTATAGAGATGTGTTCTCAATGTCATTTGAAGAAAAAAAAAAAAAAAAAGATGTATTTAATGGATTGACAAGCCATTAAAACTCAAGTGCATTTTAATAATTTATTTCCTGGAAACTTTGTGGTCAGAGTTGTTAAAAACCAATAGATTTGACCAGGGATGAGCAAAAGTAGCTTCTAAGGTAAAATAAGACAAAAAGCCATAGAAAACTGAAATGCAACATAAAGATCTGATTAATTATCCCATGAACAGATGTTACTTTTCTGGCTGTTACCTCATAGATGCATTTCACATTCAGCATGCAATTGTATTTTCATCTTACCTGTGTTTGAAATGTAAAAACAGGCATTGAATAGTGATCAAGATAGAGATGTGTCTGTGTGCTTGACAAAGCTTTTTACAATCGGAATAACTGGCCCATACAGAACAAGTCAGCTTTGTGAAAATAAGATAAATTTCTTCCCAAAATTATTGGTCATTTATAATCTGGAGCAACATGCTTAAAAGTATATTTTCTTAAAAGATGGCTGAATTTCTTTCTGTGTTTCTTTCTATGTTCCTTGTTGGAATATTTCCTTATGAAATAAGACCATTCATTCTGCACAAAACATATTTTACATAATTATTTTTTTTGGTAATTCATATGTACTGAGATTATATGACTCAATGGATCCACCAGACTTTCCATAGTTTCCCAGATTAACCAATACATTCTGTTGTGATTTTTAAGAACAGGTCGCTTCATCTGCTAAATGTATTAACTAACACCAAATTTTTAAGACTTCATAAGAGATTAATTTTCCCTATTCAATTGTTTTTATTCACACTTATTTTATTCACACTTTCTTCTAAAGCCACCACCTTAATGTATGTTATACAATATCAAGGTAGAAAAGCATGCTTTGATTTTAAAAAGTTAAGAGAGCCAGATGATACCCTTATACTCTGAAGACAAATTTGTGTCTTTTTCTAGGTTTAAGAGGAAGACATGCTTGATAGAAATAAGAGCAAATGGTGACATTCTGCAATTTCATTATGGCAGCAGATACTACTCCAAACAGAGCATAATGAACCAGGGAAAGAAACTGAGTAGACAAATGTTTTATTTTTTAATGCTGGGCTGGTCAACCAAATTCCCCAAAGCAAGATTTTGTTGTTATAGCATGTACCGTAAAGTATAAATCACCAGGGAATAAGAAGAAACCCAAGCATAACCACAGTCTGAAGCCTTGGCCACAGAAGCTTCACTGTAAATACTACAAAGCTAAGAGGAAAGAAGGAATAAGAAAAGTTTTCGAAGTTACTGAGAGAAAACAGAAAAGATGTATCTGTTATCTCTTCTGTATATTTACCGATATTTAATTTGCATGTAAAGAAAATAAGTATTTTATAATTTGGTTTTACCTAAAAAATAAATAATACCGTGGAAATCACCATTCTGTCTAGAATGTTTTCAAATCCCTTCTCCCCTCTTCTTCCTTCTCTACCTTTTAAGCATCTAATTACTTTCTTGTTCATTATGAGTTGCACTGTTATTGTGATTCCACTGTTTTCAAATGTGTGTGAAAGCACATGAGGGGTAAAGAAATAATGTCTGTGAATATGTCACCCCAGTCAATAAACTTTCAAAGGCAAGGATGGGTGAGGGGGACGTATTTTTTCTGTCTTTCCTCTGGATGCCTGTACTAATGATTAACAACCACACTGAATTAATTTGCATTGTAAAAGCCTGTAAACTGAGTCTGGATTCTGTTCTTTTGGCTAATCTTCCTTGCTCCCTGTCCCACTGCCATTTGAGACACTGGTAATGCATCTGTCTGATGTAAGCATACCTTTGTATGGTTTCTGTGTATGGTTCTTTGGTATAACTTTAGATTTTGAAGAGAAGGTGAGATATTACATCACTGAGGCTTTGGCAGTGAGAAGAACTTCATTTTCCAAGTAATTCTGCAGGGAAAAAAATAAATCAGTGTCATAGTCAATATTCTTTGTTGAAGATTGACTATACCTTTGGGCTTCTGTCATATCCTGCTCCTTTGCTTAATCTCATGTAAACCCCTTCCTAAATTGAAGAAGCACTAAAGATCACACTGAGATGATTACCCTGTAATGCAGCATCAGTACAACCAGAAGGTGCCTCTCTCAAGCCACAGTATGGACAGAATGGACAGAAACAAGAGGTAATTTGCAGGTGTAGAACAGGTAACTGGATCCAAGGATCCAATGAAGCCTCAGTTTCTTGAGCTCACTGTAGTAATTTGTTTCTGGAAGAACAATTCTGTCACTGCTGCTGTGTTAGACAAAAGTTCCATCAGTCTCTGGAGTGGATTCCACCTCTTTATATCTCTGAGGCAGAGATTTGCCTGCCTCATAATTTTTCCACTTCATGTTACTGTCTGCTTTGTCAGTGCTAATATTGACCTTGACTCTAAGCTTATGTGATCTGAGGCAGTATGGACAAGACTCAGTCTTATTTTCCTATTTCAGATACAGTACCATGAAGCTGCCCTCAGGATTTTTGATGACTCTCCATTTGTAGGCACAACCAAGGAGTCTGCACCTAACCTATACCTGGAATGATAAGTCAACAACCCTACAGATGTCTGAAGACTTTGTCCTGAAGCATGTCTGCATAGAACTGGACATAGTGAAAATCATACAACTGTGCTTTCATAATTAACATAACTGATTTCTACATAAAGACACAATATCTTGATGTTTTCTTTGTGATAATCAATATTATGGGCTATAGTATAGATTTAGCATATAAGTAAAGGTTGGTATCAAATTAAGAAACTTATGTAAAGCACAATAGAAAACAAAATATGTGTAAACAGATACTCAACCCCTCCCTCGGAAGATAAACAACTGAACCTGAAGACCACAGCAGGATTTGAGAATAAGATAGCAGAACACTTTCCAGGTGCTGCACCATCTGAAAGCCACTATCAACAGTAAATGCTAGCACCTCCTGACAAGGTAACTTGTCAGTTTCTAGTGATACAAACACAACATTTGGATAAAGGAATATATATTGAATTGTGCTAAGAAAGGCAAAGTAAACATCAGTTCCCCAACACTTCCAGGAAAAGGAGTAATAAATCTGTCTAAAACATAGGGCAAAGAAATGGAAAAAGTTGCATGACAAGATGCAAGAGGAAATACCTGAATAATATTACCAGAGACAGAAACAGTTGATGTGAAAACTGATAGCAAAACACTTTATCAACTCAACAAGATTCTAAGTGGCAAATTTACATTATCAAAAGGAAATAGTAGTAAAAAAAAAAAAAAAACAAACAAATAGAAAGACCACAGAAAAGGTGTACTGTGTACCATCCATTTGTGTAGTTGGTTTTATAAGCCTACACTTTTTTTTTTTATATGAAGTCCAAATTTCTTGTCTTCATTTTCAAAGCTGTGTTCACAGCATAACCTATTCTTGGTTTTGATCTTTAATCTCTTTTAATCTATGGAATAAATGATTTTCTTCTCCAGTATTTCCACTGTCCACCTCTCTTACCTATACATGAGACAATTAAAAAACCCCCAAAAGTAAACAAATACCTTTGGTTCAGTCCCATCCTTTACTCAATAGTGGTGGAGCTTCGTGCAAGTTCTGTGAAAAAAAAGTATTCTTTCCTCATTTCCCAGGATGAGTCAAACTGTATCAACAATAATTTTTACAGAGACTCTACTACTTTTTCTTAAAGAGTTTTGATGATGCCTTATTAACAATATTGATATGTAATCAGTTCTCTGTCTTATATACTTTACTAATTTGTACCACAGATAGAAAATGTACTGTTCATTTTTGTTTACACTTTTATGCCCCTGAAGATTTTTTTTATTAAATGTCCTTCTTGAAAGAAGTGAAAACATATTTTCAATCTTTCAACTTGTCATGTTTGCTGAGCTTCTCAGTTTCGGTTGTTTTCCTCTGTATTAACCGAGGGCAGTGAATATCTTTCTTGCAATGCAGGGCCCAGAAGTGGACATGGAAACTATGTTGAGCATTGTGGTTTTTACATCTACTTTTCTTGTGATGCAGAGTTTTGCTTCTTTTTTTTGCTTCTTTTTTTATTTTGTTTTGTATGGTCCAGCATGAAGTTAACCTGCTTCACAGCAGCATGAACTTTGCAAATTCACACTCAATTCGTAATCTAGTTCATAATCTAATCTAAGAACTTCATTTGTTTTCTAGTTGCCTATTCCTCCCAAACCACTGTCTCCAAATTTAATTATTTTTTCAACCATTTTCAAACTATTTCATTATATATTGAATTCTAGTTCCCCTCTTTTTTTATTCTTGTATTTGCTCATAGTTTCTTATCTGCAAAGGCAATATGCTTAGCCTCTAACTCATCCTTTAGTTCTTCATTGAAAATAGTGAATATAACTGAACTCAAAGCTGACCCTGTAACACCCCTATACATAACCACACTTGGCATGAAATAACTTTTTTTTCTTGTTTATTTTTGTTGATTTGGCAGGTGTCCATTATAGGCACCATATGGCTTACCAACAATTAACTAATGTTAGATAATTTGTTCTGACAATAGAGATCAAAATAAGAATGTACAAAAAAAAAAAAGATTACTCAATGATCTGTTTAACAAGATGGAAGAATGAAAATAAAGAAAGAATCTAACAAAATTTCACCATTTTTAATTCAAACATTAAATTAAAAAAAAAAAATCTGGCTATATAAAGTCAGTGTATTCTCATGCTCTGAGAATAACACGCATGCCGATAGGAATCTAAAGAAAGAAATAAAATGACAATGCTGGAATGTTAATATTAACCAGTTTAAGTAAAATCTGTGTGTTAAAATAAGAGCATCAAATGCTTTAACTTTCCTTTATTTTTCTCCTCAAATGTGAATTCCACCTTATTGTGTATTTCTGAAAGTTAGAAGTTTACCAAAGGTATGTAGACAGATGTCTAAATGGTTGTGAAAATAGATACCCCCTTACAAAAGAAGTATTAAAAGAAATATTTCATAACAGCTGCTGAGATACGTCAAAGCATTTTGCAATCCTTCTCTTTATTGTTATTCAGCATAAGAGATGGAAATATTTTAACTGTATGTTAGGAATAAGTTTATGGAATTTGTTGCAACAGGTGCAACTTTGGGCTTCTGGAGGAAGAAGTATAACGGCTGTTTTAAAATCTTTATTGTAATTCAGTTTAGGGAGTC
>JAWWMP010000165.1:44233668-44273879 GCA_035047865.1 Dendrocincla tyrannina | reverse complement strand
AGGAAGGAAGGAAGGAAGGAAGGAAGGAAGGAAGGAAGGAAGGAAGGAAGGAAGGAAGGAAGGAAGGAATTTAGAAGGAAGGAAGGGGGAGAGAGGGAGGGAGGGAGGTAAGGAGGGAGGGAGGGAAGGGAAAGGAACATTGTAAATTTTTGTTTGTTTTTTATATATTAAGGGATTAATGTAAATACTAACAGAATTATTAGCACTGAAATCATCCCAGGCATTTGTTTTGATATACACTTATTTTCTATATATGTTATTATAGGATCTCATTACTTGATTCCGTATAAGAATTTGGGCTCAGGTTGCTTATCTTTAAGTCCAGTTGTGCCAGCAATGTGAATTCTGAGAAAAATGTCAGGAAGAAAGAGAAAGATTTATTTTCTTCTTGATAGAGTTACATTTTGTTGCAATGGGATTACAGTTATATAAACCCTTTAGTTTCTAAGAAACCTTTTGTGCTTGAAAAACTGTGTGCACGTATGAATCATTTCACAGAACTAAAATTATTTTCACTCGACACTGAAATGAAATCGACATGGCAGGTGCTTCAACAGTATGGCATAATAATTTTGGAAAAAAAAGAAGGAAAGAAAGTGCTAAAATAACACTTTACAAAGAAAGTGTATGACCAGCCATTTGAATTGGAACATAGAGGTGCTTGACCTGTTTTCAGTTAAAGCTTTCTTTGTGAAGGAAGTCACAGGAAGACACCAAATAATTTTGATGAAAAGCATTCAATCTATATATGTCAAATCTTCCATCTTATCAGTCGAGCTGGTTCTTTTGGCACCTGACACTAAAAGAGGTAACGCATATATAGAGAGATAAAATTTACAAGCATATAAAAACAAATGATTGTGAACCACCCTGTCAGTTATTTGAAATGAGAAAGTTGCCAACAGCATTTTAAGAAGAGATACTTCTCCTCAGGTTTTTTTTGTATAGATCTTATAGTCAAATACTATGGCAGAAATTTTTGACAACTCGATCAAAATAGACTGTACTTGGTATTTTCCATATCTGAAACAAAAGAAATACCATAACCAAGCCTTTCAGTTTATACTGCTTTTTATCATGGTATTTAGTAAAGATGAAGAACACTTTGCTTTGAGCTGTCACTAGGGCGATCCTGCTACCAGGGTCTCATCTGTTGCATATGTGGACAATGACAAAGCTCCTACTCTCTCTGGCTCCAGAAAGGATCCCCTCAGGAGCTCAGCAGTCCTTCACTTTCATTAGTCATGTGTTTGCTACAGTGAATGAGTGAATAAACATATGTTGATCAGCCAATGGAGAAAATCTCTTTTTTTAAGCATTAATTCTCTTGATACACTTAAAACTGTAGTAAGTCTTTATTATACTGATTTCACACAGAGACATAACCTGAGACATGAAAGTGAAATTAGGCTGTAAACAGAGCGCTTGCCACTGAGAACAAAATCTAAGAAAACTATTGACTTACAATTCTCTATTATAGCTAGCAGGCAAATTTCTTATTAAAGCTACTTAACACTGAAGTAATTTGATTTAAAATTTTCAGGACAATTTTACCCCAATGAAATTTACTAAAATGTTAAATTCCATTAAACCACACATTGAGTATAGGTCACATCGAGCATAGGTCAGTTTAAATAATCTTTATTTCTTTTGAAGGATGTTATGATAATGCATACCACAGCTCTATTAATAATAAATATACTTTATCCATTAAAGTCTTACTAACAATTTATGGAAGTAGTTGGAAGTGTAACTTCTACAAAGTAAGAAGTTGGAATCTTGATATTTTTCTGGATGAAGAAAAACATTTGCAGTATTTTTGTTTCACTCCTGTAGGTTCTTAGTCTTCTTTTAGTGGCAGGAGGTAACAAAAAATGGTACCATTTCAATCTTATTATTGCAAGTTACCTGCCTGAAAATAGACTAGAAAGACATTATAAAATTGGTCAGGTAAACTGAAGATACCAATTATTAATATGTATGATCAAGAGAGATGATACAATAACAGTTTCTGCTTCACAATTAGATTAAGGATGTTTGTATTTCAAACACAGATCCAGCCTTTGTTACTGAAGTGGGAATGAGAATTGCAGTAGCAGTTTGAACCTCAGTTCTGAAGGGAAACATTCACAGCTGACTATACATCCAGCCAGATATAAAAGATGAGCTTCTTAGTAGTGTAGGAAGTACTGGGGTTTGGACCCATAAGGAAAAAGATGTGGATTTAAGGTTATGCTCGGACCAAGGTACTTCTGCTATTGAAGAGACAGGGACAACCTCTTGTGCCACTGTAGCTGGATGTTTTAGCACTCAAATATCACAATGAGAGCATCCACAATATTTCTGGGTTAGCAGGGACTGATTTCTCAGTCTGAAATCTTTGTTGACAATGAAAACACTAATCTAATCTGCTGAAAAACTTCTGAAAAGTTATTAGGAATGTACTTGTAAGTTTGAGGACAAAGAAACACTACAAAGGGCTACTTAGAAAAAATGACTCATTATAGATCAATATTTTTTGATAAGACTCAAACAGTTTCCAGGGGCAATTAAAGAATTTTCAATTTTTTTTTGTTTTTATTTTCTTCAAAAGAATTAGACAAAATTCTGTCTTTGTGTTTTTTTTATTCCATTCTCCTGTGTTTCAGTGGTAACTCTTTTCCTATTGTAACATTATTTAGATAAAATACTCCTTCCTGATTATTTATTCAGATAAATCAAGGCAGTCTATGACTTCTGTTTTGACTTCATCTGACAAAAAATGTGCTTTAAACTATAGTTCATGATACTAGTCTGAGACATTAATGAAGTTGAATGTAAAAAAAAGTAAATGTTCCTCTCCCAGATTCTGGTATTGTTCTCTACTGAAGCACTTCATGTTTTCCAGTAAGACTCTTTAGAACTACATCCCTGAGACAAGAATGCAGTGTAATTGGAGACAGTCCAGCTGGCCTATGTCATGTAGCAGATATGTGCCTTTCTTGAAAAATGGAGAGTAAATGAAGGTCTGTCCATAGCAGATGTTAGAGCAGCCCCTCTTGTGACATTACTCTGTAATACTTTTGGTTTATCTAAAGAACATATTGTTTAAATACCAGTAAACTAAGTCTCCTGGTACACGATGTGTCAGTCACACAGTCTTTTTCAGCAACACTGTCTGCAAAAGTCACCAAGAAACATTATTTTATGAACACAGACATGCTCTGTGTTAAACCTTCTGATCTCATTCAAGCAGCTTAAGTAGAATTATGAGGTTTGCATTAGCCCACTAATTTAAAATGATCAGTTCACATTTTTTATTCTTTTAAACTTTTAAAGCAACTAGAATGGCTATGACAGTCACAGAAAACCACTGGTTTGTTAGCTATGAGGCAAGAGTTGGCAGGTAAGTTACTTCATAGTGTGATGCCAGTGGACTTCAGTTCTGACCTATGTTGTTTCAGGCACCTGTCTCTGAAGGCCTCATCTAATTCACAAAACCATCTATCATCAGACAGTTACAATTAAATTTGCAAATGAAATGAACAGGATAAAATCAGGCTTAAGAAGATACTGCGTGATGACAAGTAGTACTTAATCACTTAATCTCCTATGTCTTTTTTTTTTTTAATGTATGCAAAAATATGTCAGAATTTCATGTTTTTCCAAAGATTCAAATGTCTATTAGAATCACATATAACAAAGAGTTTTCCTGCTAGGACTTGCCAAATCTGCCTGGAAGCAAACTCATTGCTATCTAGCCTGCTAGTGCTCAGCACGCTGAGCTGAGACATTATCCCTGGTTATTGTGCAAGCCCAAAAAAAAATAAACGTTACATGAACAGTACCAACATCTCCCAGAGACATGTGAAGAACAAGGTCTTCCAGAAAGCTTATGGTTGGATTGCCTCTTTAGGGTGATGTTGCAAAATTTGAGATGTTATTCTGAGTGAAAACAAAGATGCTTCTTCCTTTCCAAATGCCCTCATACCCAGAAATTGTATTGCATGATAAGAAAAACTGACAAACTCCCCAAAATCAGGATTGTCCTGGTCACAAGCTGAAGTAGATTATTCTTATTTCACAGTTTCGTCACTTCGGAAGCAAAGCAAATAATAATGATGAAATAGAATATTATGCATCAAGTTAAAGAAGGGCTTAAGTAAAAAATCTTAACCAAATGAAACTTCATGTCACTCTAGGTAATTAATTAATCTGACTCCTAAGAAAAATTCTGTGAAGTATTTGCTCAACATTCTTCACAACCAGTTTGTCTTCATGACCCATGTACTTTCATGTATTTGAGTTTTCACTCGTCAAGATGCTCCCAGGAACAGTGATCCACTGCCACTGAAATCAATGGAAAAAAGGTCTTGATGATTTCCATTGGATAAGGCCCAAACCACACATATGAAGTTTTACACTGAATTCTCACACATCAAACGTTAAACTCTTGCAAATGGGAGCAGTTGCGCTGAGATTAGCTATATTAAATCAGCATGGGATATTGCTCAAAATACAGGACTACATACATCTTAGTGCTATGTTAGAAAAGTCAGGAAACAGAACGAATATGTTGCAATTTATAATCATAATTTAATATAGAGATATCCGGGTACCAAATATAGTTTTTCCAGTCCCTGAAAACTTGCAATCATTTTTACCGTAAAAAGTAAAATAATAAAAAATAAATAATTACCTTTTCAAAACCAAAAAACATTCTTCTGTTTTGGTTCACCATGAGGAGGAAAAGAAAAAACTTGTCAAATAAATTATATGGTGTGAATCACTTCCTCGGGTCTGTTCATTAAACTAAGCCTTTTATAGAACACATTGTTCTATATGAAAAAAATGCTTTTTCTGTTTTTTCCCAGCTGCATGAAGGTCTTGCATTCAAAATTTCACTTTATTCTTCTAATTAATTGCACATGTCTTTGTAGCTCTAACTTTAAAATGCTATTTGAAAAGAGCATTCTTTAGAATCAGTATCAATCACATTGTTTTATTTTCTCAAGGGAAAAGAGGATGCTCAAAAGAAATTAATCTTATGTCAACACTAACTTGTTTCCCTATAGAATGTTCTTCCAGCCTTCGGAAAACATGCAGCTTTACTCACATACATTTACAAGTATGTCTATAATAAAATTTCAAAATAACTTCCTTTTTGTTTGTTTGTTTGTTTTGATGTTTTTGTTGTTGGGTTTTTTTTAATATTCGTCTGTTGCGTTTCAAGAAAGGTGGAGTGCAGAATGATGTCCCTATAATCACAGGACTGATATTGTAACTTTGATGTTCTTTGTCCCTGGCACACAATTCCTTGCAATCCAAATTGCTTTCAGCAGAACACGATGGAGTTCTCTAGCATGAGATAAAGAGTGGGTAAAGACAAGCCTTAATGCTTTTGCCTCATAATATCCTCTCCATATTGTTGCCAACAACAACAAAAACTGTTCTCTGGGAAAGTAGTTTATAAAAATGAAGTTTAAGTATAAAAAATAAAGATGTTTCAAAGTGCCCCTGTTGAGATTTCCTCCTGTATAGACTTCTATATTGCTAGTTCCCAAAATGTAATGTTTGTTATTGTATTTCTGTTGCAAAGACCACAGAACCACTCAATAACATGAAAATGATATTTTTATTTTTCACTTTTCAGAAATGGTTTCTATCCATGGGACAGGGCAAAAGCAAGAAAAAAGTTTGATCCAGTATATCCACATCCTGGTAGCATTGATAGATTGACATTATATTCTAGTTTATGTCCTATATCTTATTAAAATTATATAGCAAACCCAGTGGACTACATCTTGTGAAAAAGCTCCTTTGGAAAACACTACATTTCAAAGCAAATATTGCTAGCCTCACAAAGAAGTCACAGAATCAAATAGGTTAGAAAACATTTTTGAGATCGTTAAGTCAACCTATGATCTAACATTGCAATGTCAATTAGACCATGGCACTAAATGCCGTATCTATTCTTTCCCTGGTGACTCCACCATCTCCCTGTAAAGCCCATTCCAATATCTAATTACCCTTTTTGTGAAGAAATTCTTCATAATGTCCAAACTAAACCTCCCCTGGCACAGCACACATTAAGACCCTGTCCTCTTATCTTATTGCTTAGTGCCTGAGAGAAGTGATTGATCCCCACCTGACTACGCCCTCCTTTCAGGTAGTTGTAGAGAGAGATAAGATCCCCCCCCACGAGCATTCTCCAGGCTGAACAACCCCATCTCCCCCTGCCACTACTCACAGGGTATGCACTCAAGACCCTTCAGCAGCTTCATTAGTGAAATCTTGAGGCTTGGAAAGCTGAAAAAATTTTGTCCCCATAAACTGTAAATCTTTGAGCAGTAAGTTGACAGAGTCCAAGCTCAATAGCAAAGTTCTGATTCTCAGCCAAGAATTTCACAGGTAAATATGCTTCTTCTGATTATTTTTTTTTTCTTTCTTATTTCCATTATTAAATGATTTTTTTTTTTAGAAAAATATAATTTTGATGACAAAAAAAAACAATGTATCTCAAAGTAAAGCTTATTAAAATGCCATAAAAATCCTATACATCGTAGTATGGAAGTATTCTTTTGAACTTTTGAACTCCAGATTCTTCAAAGCATTGCTCCCCAGAATCTATCAAAGCAAAGTATACCATTGCTGCAGAGAAGATCATATTCTTGATGCAGTTTATTTGATATCTTTCTGAAAGAAGAAAGTCAGTCTTGTCTCACAGAAATCTTTGAAGCTCATTCTAATGAAAAGTACCTCTTCTATTATTTTACTGGTTTTATTCACAGCACTCTTTTTTTTTTTATAGCTAAAACTATTCCAAGAAAATAGTCTTAGTAGTTGGCTGCTTAGCACTTCATCTGTTCCTGCTGTTTATTCTTCCCTTGAAGTTACACTCCTGTGTTAAAGCCACTGAACTTGCTCCTGTAGACATTGATCCTCATGCAATAAAGCCACACACCACAGACATCAGATGCAATTAGACTGTAAATCAAAAGGGCTGGAGGAATGCCAGTAGTGGAGACATCAACTTTTCACACTCAACAACACAAGTCTTAATATCTTAAGTCAAAAACTAGTATGAATAGAAATATCTGAAAGTCAAGAACAAGCAAATATAGGTTGAAAAAAGGGTATCTTTCAAAAGAATTTGGAATCTGAATGTGTGTTGTATGTCAGTCACCAGAATTCCCACTGATGTTTTAATCAGCACTTTTGGTTCAGGAAAGGCATTGCCTTCTGAAATAATACTCAGAGGACATATCACTACATGAATGTCTTTTCCAGGACTTTCTTTAGATAGCTATCAACCACAGGGAAAAAAAGCTAAACAAGAGTGTCCATGACTCAGTTCCACAAGAACATTGACTAGCTTGACCAAAACATTTCTCCTTAAGGATTTTTCAGAATGTTCTTGTTTTCCATTTTTAACTTTTTCTTGTGTTGTTTCCTTCTGTCACTATAAAAGACAAAGATTTCATTTCTCTTCCATTCTATTGATAGCTGTCCTTATAATCATTGTAGACCAATGAAAATTTCTAAGTCCATCCAGCCCCTTTCTAACTCCATCCTAAAACAGACACTAACTCTATTTGGAGGATGATCTCTGAGACAGACCTTTCCTTTCAGCTCAATTCTGTGTTCTCTTGACAGCCTTTTCATCTGCAGATATGGCTTCCTCAAAGACCTCTCTGTGGTATCTTGTGCATACAGGGGGTCCATGACATGGGTAAACCCAATACTTGAGTTAAACGACACAAAAAGACTTCTGCAGTTTCTTAAGTGATTATGCAGTTAGTTACCATGCTTCCTTTTGAACTAGATGTAGTGAACAAGAGTGTCATGATCTGGACTGCTATCACAGATTCAGTTCCCCAAAATGTCAAGGACAGTTTTTCAATGTTAGATGCATCAGTCCCTTTCTGCTCTTCATCTAATAAAATTTACTTGCGTTGTGTACTTATGTTCAGTGCAGCACTTTTTAAACCTCAGTAATAAGTTCTTAATCATGTTATGATTGATTTAAAGGGAACATTTACGTGGTTCAAAAATCAGTGATACTTTACAGACATCTGCTCCGTTCAGTATCTGATATATTTCGTCTATAATTTATAGAAAAAGCTCTTGTACAGCACACAGCTAGTGACTTATGACCCATTTAAAAATTATTCAGTTGACCACAACTTTCTCTTGTTTACACATACAATAATTTGGTCCCATTCTCCTTAGGTAATTTGAACTTCAATATTAATATATCTCTATATCTTTATTCATTTCAAAACGTCAAGGATTACAGAATTCTTTAAGTCATCTAAGCAACACATGCATCTCAGCAATGCATTCTATAAACAAACCATTGTATTGAACTCACTTTGCCCCACACAGGTTTCTTATAAGAAATTCAAACTGCTTCTGGCTTGAATCCAGAATAGTGAAAACATTACCTACATTCATGAGAAGAATACGGAGGCCAGCAGTTCTGCTATTATACACAATGAAGCTCTTCACCAGAAAGACCTATTTCATCTAAACAGAAGGCAATGTTTTCTCCTGGATACATTGAATGCTATGTATTGAATCTTCAGTATTGTTCATAAAATAAGAACTAAGATATTGCACAGAATGGATCACATGCCACATAAATGCAAGGCTGAGTTTTGGCTTTATAAAGACACCATGACTGAACACTCTACTCCTCCACCCCTCACTTTATACACTGTTAGGAAAAAAATGGTTCAGAAATAATTTTTGCCTGAGGGATTAGATTCTAGAATTAATTTATCCATTAGCATAAATTCTCTCAGATTCACAGGTATGTTCAGTGTCATTTCTAATATATTCAGAATACCTATTGCTTTCAGCAATAGTTGAAAGATAAATGAACTAGAAAGATCGGGAGGAAATTCTTTGGCTTTGTGCTAGGAAACAGTCACTGTTATAAAGATGGAAAATGTATGATAGAGACATAAGGGGCAGTGAAATGACAGTGAAGCTAAAATACCAGCTTTATACAAGAAGAGAAAAAAAAACAAATATGTTATTTATATATTTGAATCATGCTTGTGGAAAAAAAAATAATAATAATAAAATAAAATAATAATTCAAAAAAAAAAAAAAAAGAAAAAGAGAGATTGTCTTTTAAGTACCGAGCAAAAAATTCTCACTATCTTGTGAAGTAAAGAATGAAGCTTGGTCCTAAATAATTAACATGAAGTAGAAGATGAGACCTCTAATACAAGGAAGGTACTACCTTAAATATTTCTTTGGCCTTGCCATATATAAGATTTAAAAAATTTAGCAAGAATGTACTCCATTTGAGTGCATAATTACAATTATTATATATGCTGATAGGGTAATTGAATTTGCTAATGACAATTAGACATTTGCACACACAATTATCCAATTAATGTGCACTATTTCAAATAAAAAATTGTGTCCTTCACAGGTTTTAAAAATCACTTTCTATACTCTGGAAATTGGAATTAGTGATAGCAGTTTATTTTGCTGCTCCACACTGATCAGCATTTTCTAATCCACAGTCTTAAATTACACAAGAATACCCTTCCACAACTGTATCTAGCTATGAAGAGCAAGAGTGTACACTATCACTTTACCTCATAGAATCACAGGATGTGCTGCATTGAAGGGGACCCACAAGAACCATCAGGTCCCATCACAACAAAAAGAGGCATAAAAGATTACAAAATTGCACGGAATACTCTATTTTAATAATAGGATTTCCTACTCTTTAATCTATGAAATGCCAACATTCTACTTTAGATCTCTTGCCACTGTTCCTCTGCCACTACATCCTGGTATGCAGCATGTTCATATTATCATTGTTGACTAAGGCTCTCTTGCCATTACTTAGGGAAAATAGCAGATTAACCTGCAAATAGCAAGCACCGCTAATCATAAATAACCATCCCATACAAGCACTTATGTTATAATCTCTATCTAGATTCTTAGCTTAGTAGCCAGACAGTTCAAAATGTATTTAATTTCTGTGCATATTAAGGGCAGGAAAAATGGTCATACAGACACAGGACAGGAACTTTACATTCTTGTCTTGTATCTGTCACGACATTTCTAATATTGACGTTGTTCTGTTTCACAGAGATGCTGGAAATCTTAAGTTTGCAATGTATGCAAAAGTCTTAGAGATAATAGGAACAAATTGTATTGATTTTGAGTCACAGTAGAAAAATACATAAGTAAATTTTATTATTAGGGTTGTTACTTCACACTACTTGCAAATTTGGGTTGAATTCTGCCAAGAGTTGACTTTCCCTCTGTTCTCAGAAAAGAAGCCAGCATCTCTGGCTGTTAATTTGTATCTTTTCAGTATTGTTCTAGCGGTAGTACTAGTTTGGTCAAGGCTCAAGTGTATGACTCGGATTCCCACCCCCACCACTTTAAACATCAGCATTCTTTAAACACTAAAGAATTCAGCTCAGAAAACTGATGGATATTCTGCCATCATGCACTGTGCCACAGATGACCACCTGCCCTGAGGTTTTGGTACTGTATTGGTATATTCCCTTGATGGAGTAAATTCACACTCACTTATCACCTCTCTGAAGTGTGTGTTATCTCATTGTGATAAAGCACTGGCAGTCAAAAATACAAAATCTTATGCTACCCTGATAAGAATATTCAATTTTTAATACATAGTTCAATCAGTTTAATCCAGTTTAATCACCAGATTCTTTAGAAAGTGATTAAAAAATGACTAAAAAAGGTTTTTGTACAAACATCTCTGCCTATAGGAGTTAAAAGTGACTTAAGTGTATGCATCATCCCAGTAATTAGATTTTTGTACAATTCAGAAGTTTTCTTTAAACCATCACTTAAATCATGGAGAGGATAGATGAGAACATGGATATCACACCTTGCTGGTGAACATCCCATTCATTACATGGTACCCTGCCTGCCTTTAAACCCAAAGCATTCCTTTGAAACTCTTCCACCTTTCACAGACACCAGAGAGATGAATTGAGAGTAGGCTACACTTTTCCCAGTGTTCATGACATGCTGCTGTTTGTGTTTCAAATAACTTATACTTTCTGAGGTTTTTTATCATGTAGATGATTAGGCTTACAGGCTGCTTTAAAGCTTTGAGTTCTTTTTAGTTCTTGCTCTCTGAGAATGTACTCTTAATGGGCAATTTTCTTCAACTTATAGCTCCCTGACACCAGAAACAATCTCATTTCACTGAAAAAACAACTTCAGATTTTTTTTTTTTTTTTCAGTTAAAAAAAACTATGGTTTATGTTAACACATAATCAAGAATCATAATCTGGTTGTCTATACAGTAAGGCATCAGTTGTTTTTTACAGCTGTTATCTGTAACATCCCAGTTGTCATAAACAGCGAATGTCTCAAATCTTAGAAGACACGGCAGCAGCTCAGGTGCAACTTCCTTCTCCAAATCACTCTGTCCAAATTGACAAACTACTTTAGAGGAGGATAGTAATTATCTTTAGAAACGTTGTAACGTGGGAGAAGTTTGATTCAATTTAATCATTAGCAGTGTAATTTAAGTTTTGATGCATGCTTTAATTATTCAAAGCAAAATATTCTTCTCAGAGAACTTTCATTAAGGATCCAATCATTGGAAAACCTAGTCATATATGGGTTTTCTTTCCATGGTCACTGGGAATATTATGTAGAATATTAACTGTAAATTTTGACTAATTCTGTTTTGCTCATGGTTAAATCCAGCTGTGTTAGCAATGTATGACTGATAGCAGAATCATATAATTTACTTACTGTGAATTATGCATTAAATTCACAAATTCACAAAATTATATCATTACAGTTTTTGCAACTACTTCTGGCCCACTTCCTAGTATTTACTCTTCTATTCCTTCCTATCCCAACCACAGAATTTCATCTAATACAGGAGTCTTACTTGTGATACAGGCTGAATCAGTTCATCACTTACCCTTACTATCTGAAGAAAGTCACACTGCATAAATTGTTCATGTCAAGAAATTAGAACACAATATCCCTGTAAGATCATTACTAAAATAATGATTTTGAAGCCATTTCCAAAACTCAGCAAGATAAGTAGGCGAACAACAGCACTAGATTAGTGATCATTACAGTGCTTCACGTTTACATAGCACTTCTAAATATTTCATGATATATACATGACTAAATTAAACCTCAAATACTACCAAGAGACAAAGGAATAAATTAAACTTACCTCGGAACTCTATGTTCTAAACCAGAGAAATGTTAAATCATTGAATAAAGCTGATGTTTAAAGTGGTGGGGGTGGGAATCCAAGTTACACACTTGAGCCTTGACCAAACTAGTACTACCGCTAGAACAATACTGAAAAGATACAAATTAACAGCTAGAGACTCTGGTAGATTTTTTGTAACATCTACTAGTGGAAATTTCTAATTTTAGGTCATCCTACAGTCTCTCACCTAAATCCACCATAATCCCATAACTGTGCTTCAAATGAAGTCAATTGTAAATATTATAGAATCACTTTGTTGTTTTAGGGTTTCTTTGCTATTGATTTTTAGCAAGTAACTAGAATGGTTTTCATACTATAAAATATATTGCCATCATTGCCAACCAGGACCCTAAGCCCCACCCTGTTTTATGAAGACAGTCTCGCATTCTGATAAAATATGATCTACACTGTTGATCTATGTGTACATCAGCAACATACAATACATGTACAGTTGTTTCTTACAGTAATAGGCCAGTGTCCTATACTTTTAGAAGAACTGAGTCCTCTTTACGTGCCCTTCCTCCTTTGGGAAGAGAAAAACATCATATTTACAATTAGATTTTACCCCATCCCCAGCTCAGGATACAAAAAATTGGAATGGCATATTTTAGCACTGAGAGTTTTTTCATGTATGAGTGATCCTATGATTTTAGTTACAAATTTTTCATTAAAAGCAGTGGAAGCCTCAGCTCTTCAGAATGTCTGGGCTTTAGCAAGATGTTTAACAATTAAATATATCCTGAGAAGCTTAGCATAGCGGTCAATGCTTGCTGGGTGTCTTTGCTGCTCACTGTTTGATCTTCCCTCTGCAGTCACTGAACGTGACATTTCTTTCTCAAGGCAATCAGTAAGACAATATTTAAAAGAAATTTTAAGATGCTGTCCTTTTGACTTGTTTCCCTTTGAATTTCACAAACAAAATTGAGCATTAATCATAATTATGTAGGCTGATTATACCTAGAGAAAATCATACTTATTCTAAGCAGTCATGGCAAATACACTAAAACTAGGTAACAGGCAAATTAATGTCCTTATATGCCATTAAGCCCGTGTGCTAGACTGGCACTGCCTCCTATGTCTTATGAGACATAAGGACTAAACTTCTATTCTGGCTGAACAGGAAAGGATACAACATCTCCACCTATAAGGCTGTAATAGTGGGGGGTTTGAAGGGGTTAGCTCAAGTGGCCAGTGTTACTATCATACTGAGGACTAGTTTCCATCTTTCAAAACCTCCTGTCATTCACATGTGTGAAGCACTCTGGTACACAGTGTTCCCCATTCACAGCAGGATCAGAAATGCTCTCTGTTTCTATAAAATATGTCAGTCTCTGGGATGAAAGACATTTCCTAAGTATCCTCTTGAACTCTATTTTTGAGAGCTGGTTAAAGAGGGGACATTTTGATATTCCTCCTAGCACTTTTGTGCAATCAAATCCTCCTTCAATGCTTATTCTATAATTACCTTGTAACAAATGGAGATGTATAATCAGGCCTCATAAATGAGGCATGCCACTATATCATCTATAATGAAATGTACTCTTTCTTATAGCAAAGCAGGGTTCATCTGGCTTCTCTTTTTTAGCAATAGCATCAGTCCAGCCACTGTATATTTGGTTCTTGCTGACCTACATTCCTCTTAAACAACATTTCTTTTAATTCTGGGGGAAATGATGACTAAAATTTACTTAAAAGTTGGACTTTATATTCCTTGTGGGTCCCTTCCAACTCGACATAATTCTTTCTCTGATTCTGTGATTCTGTGAAAACGAACTCAGTAAACCTACAAATCATGTGGCTGCAAAAAGGCTAAAGAAAGTGGCACCTACAATGTTGTGTGTAAAGTTTATTTAGTGTAAAGATGATGATCACATCATACAGGATATTGCAATATTGGCATCAATTACTGATTATGATGCACAAGATTCAAAAAGTAAAAACAATTTGAACTGCACAGAGGAGGATAAAAGAAGCTTATAAACAAGCAGCTTTCCTAAAAATATTCTAATGTGAATGATGGTGTGGCTTCTATTGTCCCCTCATCCAAATATATAATTTTTGTACTCATGAAGAACTTTAAAAGTCACAAAATAATGAGTCAAAGTAGAGGGGCCAGGATACAAAGAATAAACTAAAATTCCCAAAGACAATTAGCTAAATGTTTTGTTTTAAAGTTGTCATCTAGAAACTTGAATCATTGCTAAAAAACTAGTGTTTTGTTTTGTTTTGTTTTTCAAATTCTCTCTCCAAATATGCAGTAGAAGTTATGCATAATCGGATTCTCAATTGGTCTATTTCTGTGTTCTGTCACAAGCAGAAGATTAGCTCTTAACATTTTATAAAACCATTTCTCACTTTGGCTTCATATCACACCAGTAGAGGATGATATCATCAGCTCTGGTTATTGCAGTGACATGCTGAATCTGTAAATGGTTTGGGAACAGACTTATAAAGAAATATACAGTCATCTCAGATGAGCCCATCCTTAAGTCCATACTTATTGTATAATGTTGATGACATGAGCACTTCTTTCAGGTTTCAGGCACCTTAAAGGAAAGACTGGAGAAAGCAACATAGGTCTGTGCGACCTGTAGTGTAAGTGATCAGCAAATTACATGATGTGCAAATGAAATTAGAACTCGATGACTTGAAAATTCTATCAGAATAAAGTCCTGCCACATTTAAAGTAAAACTGGACAGTCTGTGGGCCAGCTGAACTCCAGAAGTGAGTTGACATCTCCAGCTGAACCACAGCACTACATCTTCCTGCAACATTATGTAGACTGTCGCACAGAAAACTGAAATAAGACCCAACAGAGGTGGATTTATTCTCTGTTATCTCTTAGAGTTACTGCTCCTTACATTATTAACATGTTGCTCAAATGCATAAACTTTTGATAGACAAGTCCCATAATGTGTTAGAAGATTAAGGTGACAAATACATGTAATTTTACCATCTTCTCCAGAAAATATTTTTGATCACTCTTGTCTTGTCTCTAAAGTAGTGAGAATATATTTATGATTTTTTTTCTTTGTAGCTTTCTTCTTTTCTACTTTTGTAGCTCAGTGTCTTATTCTCACTATTTCTGTCTGGTCAGAATATTTCTGAATGATTCTTTAACATTACATTTATTTTATTCACTTCCGTCAGCTTCTCCTTGTGTTCATGAATTGAGTTTCCTGTACTTTCATGACAAAGTTCTTCGGATTTATAACCCCAAGTACAGAGAAGCAATATAGGACAAGTTAAAAGACTCTGAAATTATGGATAAATGACCTGTAGGTTAACAATTTTAACATTCATCATGACCTGCCAGTCATATACTTTCTGTACATGCAATGTGTAAAGAATATAGAACTAAAAAGCTTTTCACATAAGCCTAAAAGACTAATAAGATAATTTTGTGCCTAGTTACTATAATTTTAAACTCATCTAGGAGAAAAAAAAAAAATCAAGTCAAAACACACCCAGCAAAATTCAAAAGGCTGACCTCTATCCCTGATGTATACTAAAACCTTTGGTTTTGCCTAGAAATGGTCTAGGAATTTATAGCAGGTCAACTCCTGCATTGTAGGTCACAGAATACTAGCATTAGACGAGATGTCATAACTTCATAACCTGCCTGAACTCAATCAGTGGAGCATTTCTGACTGCACCCTAAGCATGTGCAGGAGAGCAAAGCATTTAATGCCTATAATTTGTAGGCAAAGCAGAGGCTATAAAGGCTGTGCAAGGTCATAACAAATCAAAGCTCATTGAAATGTTAGCAGATTTTAATTTAAATAAATAAATAATGTTGTTTATTTTCTCTGTGAATTTTATTTTTAGTATGATGACATCTGGTTGGTTTCAAGCTATTTGGACTTAATATCCAAGTCCTGGCTTCTGCATACACTTTTAAGATATAATACAGGGTGAAAGATAAAATAAGGAGCCCTATAAAGCATCTTTCTCAAGGAAGATGTTACTCTGTCAGAATTATATTATTGTATTATACTTTTCAAGAAGTTTTAATTTAAAATGCCAATATTTTAAACTCAAATTATATATATTTTTAATTTATCTCTATATGAGTTGTTCTCAGTTTATAAAACCATCTTAAATTCTTTAACAGAAAACACCAAACCATATAAAAATGTTTAATTTTGAAACAAAATGAACAGAAGTGATGTCTCCACATCTTCTCCATTATTTGTCATGTATAAACCCACTTTTACAAGTATCTTCAAAAAATGTAAGATTAAATATGCAGCAGCTGTTTTACATAACATATAGGCTTACTTGTAAATGACAGCAAAAAAAAAAAAAAAGAACTATTTTGTAGGAAAAAAACCCTATTATTGCCATCTTTCTGTTGCAAGAAAATATAAACATTATATCATTCTGAATCTATTCAGTTTGATGTCATTGCAACTGGGCTTGCAATATCCCCCGACAGTTTGGCAACAATTTAAAAACTGTTGTAAGGAAAGTTTCAAATCTTTGTGGAAAATCCTCAACATGTGCATATGCATATCATTTCAGTGTGTTGCCATGGGATATACATTCTGAATTTTTCTTTCATCAGTGATTATTTATCCATATTCAAAGAATGTATATAAGAACAGATACATACAAAACCAGGGGTATCCCTTCAGCTTTCAGGCTGATGCCATATTTGTCTGAGCTTGAACCTATCTCTTTCCCCAGATGATCTGAAAGCACCTGTTTTATAATCTATACCTTACCCCTTTCTGCTCCACTCATAACCAAAACTAAACAGAGGTGAGATATCCATTTTGCATCTTCCTGCTTCATCTTTAGGGTAACTGAAACTCACAAAATATTGTGAATATTTTGAATTTTTGAATATTTTGAAATATTTTGAATATTTCTGAATATTTTGAATATTTCTGGATATTTCTGTTTTGTTATTGAGGAAAACAACATGTAGGGGCCTTTAGTTTTCAAGAAATCTTTCAGTTAAGTTCCAGTGATACACAAATATAGTATTCTTTAATTTGATACCCTGACAGAGACTGTTGCAGAAGTAAAGTTATGAGGGGAAATGTTAGAATAAGAGAACAAATAAATTATGTACAGAGAGGTAGAAAAATAATAACTATCATTTTTCTCTCAGAATTAAAACTGCTTCCAGAAACAACACTGAAATAAGCATTTTTCTGATAGCAGTAATACCAGAAAAGCATCCTTTCCTGCTTTGTAGGTCATATTCAGAAAACATTCTGGTTACTATTTTATTGGGAACTTTTGACCACACTTCTAAAGACACTAAAATAAGATGATTTCTCATTTCCACTTCTATTCACAGTCCATGTTATATGGACTTGCTCAAGATCAGTAAAATTGTCTTCAATAGTTAAGCTTCATTCAGTTTGATATCCAAACAGAATAAACATACCAAGAATCAATAAAGTATTTCAGTAGAACCTGGATTAATGTTAATAAAATAGTGCAATTACACTCATGCATGCAACAAAATTTTTGTCCTTTAGTGCCTCTAGTCATTCTTCTTTTCCTTAATAATTTAAATGAGCATAAATATCAAGCAGCTTTGGCAGCTACTAAACTAGAATTCAGGTCCTAATTAACTTCTTCTGTTTTCCCAAGTACTATCTTTACCCTATTTAATGTTCATATAGCAGATTTTAGTACTAAAGCATATAAAGAAAGACAATTTCTGCATGAAATTGTTAGACCTTTTAGCTGGAGAAACACACAGGCATGGAAATCTAATGGAGTGTCTTGTCCCCTAATGAAGTACCCTTTTGTCCACATAAAATGACGAGGTTGTAGATTTGTAGATATCTTAGGTCTCGCATTTAGAGGCTAAGGAAAAATATAAACACGAAAACTCCACTCAACATTTTTCTTTCTTTATTTGCTTCTTAATAGGACTTCAGTGGAATTGAGATATAACACAAATTATCTTTGCAATGTTGAAAGGGCGCAGACAATAGAGACTCCAAGGGTCCAATAAAGATGCAGAAGGCACACCTCAAAGTGTTCAGGGTACGCTTATGATTTAATACTATTTCTGTTGTACATTCTACTTCTAAAATCAACCACCAAAATAGCTGTAAATTCAATTCTTGAGACTGCAAGGAAAAAGATTTCATAAGGGTAAAAGAACTCTAGGAAACAAATGAAATGGTAAAGAAATTGACACCTTCTGTGAACCTTTATTGAACTCTTTGTAGATGTCAAGGTAAAAACAGGTTGTTATCCAAGTCAGTATTTTTTTGTCATATAGTATGCCAACTTCCTGCTTTTCTTTCCTTATTTTTCTTCCATTTGTCCAAAAAAAAAAGGTCATAATTCACTGACTTAGATGTGAAAGAATTCCAGGTCTTCCTCATACTTGATTAAATGTAATAAATGGTTCATGACAGTGTATTTATTTGTTTAATGCACTTATGCACAGTCAATTATCATCACTTACAATGCAACATTATCACATTAAAATTAGCAAGGAACATATGCTCTGTCTGCTCTTTGGATAAAGTGTGCAATACTGGTTTTGATATGTTTTACTCCATGTATCTATCGTGTTATAATTTACTGAGCATAGAAGACATAAAACAAGGACAACCTCAGTATTTTTTTTTTCTGATAGCTTTAGCTCTTGAATGAATTATATGTACTCTACATCCTACTATGTGGGTAAGGAATAACAGCACTATTTCCAATAAATACATAAAGCCACACTCAGATTTCTAATATGAGGACTCAGAAAACTGACAAACATGAAGACTTTAGGTCACCTGGTTCAAATCTCACTAAGGTTGGTGATGAGTTAGTCATCACTGCCCGGTGTCAGCTGAACAGCCCATTTGTGAACTGTAGTGGTGGTCTTTGTCCATTCACAGATGGATGTGGAGCCTATTGCATTTCAGGAGCCATTTCTATCACATGAAGTGGAAAATAAAAACCTCTACTGTGAAAGTTAATGTGCATGTGGTAAGTTAGTGTTTACTCCTCAGTTGATTTCAATAGGATGTTACAAAGTTATACCACTAATGAATGTGTTTTCTCTCACTTTAGAAGAAAATGAGGATTATAAAAACTCATATCCAGGTTTACCTTTCCAGTATTTCTTTTTCTTATTACGTGTCTTAAAGCATATGCTTTTTAAGAAATTTATTCAACTGGTATTACTACATAGTGTCTATAAGTGGTTTATAAAAATGCCACTCATTCTATGCATGTTATGCATATTATAATGTCAAATCTAAAAAAAAAAAAACAACAAACACCAAAAAAAATCCCCCCCAAAACCAACAATATGGGCACCTACATGCTATCGTGCCATGCTTGAATTTCAGTAAGCAAATATACAGTTAAATGTCATTAGCATCAAGGAACTGCATGGCCACAAAATGTATGCAATTACTTGGCAATTCATTAGCACAACCTCATGCAGATGTGATTTATTCAACAAGCATAATCATTGTGTACAGGTACAGGCTTTGCAAATTTGATCTGCAGTCAATGACACATCAGATATGATCAGTTGTATGTCTGTGGGAAAGGGAGACCACTCCTTCATATAGCTCAAGGGCACACACCACACTATGAGATTAAAAATGTTACCACAAAATAATCAAATTAGTCAGCAAAATCTTTTAAATTTATGTAAGACAAACACCTCTTGATGGAATATTTCTGCTTTTTTTCCTGTAAGTAAATACCAAATGTTAATGCAATTGTACATTATCTAGATTTAAAGGAGGCCAATGAAAAGACAAAGTGAGGCACAAGTTTGACCTACTGAGACAAAACCTGTTCTTTTGTGTCCTTGTATGTTGTTTGTAAATCTTAGCTGTGTGCCTGGATCAGTTTACTTACAAGGGTGAATGCAATAAAACTTAAAGTAGTATCTTAATAAAATCATGCATCTATAAGGAATTGTAACCGAAAATCCATGAAAGTCAACAAAAAAATAACAAGAATAACAGAGAGAAAAAAAAAAAAAAAAAAAAAAGAAAACCACTGGTAATTTGTTCCAAAAGAGAAGGTAATCAACAAACTTTCCAAGAAAAGACAAAAAACAAACAAAAAAAACCACAAAAATCCCACAAACAAAACACCAAGTAATTCTAAAACTTTGTGTTATTTGTTTTTTCTTCATTGAAATGTGACCCATTGTCCCAAAACATCTCCAGTTATAAGTTACTTCAGTCATAAATATGAGCTGTATGTCTAAATAGGCTAAACTCAGTTGTGAACACAAATGTAAATGTTTGTATCTGTCTCTTTCCAGAAGTATTCCAGTATTCTACAGCTTTCTGAAACAGGTCATGAGTTGTTTTCTCTTCCATGCCAAGGAGATTACTTTGTGATTTCTTGTTGCTTCAGGACAGGAAAAGATAAAAACAATCCAAAGCTAAAATTTAGACAATTTGGATTTTAAACAACTATTAACAATTTTTAATGGAAAATACAAGATACACTCTTTTATTTATTTATTTTTTTTTTAATACTATTAAAAATTGTAGAGGAATCAATTTCTATTTGCAAGGTGAGTTGAAAAATAAAGAATTGATCATCCATCCTTATTATTAAACAATTTGGTGTGGGGCTTTTTAACGTTGTTATAACACAGGATATTTAATTCAGCATGTTTCCTTTCATAAAAGATCAGAAAACAATTCTGAAAACAAATATATCAGCTTTCTAAATGTCAGTTTTACTAATTTGTACCTGAGGATTTTTTGTTTGTAAAAATACTTGAAAAGTTATTTTTATCTTGTTCCTGTCACTCTTTCAAGAGTTTTGTAATCTGAGTGGTCATTAATGTTTCTTATTAATCTTGGATGAATTAGGGAGACAGGATCTTTGAGGCTCAATCAATTTTGTATAAATAGAGTCCATTATTTACTGCACCATTATGTCCCCAGCTCATTTATTACATAAATCTTTTCCTATCATCTGGAAATTATCTGTCCTTATTAACTAACATTTCTGAGTAAATTAAAAATTTGTGACCGAGGTAAATCACATCCAACTCAACAGAACTAGACAAGAGTCCTGTTTACTTCATTTCCCATGTTTTTGACTGGTTTTGACTCTTTTTGAGAGACGATGATTTTCAAAAGTTAGAGGCAAAATTTCAGCATAGTTACGTCAAAAGTAGTCTTAAAGGTTTTTTTTCACCATGCAAAAGGAAAGGCTGTGACCTTGAAAGATTTATTAGCTTATCGTGCCACGTTAGTGTGAGTCTTGCTATAAGATTTCATAGCAGAAGAACCAGCCCAAAATTTTTTTTATAGTTTAGATAGCTACTCTTACTTTTGCTTCTGCTTGAGCTGCGAAAAAAACAGGAAGTTGATCAAAACAGTATAATAAATGTCACAAAAGTTGCTTGGCAAATTGCCTTTATTTCAATTGTTCAGCATAATAAAGACAAGAATACAAAACAATTATCTTGATCAGTCCTTTACCTTCTTTCATGTCCTCTTTTATTAGAATTTTATGTTCCAATTTCTTAAATTTTAGTCTTATTTCCCAACAGCTACAATTACAATTATCTGGCTTTAAAACTACATGAAGTTAGAGTATTCAAATATGAAAAAGTGAAAAACAGACATATACATTTTTTAGACACTGATTATTTTGAGTGGAGTGGGGAGCAACAAATTAGCAAATCTTTTCCTTTAGTAATTCTTAACCTTACAATGGGTCTATCTAGCATCAAATAAACCTGTATCAGGTCAAATGAGGAAACTGTTCTTCATAAAAAAGGATCATGCCCCTCAGAAGGTTTGAAAATTTTCACATATATTTTAGCATACCCTGAGGAAAATAAAATATTATAGTAAGGGATAAAATATTATTACTTATCTTGACATTGTTTCTGTTCTTTGCTTTATGTACCAATTTTTATATTCTTTTTTAACTCTTTTAATTTCACTGAGTAGCCTTCTTTGCATCTACTACCAGTCAGAGGCTTCCCTAGCCACACATTCTTGCCAGAAACCATTAGATGAAGTTTCATTGTCTCCTCTTCTCTCTTCAAATTTGTGTCACAGCCTGCAAATAAAAACAGAGAAAAACTGCATTGGTCTGTCTTCAAGTAGAGCTTGAGAAATAGACAATGATTAAACAATCTTTACAAATACAAAATAATGATACACTTCTGGTGTCCGACCATTCCAGCATTTCAAAACCACCTTTGCTCAATTCTTGGGTTAAGCAGCCCTTAGAACATTCAACATTTATGAAATTTGTTTGGTCTTAAGAATTTAATCTAGCTTCTTCTGAAAGGTTCCTGGTCTTTTCAAATTCTCTACATTTATGATTTTAATGGTGGACTTCCAGCATTGTCTGTCATTTATGAAAAAAAACACCCCAGGACTCATTCTTTGCCACTTTTGATGGGCAGCTCTCTGTGCGTAATGCCAGTCTTTGCTCTTTAAATAGAAAGAGTTAATTTCAGGGAGCAAGAGGGCTTATATTACAGGGTCTGAAGGCTGTATTTAATGTATAATGAGTTATTCATGCAGAGAAATGTATTCTACAATGAAATGAGAGATTCCAAACCTTTCAGCTGTTTAATAAACCATATAAATGGTTGGGATTTAGCATCTCAGCCTGCAGCAGTTGGGGGATTTGCTCCGCCCTTTTCTGTCCCCTTCTCAGGGCCACGTGGTTGGGCCACATGGTCTCCAGAGGTCCCAGCAAAGAGACACACACACATGGTGGAGCAGGAAAGCAGAGAGAGCTTTATTCACCTGGCCAGGGATTTTATAGGGCTTCACAGCCTATAGGATTCAAGGGGAAGGGTTAACAACAGACCAATCAGAGGGGTTTCACCTAGCCTGGCCAAGGCTGCATACTAATTAGGAAGACAAAGGGTTTTCTCCCACAGGGTCTGGGGAAGGAGAAAGGTGATTCAGGGGAAAAAGCAAACTCCACTTTACAATACAGTAAAAAACCTCAGGTTTAAAAGGCACTTTGGTTGGTTTCTTCATCTTCACAGGCTTATTGTTACATCTCACCCTTTTTTATTTTCTAAAACTAGATATGCTTTTATTGATTTGAAAATTTTGGAATTAAAAATTATGCCAGGTTTAGCCAAATGTTTTGTTACTCAATTTGGAATTGGAGGAGATGTAGCAGGGAGTTTTTGCAATGGGCTCTTCTGAATGGTTGGTGTTATGCTGAGCAGAATTATCTCGAAGATGATGCTGCTGGAGATTGCTTCCTGCTGCTGATGCTGGATCCGCTGGTGCTGGATCCAGGGGGGAATCCTCCTTATGGACCTGCTCCTGTGGAAACACAAGCGTGGCCCCTTCCCCACACAGTTAGAGGGACAGGACCAAGCTATTCTTCTGTCAGGAGACAAACAGGCAGAACTGTAATACCTCAGGCAGTTGAAAAATCTTTTCCTGTAATAACACATTTAATTTGAGGTGGTTTAGACGTTGCTATCTCCAAAGCAAAGGCATTTTTTGGTGTGTCTTTTCAGGATTGTTAGGGGAAATTACATCTAATCAGCCCACCTGCCCACTTCACAAGTGGTTGAAATACTCTTGGATAATAGAGAATTATAAAACTTCTTTCTTGTTCTTATAATCTGGGACACTCATAAACAGGAGTGAAGGGCAGGTGAACCAACAAGGCAAATGAACATTGATGGTGGTAGGATATTTCAGGAGACAAGCCTTTGGTTCACTGCAGTTCAAATAAAAAAAAAAATGACAGTGTGCCTCAAGACCTACAATTTCATATTTGTGGATTTTAATTCCTCATTATGACCATAATTTTGTATGATTCTGTTCCAGTATTTAAGCTAGTTTCATCATTTTCTGGGCTGCTAAATTCTCTCTAAATCTGTCCAAACCTTTTAAAATCTTCATTTTGCAGTATTAAGCTTACAAAATCAGACTCAGTACAGAGAAATTTTGAAATGTAACAGGATATTTCTTTTTTTCCTACATTTTGAGCATGGTGCTAATAACACCAAGGTTTTAGGTTTGATCCTCATATGGGCCATTGGCTTAAGATTTGTACTCAATGATTCTGAGGGGTTCCTTCTAATACAGAATACTCTGTGGTTTTGTGATTATTTTTTCCCTTCTTGATGAACATTATTTACCCTAAACCTTTTCAAGGTAACTGTGATTTTCAGTTAACAGTATAATAGTATTTAGGTGATTGTCTGCTGTGAACACTCAATATCAAAATTCTTATTATGAAAACATTATCTGTCAATATTCACTTTTTTGTTTGGTTGGGTTTTGGGGTTTTTTTGTGTATATTTTTTGTTTTGTTTTCTTTGCTTTTTGGTTTTTGTGGGTTTTTTTTGTTTTGTTTTGTTTTGGGTTTTTTTGTTGGCAGTGTCATAGAATCATAGAATGGTTTGGTTTGGGACTTTAAAGATCATCTAGTTCCAAGCTCCCTACCCTGAGCAGGGACACCTTCCACTACACTGTGTTGCTCAAAGCCCCATCCAACCTGGCCTTAAGCACCTTCAGGGGCAGGACACGATTTGCTGTCTTCTGCTGTACCAGATCCTAGCAGTGAGACAGGCTACCCAAGCAGGTGCACATTTCAGGTACTGAGTGAATGCTGACATCCTATTTGGTATATATAAAAAACATCCAGTTTCCAACAAGGAAAAAATACTCCAATTTGTGCACTCAAAATGTACTTATTTTTGTAAAAGACAGCAAATTTTCAAGGAAAACCATTCTAGTATATATGAACAAGAGAACAGCGTACTGCAAAAAAATAAAAAAAAGGGAAAAGATGACTCAGTAATTAATAAATATTTAAGTTATGTCATGAATTAGTGTTGAGCCTAAAATATCCAGAATGTTGCTAGAAATAAATAGGTGATGTTTAAGGTAATTGAACTCGTAATTGTTACTGTCTCAGTTATAATGCTACAAGAATGAGTTGGTGACTCTCCTCTTCCCAGGCTCAGCATAAAATATAGGAACAATGAGTTGCTTCCTTTTTTAATAGCTGAAGTATCCTGACACCAAGAGACAATGTCTTTTTTTTTTTTTTTAATAAAGACTTAAATTTAATGGGATTGATATTTCTTTTTCCTGTGAAGGATGAGTACAATTCTATTTTAGTATTGATAAAACAATTTTTAAAATATAGACTATAATATGTATTTAATCATAAATATCAAGAAGTTACCCAAAGTAAAAATAATTTCAGTGTCTATCATGGAGCACCATATTGAGGTTCACCTCAACTGCACCATGTAAGAAACTGAAATACTCAGTAATTATCAGTTCACCACAGCCTTCACTGTAAATGTCCTATTCAAAACCAAGAAAATTAATATATTTTAAATATTAATTCCATACCAATCAGTGGAATATGTGATTCAATAGCATTGTCCTTTCAGGGAACTATGCAAAATATTCACTGCTCACTATAATGATTACCATTATTCTCCACTGAAACCACTGGAGATTAGCAAGTACATGATAAAATACTGAATAGTGATTGATAACCTTTCATGTTTGTCACATCACTTGCATGAAAAATAAGCATCTGATCCTGACTCACTTTTCATGCCCAGATAATGAGAAGTATACTAAGAATGTACTATCCTGAAAAAATGCTTTTTTTTGAGGTTGTCATTTAATCTTTTTTTGCTTTGGAATCAGAGAGTGTTGTTCAGTTATATGGTTTGTTGGGGTTTTTTCTCTGGTTGTTTTTTTTTTTTTTTGTGTTTTTTTTTTTCCTTCTAATCTTCCACTACAGAGCAATAATTTTAGTCTTTGATTTGTGACATTTCAAAAGATGTACTACCTAAAAGATTTAGCTGGTCTTTGTGCTAAAGTCTGTGAAAAGACACTGGGCATCAGTTCATGTCATTTATACTGAAGAGAAAAAAAAGTAACAAAACTTTTTTGTTTTTTTTTTTTTTTTAATAACTAGCAAACAGTGTAGGAAGTGCTGTATATATTCCCTGTTCTTCTGTCTGCAGGAACAGTGAGAGTGGAAACATTGCATCATCATCATAATAATAATAATAATAAAAACTAAGTGATGACTATCCAAGTTCCCAGTAAAAGTGAAGCAGGTAAAGTTCATGAGACACTGAAGATATTTTCAAGATGGAGAGATAAAAGTTATTTAATAATGCAGTAGTCATTTCCTATGGATTATTTCTGAGACAGGAGTATAAAATTATGTCATAGTAGTGGCATATATTATCAGAAATGTGTTTCCTGAGGGATGTAAAGCATCTGAAAGTTGAAGTTGAATAAACTGACAGCTTGTTGATCTTTATTTTGAATACATGTATACGTATTTACCAAATCCCAGCTATTCAGGTAAAATATTCGCATAAGCCATTCCCTTGGTGGAACTTACATGTAAACAAAGCATGAAAAATTGTTTTAAATATTTTTCATGCAAAGTTCACAGCTAAGAACAAGTGATAATCTCTGAATTATTGAAATACATTTCAAGTAGAATTTTACCACTCTTCATCATCTCAGTTTTGATATTTTTTTCTTCCTTAGAGGGAGAAGAACCACAGGCACCCCTTTTCACAGCAAGTTATTCTAGTCTTGAATTCTCCAAACTACTTGTCAGTAACATTTAATTCCTTTTTTGAGTTTGGCACAGCCAGTTAATATAATTATGTTTCAAAGAATGCCAGTTCTAAGGAATTGCTGCTTTGGTACATATTGGCTCTCTCATTGAGAAAAAGTCCAATTCAAGTAGAAGTGTCACAGAATTCATTTTACCCTAATTTTCAAAACTTTACATGGTATTTTTGTACTGTGACATTTAGATCACAGAACTAGATTTAAACACACAGAACACACCCAGTAGAAACAACGTGGTGCAATGCAGAAATGAACTTCAGATAATGAGGAATCACCCAAAAATTTATTCTCAGTAAATAGTGAAAATATGTACAGAGTAGCTAAAGAAAAGCTATCTAAGTTGTTGAATATGAGTACAGATCCTCATTGGGTCAAAATTTTGTTTGAAGTGAATGTAATATCTTATATCAGTCTATTCTCTTAGAAGAGCCGTCCATTCTTCAGGACTGTATATGTAATTTTTTAGCCATTCATAATCAACTGAAGGAAAATTATTCCTTTCATCAGGCTCCAGACTTCCAAAACCAAAGAGATTTTTAAAGGGCCTCCAAATTTGTTTGATGAGAACTTCCATTACACAGTGCAAGAACATTCTCTCTATTAAAAGCTTTGGTACCATACAAAACAAAGCACCACATGAGAGATATTGAGCACCTCCATTTCTTATTAACTTCAAAGAGAAAGGAGGGCACACGTCAACTCAATACAAGAAAATGTTCCAGAATAAAAGAAAAATTAGTTTTCCAGCACATTTAGTTCCAGGGGTACCACAATAGCTTTTCCTCCCATGGCATGATTCCTAGTCAAATTATGCAGTGATTATTCTATTTCAGTTTCTCTATTGAATATGCAGTTTAATTGCTCAAAGAGAATCACTTTGCTATTGAATGTAGAAAAAAAAAGAAAGAGAGGAGAATAATTTTTGGCTGAGTCTATCTTGCTGCTGTGAAGCTGTAGGCTATAATTTTCAGTGTCCATCTTAGAGAAAAATATCTGGTTCCTGCCTTGGCTGCAACCAGGAGAGATTAAATGCATGTAGGAAATTAAACTTTCCCTCCTACTCCTTTGAGTAAATGCTTTCTGTTTGTAATATGTTAACTGTCTAGTAGTACCAGCAATACATTACTAGAACAACACTTGTAGCTAGGGTGACCCGATGGGGTAAGTACACCATCTGTCCTATGAATGCAAGGGTGACAATGTCCTGGAATTAAATGGCCTTCCATCATTCCTGGCCATCAAACAGAAAATTTTTTATTCGTATGTGTATAAACAAATAAAACACAAGGAAAAGCTTGAATTAAAAACCTTTATTATTGCACAAAGTAAGTTGCTGTTAGTCTTAACTGAGTTCTTTGGATGCATTTAAACTGATTTCCACAATATTTTGCTTACTGTGTTCAGAAATGGTGGAAACTGTAGCCGTGACTAAGCTTTCCTACTTATTTCTCCTGTGACCAAACATGTAATCTCTCATTACCACTGGTTTTAACCGAATGAAATAGAACATACATTACTAAAACTACCTGGACCTTTTCATTAACGAATATGAATGTGAATTTTCAAATATCCATAATACTAATTAAAAACTACAAATGTCCTCCTTGTTGTCTTACTAACGTGAGTGTTCAAAGGGGTGATGGTGTTATATTTTGAGCTATTACATTGAAATACCCTGGTAATTTCGTGTTTCAAGAGCAACAAATTTCTTTCTTTGGCAATTTATTTGACATTCTCAGGTTCAGTCCAGTTGAAAGTTAAATACTCAGATCTTCTACTAATCAACTGATGCAGGTTAATGGAAACTAATAAGGATATAACCTATATTTAATGTGTATATTTTGATTTCACTGAAAGTATGACTGACCACCCCATGCTAGACTGCCTTTTCTTGATAATCATTGCATGGGAAGACAAATTCAAAGCTAATCCAATTTAATTTACCCCTTAATTACAAGACCAGCCAGGACTAAAACAAAGCTGCCGAAAGAACTGTCTATTTTTAATCTGGCTGTCTTTTCTGTAAGTGCTATATTATTTGGAACCTCAGAAATGCCAACTTCTAGGCCAATGATTCTCAAAGCCATAGGGCAAAGTCCATTGTCAAACCTCAAACTGTATCATTTACTCACAATCTGTTAAAAAAAGTAAATGGATATTCTGTAGTTTCATACACTATCTGGGGAACATTCTTTGGAAACACTTTTTCAGGGTTAGAATTGTATATAGAAAATTTCTTTCTTTCCAACAGGTCAATGGCACATCTTTCAGAAGTGGAAATGCCACAGCAAAGCAAGACAATCAGGAGAGGAGACATTTACATATCTAACTGAAAGTAAAGAAAGAATATGAAGAGTAAGTAAAAAGTATTAATGATGATGAAAACATTACAGAACATGTCAAACTAAAATGCAAAGTAGAAAGTATATTAAAGAAATTGGGAAACATACATTAATATATCTTTACACAAACTATTAAAACTAGTGTCCAATTTTGAATTTCTGAATTAAACATTTCTTTAACCACATGGTTTCTTAATTTATGCTAAACCCCCATTTATGTGAATATATTTACTCTTTTTTCATCCCTTCAAAAGAAAATAAATAGTCATTCTGCAAATATTTTTAGAATATTTTCCTCTGTGATCGTAACCAACAACAACAAAAAAGTCCTGCAAAAATATAAGAAAAAAATTTCCAGATTTATACTGGAGAAAATATCTGATCTGTTGTGCTGTGTTTCTTAATAAACACTTTTGTCTTTAATTTCATTAAAGTAAATATAACTGATATTTGTGTTTTACCATTTGCCTCTCAATTTGAAAGACAGTTACTCATACTGAGAAAGCTAAATTAAGATGTCAGAACTGTAGTGTCATGGTTCAGCTCTTAATGCATTGTTTTGAAAATTGTTGGAAAAATTATTGTTGGACAAATTAAAATAACAAGAAAATGTGTTCCATTTTGTGCTGAGACACAGAGACACACAGGTAATGAATAAAAGTGTGGAAGTCAAATAAGGCATCTTTTTCCCAAGTTTCACTTGTTGCATGGATGCAAAAACATAAAAATCCCAAATGATGTTAAGGTAGTTAAATTGCCTTTCTTAGTGTAAATCTTTAAGTAGTAGAGATTCTGAATGAATTCACTTATTACTGAGAAACAATTGTACAAATATCCATTCAAGACAGATTAGTTATTGACATGAACTTAACAATAAGTGACCTTTTTCTTTGCCCTCATTCTTGACTTGAAGGAAAAGACAACTTCAAGAGACATCAGTGTTAGAGGAAGGAGAGAAATGATTTCTAGTATAAAATTAAAATGGAAAAAAAAAAAGAGAAAAAAAGCTTCTCTTATTTTCAGAAGTCTTCTAACTGAAGAGTAAAATGAGAAGACAGGACTATGAAGATTGCAATGTCTTGATTTCTCACTTCATGTATGTCAAATGTGCCAGCCAGATGCTGAAATCTATTCACAAATGACCAATTTGAAATATATGTTTTTGCCAGAACTGTTCTGGAGGAGTCAGTCAGTAGCAATATAAACTTCCTTACAAACTGTCCTTATGAGGAGAAATGAGGGCTGTCTGGGATTTCCAAAAAACTAAAATTATTATACAGAGTTACTGGTGTACACCAAGTTCCATGATGCCTGAAAGCTCCAGACATGATGTACACATACATCACAGCTAGTCTAAGCCTGTGTCATAAAACCACTCTCTTCACAACGCTCTGGATTTATCAGGTATGTGATCTACCAGGGAGTCACACATGCTCAAAAATATACCTGGTACTTCCCCAGCTGTCAGGCATACTGTGCAGCACATGACAGCTATGAGGTTTAAACTTATTAATCACTGATTTCATGACATAATACATTCTCTACATATAACATCATGGTAATCTATCCACTCTCAATAATTTTTCAGGATACCCAGGTTCTGGAATGTGTTTGGCAGACATGTTGCTTGGTAATCATGACTGATTTTTTTTGGATTTTCAAGAAATTGCTAGACGTCTTTGTGAGTTTCCTGAATTGTCATTTTAAAAGGAAAAAAGTACTTATGCCCAGAAACTAAATGAGAATTGCTCAGGTATTGATCTTCCCATTCTTTCCCAGTGAAAGATCTGATGGATTCTTTAGCTTTTTGCTAAGTCCTCATTACTTAAAGGTGTTCAAATAAAAATCCACATAAAATTACATTTATTTAGGCCAACTTATTTCTAGGACTTTTATTTATGAATTTCAATTAAATGTGATAAAAAGAATGTTTTTTTTGCATATCTTAGTCTCCAAACTGCTGAAAAACAGAATTAGACATTTTAGGTTGTTGATGTATCTAAACCTCAAAGTAAATAAATACTTCAGATTGTGTGTCTCTATGTAGCTATAGTAAATTCACAGACCTGGTGAATTCCAGTTGAGAAGACCCATTCTCCCCATGATTGTCCAATTCAGCTATGATCCTTTTAAGTAAAATAAGATAGCCACAATCTGTTTTATGGGTGGCTCATGCAAATTAGATTATTTTGTATTTTACAAAACAAAGACCTTGGCATCTTCCAGCAAGAATATTAAACTTAAACTCTTCATAAGATAATGGTCAATAGCCTCTGTGGCATACTTAATAGGCATATTTCTGCTGCAAATACTCATTTTTTCATATATGAGAAAAATTGTCCATTCTCCCTTAAGTGATGAGAGAGGGTGTGTTCTTTGGGTTTTGTTTCATTTTTTGGGCCCTGTAGATAAATGTTTCTATGTTGTGAAGATCATCATTAAACAATCTCATTATCTCTGTTTGAATGAAAAAGCAATGGTGCAGAGCAGCAAATTTCTGCATACAGATGGTATATTAGCTTGCATCCAGTATAATGATAATCATTGGATGTACTTTTGAATGGGCTTTGATGTTGAACTTCCAAAAACTGAATTATTATTCCTCATCTATACTCAGTACTCTAGGGTTTCCTGCCAAAATTCCTCTGAGTTGCTGCAGATGGAGGCACAAGAAGAATGACAGGATGTCCGAATCATCCTCTATCTTCATTCTATCCAATGTACAACAGAACTCCCTTACAAGCAGCTCCTAGAATCAAGCACTAGCCCTTTTGCGACATGAAATAATCTTGTAACAATGTGCATTGAAAAAAAACTGCTGGCAGCTATGCTGTTGGAAATGCCTCTACAATGTTTATAAAAAGAACCTTGAGTAGCATGATCAGTTTTAGCAGTAGATCCCTGTGGACTGTTAGGTGGATAAGGAATTGATTGGATGGTTGCAATAGTGGCCAATAGCTCAGAGTCCTGATGGAGATAATGACAAGACCCTCGGGACCAGTGTTACTTGATATCTCCATTCATAACATAGATGAAAAGTTAAAGTACTCCCTCAACAAATTTGCAGATGACACCAAGATGAGTGGTGCAGTTGACATGTCTGAAGGTTGGGATGGCATCCAAAGGGACCTGGTCAAGCTCAAGGTGTGGGTCCTTGGGAACCTCATGAGGTTTAACAAGATCAAGTACAATGTGCTGCACCAGGGTCATGGCAGCCTCCAGTATCAATTCAGTCTGGAGAAGGAACAGATCCTGCTGAGAAGGTCTTGTTGGTGCTGGTGGATGAGATGCTGGACACAAGCTGACACTGTACACTTACAGCCCAAAAAGCCAATTGTATCCTGGGATGCATCAAAAGAAGCGAGGCCAGCAGGGTGAGGGAGAAGATTCTCCTCCACTACTCCACACTGCTGAGACCCCACCTGGAATACTGCATCCAGCTTTGGGGTCCCCAGCACAAGAAGGACAGTTGGAGTGGGTCTAGAGGAGGGACACCAAGATGCTTAAAGGGATGAAACACCCCTCCTATAAGAAAAGGCTGAGAAATTTGGGATTTTTTGGCCTGGAGAAGAGAAGGCTTTGGGGTGACCTAATTGCAGCCTTCCAGTACCTGAAGGGAACCTAAAAGAAAGATGGACAGAAACTTTTACAAGACTATGTAGTGATAAGACAAGAGGGAATGGCTTCAAACTGAGAGTAGGTATAAATTAGACATTAGGAAGAAATTCTTTACTGTGAGGGTGGTGAGGCAGTAGAAGAGGTTGCCCAGAAAGCCTGTGGATGTCCCATCCCTGGGAATGTTCCAGGCCGTGTTGGATGGGGCTCTGAGCAACATGGTCTGGTGAAAGGTGTTCCTGTCCATACCAGGGGGCTTGGAACTAGATGGTGTTTAAGGTCCTTTCCAACATTCCAACCCAACCCATTCTATGATTTTATGATCTGTAGACACTTGAAATTAGGTGAAAATATTCACAGACATAATATTTTTTGTTGCATATAAAATATTTAATGCAAAAATTAACAAATAATTACAAGAACATGTTAATATTTCTTCTATGGAAGCAAAAAAAAAATCCCAATTCCCAGTGAGAACAGTGTAAGAAGCCCTGAAAATCCTTAAAATATTCTATGGCAAATAAATAATAACCTAGCAACTAGAGCTTCTGACATGTCATACAGTTGGAAAGGACTGCTGCCTTAGGAAAAACCCACAACATATTCATGATAAAGTCATCAGTGATTTAACATAATGACTAGTTAGAGCAAAAATGCATGAAAACTAAATTAAATATTTTTTATTTTTTAATGGGTTTAATAAAACGCACCATTTACCCCTGGAAAAAGAGATAACTCAGTTGCTGTCTCAAGCTGAATTCTGAAAAAAGCTTTGAACCACAGGTAGGATTACTATTCTTTCTCCTTTTCCTTTCCAGTAAGTGAAGATGTCAGCGACTTAAGCAGAGTCTTCTTACAAATGAAGTCAGAGGCAACCTCACCCAGTTCTAATTATATTTGTAAGTTTTTGTTTTCCAAATCTGTCTTGACCTTTTCTGAGACTCTCTAGCAAGAAACATCAGCATGACGTGTCTTAACAATGGATGTGCTGGTGTTGGAAATACTAAGAAAAAAACAAAAGCTGTTATTCAATAGCACAATGCACAAGGGCTCTTGGAGGCAATTTTCATGATTTTTTTTTTTTTCCTCTCAGGAACCCAAAAAGTGGAACTGACTTATAGGGAAACACCTTTTGCATCAATCAAAAAACTCTATTTTTATGCTAAGTTGTGATATAAAACATTTTCCTTAGCATATCTAATAACTATTGTTGTCAGCAATAGTTTATAGAAACAAGAACTTGAGCCTTGACAAGTATCTTTTGAAGCTTCAGAAGTGTTTCTGTTTCTTTTAGTTACTTTTATGGTTTTATAATTACTAATAATTTTGTATTGATACAAAATGGTCATGTAAGATAAACAAAATATTAATCACTGAAAGCAATAGAGGTTATTAAACAGTATGTTGCAATGTTTCTTCTAAGAGAGTTTGGTAGTCTTTCCAAGCTGACCACTTTTGGAAAAAATGTTACTTCAGTTATACATACTGGTCTACAAGAACATGGCCATGTCTGTCAAACTTCCAAAAAAAGTAAGTGGATTGATTTTGTAATAGTAGGGGTAATATATTAATGATCCTTCATGACAGATGGGTGAGTGACTGGTTCTACATGAGTAAACACTAACATTTTACTGCAAGAAGAAAATTTATACAAGTTCTGCACATCACCCGTAGATGGATATATATATATATATATATATATATATATATATAAGTGGCAGACAGAACACCTAAACTGGAAATGGTTATATTATCTGTGTGAATTGAAAGTATTCAGTTTACAGTTGATGATGAATTTGAATGTGGCATGAATAATAGGTATTCCACCCTCTTAACAACAGGGGACATTTTCAGTCTCATGCAAACCTTCGCAATCTGCATTGTGTCAATTAAAACAGATGGTGTAGGGATGGAAGGGGGTTAATGTATTAGGAAAACATTCTCTTTTTCTTGTTTTTATGCTTTTTGTTTGTTTGGTTTTGTTGGGTTTGTGGGGTTTTTTTTTGAGAAAATGCAATATTCCTTTTTTTTTATTTTTTCCTCAGCTTCTGAGACCGTGATGCATAAAACAGAAAGATCAAATCTGTCAAGTAAAAACACAGAAAAACCTTTTCCAGTATTCCCGTTGTTATTTTCAAGAGTTATGATACTGAATACAAGCTGGCTAATATTTTCCTCATCTAACGGTAATCCACAGCCTGCTTGGCATAGGTACAATTATTCACAGCTGTATGCAAGACGTTGTTAAATGCAGAACAGCATCTTTAGCTGCCTCCTGCATATTGTCAGCAGATAATATTCAGCTGATTCCATTCTCTAAGTGACCAATATATTTTCTGAGATCTTCATATATAGCAGACTAATAAACAAAAAAAAAAAACCCAAAGAACAAAAAAACCCTAAAAACAACAAAACCCAAACAAAACAAAAACCAAGGAAAAAAAAAAGAAAAAAAAAACACACAAAAAAACCCCACAAAAAAACAGAAGGCAAACTGCTCCCATTTTGTGTTTAGGTTACCAGGAATTAAATGCTTCTATGCTTCAGGTCTATTTTGTTCAAAATTCCACTATAATTTCATTTTTTACGTAGATTCAAATGCTTATATGTATTGAGATGATTTTAATCCTCCTGTTGTGTAGGTTAAAAGTAACATTTGGTTACTCAGTCAATTCCCTCTCTGCTATCTTCTGTATTATCCCTGGAAGATAATCCACAAATATCTCTGAATTACAGTAGTAAAGGAATTACTTCATGGAAACTTACTCCAAGTAAACAAGTGTTGGGATTTTTTTTTTTTCAGTTTCAAAGAAGCAAAACAATAAAACAAGTAAACCCAAAACCTCTTGTCAGAAAGTACTTCTCTCTGAAGAACTATGTTTTATTTGTGGTTTTGGTTGACTTTTTTGTTTTGTTTTGTTTTTTCTAAACACCTCTCCACACTCCACAATGCAAATAGCAAGGCAATAACAAATATTTATTCTAGAGGCAAGCCTGTGTTTAGAAGTGTATTGGATTTGTGTTGTCAGGTTTGGATAGTGGAAGCTGTGCTACAGAAGTGGCTTCTGCTAAAAGCTAGTTGAAGCTTCCTCAGTGTCCAGCAGAGACAATGCCAGCCATTTCCAAGACAGATGTGCTGCTGGCCAAGGCTGGACTAGTCAGAAATGGTGGTAAGGCCTCTGTGATAATACATTTAAGAGGGAGAAAAAAAAAAAATATTGGGCAGATGCAATTGCAGCCAGGGAAGAACGGAGTAAGAATATGTGAGAGGAATATCTCCGCAGACACCAAGGTCAGTGAATTAGGAGAAGGAAGAGGTACTCCACATACTAGAGATGAGATTCTCCTCCAGCAAACCATGGTGCAGGAGGTTGTCCCCCAGCAGCCCACAGAGGATCACAGGGGTGCAGAGATCCATGCACAGCCCATGAAGGAGCCCAGACTGGTGGAGGAGGATGCCTGAGAGAGGGTTGTGAACCCAGCCTGGAGCAAGCTTCCAGTAGGGATCTGCAAACTCATGGAGAAAGGAGCCTATGCTGGAGAAGTTTTTTTCTGATAGGACTTGTGACCTTCTGTGGGACCCACACTGGAACACGCTGTTCCCAAAGGACCGTATCCCCATGGCAAAATGAGCCATGTTGCAGCAGCTTGTGGAGAACACTTGCCTTCCTCTCTGTTACTTATTTCAGTTATTTTAGCATTTGTGATGGGATACAATTTGCAGTGATGAGCATTATGGTGAATCAGGTATCTAAGAAGTGACATTGTATTCAAATTCAGACTGGATAGACAGTACTCATATAAACTGCATGATAATATATAGGTAGTCCAGAATGTAATATTCTGGGCTAACCTATTTCAACTTAATGCCACCAGCAGTAATGTTCCTAACCCTTGCTATTCTGAGGGATACATGTTTGACTACAATTTAGGGAACTGACATTGGAGACTCTTTGAATGCTGTTTTTGTACTATGCCATCACTGAATATTAGAAGATCTAGTTTAATTTATTCAGCTGTCCAGAGTGTTGAAATTGCTGTGGAAGCAAATTACCTTAAAAATTGCCTAATTTTTGCACTGGCAATTAATCACTGAAGTGACTATATATACACATTTGTAAAAAAATTATGTGTGTACATGTATATGTATATGTATATATACATGTACACACATATACATGCATATGTATATGTATATATATACATGTATATATATATACACATGTATATGTATATGTATATATACACGCACATTAATTGGAGATTATTTGGCATCATGACCTTTTAGTACCTTAGTACCCTTAAGTAGCAACCTGTTTAAAAGAAGAAAAAAAAAAAAAAAGAAGCAGCAAAACCTCTGCTGCAACACTTTAGTAAAATTAACTAAATAAATCCTTAAGTGTAAAATATTTTCTCAGACAACTTCTCAGAATCTGGACATCCTCCATTACCAGCAGGTCTCAGGATTTTGTCTTTCTCTAGTTGCCAAAACCTGAGGTTTCTTCCTTTACAGACTTTCATAGTGGTGTGCTGTAAGGTGTGGGGCTTTCAAACATTGTGTTTAAGTTTTTTATTTTTTTTTTATGTTGGTCAAATCGTACTTAAAAAAGCATGTGATGCAAATACTGTTATGTGTGGCTTTCCTAGGGAAAAAAAAATATAATTTTTCCAGTACCTGTTGATTTCTGAAGACTTATTTTACAATTCCAAAACCAGTGTTGTTTATGTGTTTGCTGCCTATTTCAACACTGTCCATGGAGACAACTGTTCATGAAAGGGATGACACTAAATATTTAAGTTATTTCCTCATGACATTCCCAATCAGTATGAGTCAATTGGAAGTACATTAATATCCATTCTAACACTCCAACTGAAGTTTCAAATTATTCAAATTATTATGTGAAAAGCTCATATTTCATTTGTTTCCTGATTCATTTGCTGTCAAAAGAAAAATGTTTTCAGAGAAAAAAATCTGATAGTTTTGATCTAATTTGTGGATAAACAAAAGTAAAATCAAATTTTGCTTTAAAATGTTGACTTAAAGATAATATCGTCAGTTTGGATTTATATTTACCATAGCAGTTGTCAAGTTTAGTGTTTGCTGAAGCCAACACATGCTTTTTTACATTTTAATTCTGCGCAAATGTATGCTTGTCAATTTTCTAAAACATTTCTGCTATTCTGTTGCTACTTATACAATGTATTGGAAAAACAACATAGGAAAGTGATGGGATTGCAGTGGTGCATTAAACAGGCTGTCACTGGCAGTGACATTGAAATGATGCTCAGAATGAACTTTTAAGGAGTATTCTGTGTGGTTTGCTTTCCAGTATGGAGCATATTATATGCAAAAGTGAACAGGAGATGAAATACAAGGAAGCATCTAGTCTAAGAACAAAGAACCAGGACCCTTTAAAGCTCCATGTGTGGTTGCTTTCAGCTCTACTTAGTTCTCAAGGTTCCAGCAATAGTTTCATCAAACAAATAATCACACATTTGTAGATCAGTAATTTGTGTAGTCAGCAAGTTTTTGAAGTAAGGCTGCTCCTGAATATAAAGAATATAAGGACCAACATCTCTATAAACCCCATGTTCTCCAAATATATCTTTCTGGTTTTGTTTGTTTGTTTGTAGTAGTTGTTTTTTTGTTCGGTTTGGGTTTTGTTGTCTTGTGGGGTTTTGTTGTTTTGGGGTTTTGTTTGTTTGTTTGTTGGTTGATTTGGTTTTCTTTTTTTTTTTTTTGCTCTTCCACAGATATAGCATTTTCACACAATTTATTTTCTGATGTATGAACCTCTCTGACTAACTTTTGATCCTTTCCTTGAAATCTTTCTTACCTATTGATAAGTTATCTAACTGAAATGCAATATTAAACTCACAGAGGAGCCTGGTGAGAATCAGAAAAAAAAATAAAAACCAATAGGTGCAGAAATCAGTGAAACAGAGCAAGGTTAACAACCTACTCAAAGATGGTCATCCAAGGAGACCCATCATCCTCAGTGTAAAATCCACCAAGATGCATGAGTCAGATAAACTGCAGTCAGAAGGCCACACAAACCAAAGGAAGATTTTTGCTTCAATGTATATAGATTTTATTATGAGATCCAGGAGAAAAAGAATTTTAGGATTGTATGAAACTTACAGGATATTTAGGAAAGGGCTGATGGCAAGGTGAAGGGGGAGAGGGGTGACCAAGGTGGATCAGGGAAGAACATGTGTCAGAAACTTACAGAAAATAGTACTGTTCTTCTTGTGTGTATATTACACTTATTCTATTTAGTCCTAATCCTGACTAGCAGGAGATTGAGAGCAGGACTGGGACACCTGTGCTGTGCACATTTATGTCACTGCTGTTTGTGCTCATGAGGCACTGATCTCCGTGTGGGTGGATCTGTGTGGCTGTCTGTAAGTGCTGTGTGTGTGTGCACATGTGAACAAGCATAAGCGTTAGTGTGCATGTATGGAGAGTAGCACCCATTGCTGCTGGGTGGATCTGGGGACACAGACCTGAAACAGTTTCCCATCTACGGGACTGAGAAGGCATCACTTATAAGAGTCTACCAAAGCCAGTAAGAGCAGGTTGGGGAGGAAAAATTTCTTGTGTCCCAAAGTACACTAGATCTAGCAGCTTTTAACAGAATTTAATTTGTTATAAAAGTTATTGTCATCTCTGTCATCCAGTCCAAATTTTCTTTACCTGTAAAATTCCATATTCTGGAGCCTACACAAATTATTAAATAAACTTCCTTTAGCAAAATCATTGCAGCAGTACATAAAGCAAAAGACAAGTGTCACAGACTTCTCCTGGCATTAAAATTATGATTGAAATGAATTTTACATGCTGCAGTCAGATAATGAACTGGCTACTCAGTTTCTAACCATGCATAGCTAAAACAATTTTTGCTCAGTTTCAACTTTCTGTGCCATTTGGCTCTCTTAATTTGAGTAAATAGGCAAGAATACTGTAAACATATGCTTTGTACTCTTCCAAAGCAAATTGGTTTCAATTTTTCTTTCTTGGAAAGACTGTCAATGTAATATAGATGAGCTATGATTAGTAAGACTCATGGTCTAGTCTGAAAAGGTGATTCAGGAGAGCTGAACAACTGCACAGGATGTTCAGTTTGAACCAATGCAACAAAAGGTTCATCAGGAAACAGTAAAATATTGATCTGGTACCATTCCTCACTGTGATGTAATAATGTAATTAAAGGAAACCCTAAATGGAAGAAAACCTATTTAAAGGCAATAAAGTAATGAAATCCAAAAGCAATTTGAATAAAAATGCCTTTGAACAGTATGATTTTTCCTCATCTGATGTGACTTAAATACAGGATTGTCCTAATTCAGCAAGAGAGGCCAGTTATCACTGTGTGGGGGTGATCAAAGCTATGTATTCTACCCCCTCTATTCATTTCCCAAGAACAATG
>JAWWMP010000165.1:44207148-44230162 GCA_035047865.1 Dendrocincla tyrannina | reverse complement strand
GTGTTGTGGTTAAGAACTGTTATCTTTTCCTTTACATATATTTTTCCTAATTAAAGTTCTGTTTTCTAAATTTAAAGAAGAGGGATTATTTCTTGGCTAACATAGATATCTTAGTTCTTCCTTGAACTAAGACAAAGATAAAGCATCGCACAACCTCTTACAAGTCTGAAATTGCTTCAGTTAAAGACTTCTGTGCTCGAGTAATAGCCATGTGTTTTTTTTTTTTGTTTGTTTGTTTTTTGTTTTTTTTTTTTCTTTTTTTTTTGGGGGGGGGAGCTTGGTTGGGTTTTTTTGGGTTTTTTTTTGAGAAGGGACAAGGTTTTTCACTATTTAATTACAACAGGTAACTAAATTATATTTTTTTTCAATCTTCAAGTTAGCAGAACATTAATTATATTTTATAATTAAACATCATTATATCTGATAATTAAAATACTTTTGCTCCTGAAACAATCAAGTGGCAATAAATCAAATAAGAAAGCAGAAAGAGAAGCATCATGGTTTTAGAACACTAGTTTCATGTGTAGTAGTAATAATAATAATGATAGTAATAATAAATTCTCCCTATGGCCATAGTTTCTACACAAGGTAAGCTGATTATAGCCATCCTTTAAAAACCATTTAGATACCTGAACAATATTTTATAGGTGCAAGTGCTAAGTTATCCAGAGCCTGGAAAACATATCAAAACTGGCAGGCTACATTTATCTCAGTTTCTATGCCCAATATTTTTGAAGCCAAGCTTCTTCTCAGTGATTACCAGACTTACATTGCTATGGTATAAAATTCAGATTTAGTTTTAGGTGAAATGAACTTTTGATTTCTTACATTAATTTCCTGTCTGAAAGCTCATCATTGTCTCTTGTGATACGTGTGGTATTTATCGATTCTTGGCCTGATAAGTAATATAGCAAGACCAGTATAACTACTATTTTGTCAATAAGCAACTGAAGCAAGAAAAGCTGTTGCTTGGACAAAAATGTACTTGACCCTTTGTAAGACTCAGAATGGCCATGTGACACCAGAGCTCAGTTCTATTACTGCTTCAAAAGCTCCCTAGCATGGCACAACCAATAAGCAAACTCAGTAAGACTGACACCATAGATTATATCAGGAGCTAGTGAATATTTGACAATGTCTATAAGATTTTTGGGGCTAAATTTTAGCATGAAAGGAGGTAACTGTGCATCAGTGGCTGTAAATACATAGGACGTTTATCCTCTTTAAAAATTAAAAAAAAAATTTCTTAATGCAACAGGTATCCATCCATCCATCTGAGTCTCCAGCTGACCTTGAATAGGAAACGGAAGGAGTATGTGTTAACATTACAGGATATTGGTCTTTACATTAGTGAGATTTATTTTAATTAAAGGAAAACTGGTACTTTTTTTTTTTCTGCATGGATATTGGTTAGTTTAAAATATTTTCTTTTTCAACAAGTTTTCAGATAAAACATGCTAGTTGCAGTGTGTTGCCAAACAGGCTGTGCTGCTACCTCTGACTGCAGTTCTTACTGTTCTATCTAATGTCATTTTGCCTCAGAACCTTGGGCAGCACCACTTTTCCTATGAAATTTAACTGATTTGAAAAAGCAGAACAACCTACACAGTGATGTACATGTGCATAGTTTAGCACTTGAATGCTGTATAAATACTTAATATTTTTTTTATCCTTCTTGTGCTTCAGAATGCTTTATTAACATAAATTAACTGCTTTTCCACTCTCTTTAAAAAAATGTATCACAAGTAAACAATGTTCAAGCCATTTAAGAAAATAAATATTCTCCTTTTATCTAATTAAGTATATATGATGTTTTCAAAATCATTTTAGTACCTAATGCTAGGCATTTGTCTAAAGCGATTTTAATAATGAAATCTTACTAGAAAAACAAATGGTCCACAGATCTCAGGTGAACTGGAAATTTTTAACTATGTAACTCTTCAAGCAAAAGATGAAACTTTCCAATCCTGAAACGGCTGTGAACATTGTAGAACATCAGAAATCTTCAGCAATGTTTGTTATAAATTTCTCTAGAAAATCAGTTTAAATTTTGAGCAGTAGAAGAGCAATTTACCTTCTATTTACATAAGACAGTCTCACTATTAGAAGGGAAAAAAGCTATTCTAAAATACAAAAAAATAGAAAAAAAATTACTAGTGGTAGTCAATGTTTATATTTTCAAAGCAAACAAATGAGGGGAAAAGAGATGTGAAAGTACTATTATAGACATAGCTTAGATAAAGCAAAAGGAAAACCGTTTCACAGTCAAACTCTTCTGAAGTTAATTAATACAGAAATGTCTCAAAAAAAAAGGGACCTTTTGCAGCAAAAAATGCCAACTGGATTATGATGATTATGGGTAATTTGACTAAATGGGGAAAAAGTGTGCTAGAATAACTGTCTCCAACTCTATAGGCAAGAGCTTGCATGTATCTAGGTTTTTTTGTATTGTCATTCTCTTCCGGCTTGCTCAGAGGACTCCCAGAACATCTTAGCATAGAACACTTTATTGCTACTTTCATGATGGTATAAACAAAATCTTTTCAATATTTATTCTGTTATTAGCTTTGCCTCTTATCAATGTTATCTGTCTTATAGATAACAGAAAAAAAATACTTTTGATTTCCTAATTATTAGTAGCAATGTTGCTTTAATAACTAGATTTGAAATTAGCAGACCTTTTGATGAGATGTTTCAATGCTCAACACATATGAAGAACATGACGTCTAAAAAATAGAAAAGTGAATTTGAGAATGGAATTCCTACTTTTAGGAAATTGCATGTACTTAACCCTATATATCTATTCTATTTAACTGATCAAATTAAAACAAAGATATATACATCTATGGTAGTAAATATTAACAAAAATCATATAATATTATGTATTTAAAGATTTTCAGGAGTCTTTCATTTTCAACATACTGCTTTTAAAAACTGCTTTTAAAAATGTTTCATACAGATTAAAATAGAAAGTCTAATTACTAACACAGATAGGATTTAAATTCTAAAACAAACTCTAAAATCTAGAATAGCATCATTCTTATAAAGTACAATTCCAAGGATTTCTCAATGTATTTCCTTTTCTGTAGCTCTAGATCTCTTCCTGAATAGGACTGGTGAATTCTTTTTCCTTGGCTGCCTTGGTGAGGTCAATAGGAGAGGTACCAATTAGGACCTTTCCAATGTTTGTAAAATCACCACAACACTTAAACAGTTTACTGACAACCTCACATGCCCTCATGTATGATAAGAATCTGATAGTACCATCCATTTATAGATCAGAAAACTGTGACTGTTTTAGTGAGAGCAGGAATACCCTATCCACATTTCCCATGGTGAGATGTACCATGTCATTTGAAGGAGTTCTGGGACAGTAGGGCAGTGCTTGCTGGAAGATGCATGCCTTCCACTCCTTACATGTTTTGCAGCAGTGATGCTGTTGTGGGTGAAATGAATAGTACAGTATGAGCAAGGACACGATGATATTTGCAAGCATATCAAGTGCTTTAGCACATTGACAGAATGAGCAAGACTGCTTTTACAGAAAACGGGAAACCACTAATGCCATTTTATTTAAGTAGGTATTGACAGTGATAAGTGCACTAGTTTGAAAGAATTTCACTACTGAGGCAGATATTCTGGTTGTTTGCAGTGGTGTTTTATTCCTGTCTTAAACAGTATTCTTGGATGAAATATGCCCTAACCAGAGCTTCCTTGGAAAGCTAAATACCTTGATCCGATTGATTTGGTGGTTTAAAAGCACTTCCAACTTGAATTTCATTCTTGCAAAAAACAAACAAAAAACTAAAAGAAACAAAGACAAAACAAAATCTTCAAGGTAATCTTTTTCTTTTCACAAGAATCTGCCTTTTTAAGAACTCTGTGCTGTTTCACAGGCAGTTTATTTTGTAGCTATATTCAGCTGTCTCAGACTGTTGAAACTGAGACTGTATGTTGGGATTTGTTGCCCTGTTATTTTAGATTATTGATTACCTGCCTAATACATGAACACTGAAGCAAAAAAGTCCTACCTGAATCCTTTTGTCCTTTTTGTTACTGCCTTCCTTTCTGTCCATCTAGGGACTTATCCTGGTATTGTCTTTGTACAGGACGTTTTAGGAGACTTTACTGACATTTGTTTCAACTACAAGGAAATATTTTTCATACATGGATGATGAAAACACTTGTGAAAGGTGTTACAGAGATGTCTATATTTCAATGATTTAGTTACTGTCTTCTCTGGAAGATAAGATTCTAAACTTAAAGCAGAAGTCATGATTTAAGACTGAAACAAGACAATACAGTCCAGGTAGGAAAGTAAAACTGGGGGGAAAACGGTATGGAAGAAATGGAGACGAAACAGTACTTAAAAGGTGTGAAACATAAGAAAATCTTCTTAAAGTCATGAATGTGTGAGGAAAACTATTCAGTAGTTTTTATGTGTACTTCAATCTTACATGCTGTAGGTACATGTATAAATGATCAAGAGCTAGTGAGAAGGGAAGAGCCAAACTCTCACAGCTGCTTGATCAACAAGACATTTCTTTCAACGGCAAAGCATAGCCTAAGGAAAGAGGTACAGTAACACACTGAAAGTAAGGTACAGATAGCCCTTAAATCTGTATTTCTTCAACATCTGTCTTTGCTTGACCTGCTTGAAAATTGTGCAATGTACTCACAAAAAATGTCAGATTTTAATTAATTGAAAAAAAATAATAAATGTAGTACCTGATATCATTTACCTTCATGGCCACAGTTTACACCTCTGTTGCTTAATAACAAGTTTTCATTTTTTATTACCAGACACATTCAAGACCAGAAGAACAAAATATACTAAAAGAATTTCCCACCTAATATATATGAGTGAGGACTTAGATCTTCAAGTTTCAGGCATTTTGAAAATATTATTTCTTATGAAATGAGATATAGCATGGGAGGTGGTTTTATTGAGCTAACAAGTCTTTCAAATATCTAAATCCTAGAAACCCTTGGGTAGTCTGCTGTAAGGAAAAAGAAGTGGCCTAACTCCTTGTAGGTAGTTTTGTATTTCTAGTCAGAGTTCAAAAAGAATGTCTGTTTAACATCTCAAGTCATGATTAATTCTATGTTAGTATAAATATAGTAACAAGATGCTGGAATATGGGAAGCAGTGTGACTGTAGCTTGAAAAATGTAGAAAGCATCACTTGACATCTCAGTACTAGTGAATTAAGTCCAGATGTTACATGTACATTGCTGCACATTGCTTCAAAACTTTAAAGGCCATTATTATTTAAAGGCCTTAATTTGATTTCTCATTACTAAAAGTGGAAATTATTAATTCAGTTGAACTTTGAAACATCTTATATACAACTGCTATATTATAATTCTAAATGAAACTTGTTTAATTTTGAGCCCTGACTACTAGAAATTACACTTTGAAAGAATTTCAGCCATAACTTCAGGTGTCTATTACTCCTTTTGTTACTCAAATGGGAACAAACACCAGTCTTGTAAACTGAAAATATGACTTCTGATATCTATAATTTGAGATTACATAATGGCCAGCATCTGAAGCTCTGTCCCATTATTAACAACTCAATGTTTCTATTTAATGGAAGGAACGGGTCTTACTTTCAAGCTTTTAGTATTGTAGATTTGATTATCAACTCACACACACACAAAAAAAAAAAAATGGTTTAAGACAGAATACATCTCCAGAAAATCCACTTGATTATGGATGTATCATTTAGCAGATGGGTATTCTGGAGATTCTGAAACAGCAAAAAACCTGAAGTTTTATGGAAATTAACAACAATCATTCCAAATATCATCTGTGTCATGATGTAAGGTGTAAATTCTGGACTGTATGAAGGCCACAAATGAAACAGTCAGGAAGGGAAGAAGATAGGGTGTTGAAAAGAGGTAAAATGAGGTGGTAATTGAGAAATGTATATTTGTCAGAATGGACCCCCAAAGTACTCTGGCCATACCATCATTTATCAAGGCATTCACAATTTCTGTTTGAAATACAGGACATCTTCTTTTGACAGAGCAATGACAGCTGCCTCAACAACTTACTAGAGAATTTTTCAAATTTAAGATGACAGTTTTGGCAAGTACTCTGGGTTCTATTCCCTTCAGACACGGCTAGTATTGTGAAAATCATGTTAATAGTGGGTACAGGAGTAGGAATATCATCTCTTTATAGATGCAGTCAACCTGTTCTGAATTTGGCTAGGATAGAATTAATTTTCTTCTAAGTAGCTGGTACAGTGCTGTGTTTTGGGTTTCCTATGAGAATAATGTTGAATAAAAACTTATGTTTTAGTTGTTTCTGTGCAGTGTTTATCCCATGTCAAGAACTTTTCAGTTTCCCAAGCTCTGACAGTGAGTAGGTGCACAAGAAGTCAGTAGGGAGTGCAGCCAGGACAGCTGACTCAAACTGTCCAAAGGGACATTCCATACCATAGAAAATCATGCCTAGTATATAAACTGGGGGACCTGGCCAGGATTGACTGATGGCTGAAGGAGAAGGATGGGCTGGCCAATAGTCAGGGAGCAATGATATTGTTCATCACTTGTCTTTCTTGGGGTTTATTCCTCTGTCTCTTTTTCCAATTTTTTTTTTTTTTCACATTATTTCAGTTCAGTTTTACCATTCTTTTCTTATTTCCTTCCCCATTCCACTGCAGGGAGGAGTAAGCAAATGGCTGTGCAGTACTTAGTTGCTGCTTGGGGTTAAACCATGACACAGCCATAACTTGGTTTCTCACTGGATACTACTGTTGTTAGAGCTGGAATAATGGCATATATTACTGCTAGTAAGTGTCTTACCATATGTCATTAAGATGGTTGACATAAATATTGAGAACTTACCTGCAGTACTGCATCCAGGTCTGGGATCTAGGTACGGGAAAGACCTGTTGGGCCACAGAAATGATCAGAGGGCTGGACCACCTCTCCTATAGAGACAGGGTGAGAGAGTTGAGTTTGCTCAGCCTGAAGAAGTCTCCAGGGTGACCTCACTGTGGCCTTTCCATATATAAAAGGGAAAGTTCATATACAAAAGTTCATAAAGGGAAGTTCATAAGACTTCGAAGAGAGACTTTTTACCAAAGGCCACAGTGACAAGGGGTAATGGTTTTAAGAGTTTAGTTTCAAACAAAGGAAGAAATTTCTCTGAGGGTACTGTAGCACTGGCAAACGTTGCCCAGAGAGGTGGTAGATGCCCCTTCCCTTGGAACATTCAAGGACAAGCTGGACAGGGCTCTGAGCAACATTGTCTAGTTGAAGATATTTCTTCTCATTGCAGAAGGGTTGGACTAGACAACCATTAAAGGTCCCTTCCAACCCAAACTATTCTATGATTCTGTGATTTAGTCTGCAATTTAAGAGTTAACATTAAATAAAAGTCAAAAAGAATGAAGACAGTAGTACCCCACACCGCCAATGTAGGCTCAGGCTTCCTCTACCATTTTTTCATTCTCAAAGAGAGGAATCTTAGAGCCTGGTTTATGCAGGAAAGATGGCATGTGTGAGGCAGATATCTGTGACAGCACAGCAGTAATTCAATAACCTTTGTGACTGGGCAGCACAAAAAGATTAGTTTGCACAAACAGATAAGTATATTCCAAGAGATTAAAAAAAAAATAAAAATAAGAGGGAATTGATGATAAGTTAATTGAAAAACTAAAAATATCATTACCAAAAGAAAACATTTTACTGAACTGAGCTTTACCTGCAAGGCTGCAGTGGGGGGCTAAACAAAATATGATGATGTTATCAGTTTTTAATTCTATGGATAAATGTTGACATTTGCAAGCCAAATTTTTCAGACAGGAGTTTACAAGTCCATATTTCTTTGCTTGATGATTATGAGCACAAAGTGACATTTTAGAAAAAAATAAATATCTTTGGCAAAAAAGAAAATCTAGAAAATCTCCCTGATTCTGAGAAATTTACACTTAATTATTAATATATTTATTAACTGCAGTAATTTCTTTGTAGTCAGAATTAGTCGTTAAATAGTGATTTTCATTTTATGTTCACTTCAAATGGCCATAGTTTTCTATTAAAATGTTGTTACTTACAGTATATGCATTTTTCATTTTATATTCATTTCAAATGGCCATAGTTTTCTATTAAAATGTTGTTACTTACAGTATATGCATTTTTAATTTCATAATGATTTTATTATTTGTATTCTGTGAAGAAGACCTTTCATTCAAACTCAGAGGCAAGACCAGTGAGTTCACAGGATCTGGATACTCATAAAATCTTTGCTTCACACACAGTTGAAATCCAAACGCAAGTTTTAAGGAGATGAATGAGTAATATTCCTGTCTCAAAGGTTATATCCTTAAATTGAAGGTAAGCACATTTTTGAAGGTCATATTAAGAAAATATTGGATAGCTAACAATTTGCAGTCAGACCTGAATTTGAATTCAGAGCCTTAAACTTCAGAACATCTTCCTTTTAATGGCTAGAACAGTTCAAAAACTGTTGATAGTACCATTAATACACATTAAATATTCAGATTTTCCCAACGTATGGAAAAGGTCATACTAGCTCAAGATTGTTTTCTGATTAGATCACAGAGAAGTTTGACTATAGATGTAAGTAAATGAAAAACAGATTAAACAGCACTGGAGATATATTCCCATTCACCTAAATTAGGCTGTCTAGCCTGAAAATCACCCAGCCTGCTTTTATAGTCAATAGAGAGAAAACCAGAAATGGATCTCCAAAGGGAAATTCAGTCAAGCCTAAAGTATGGGTTAGGATTATCTTGAATTAACTCCAAGGCAGACCAGAGTAATTGCCTCTTGGCAACCTTCATTTTTCTAAAAAGGTACTTGATGTGCTTAGTTTAGAACAGAAATATATTTGAAGAATTCCTTTATAAATCCACTTTTAGAGGATTTCTGATGAGAATCCACCACTACACTGTTCAACTTCAGTTATTAGAATAAATAATTGATTTGGAATACAGTATTAGGTATATTTGCCTTCTCTCTTGGCTTTGTAATTCTTGCCTTGGTTTTCTCCCAAAGGCAGATATATAAAATTTCTCTTTTCTCTCCCTTTTAATCAAATATGAAAAAGAATATTTTTTGTTTCTCTAAGGTTTCTATCCTTAAGTTGAAATAAAATTTTGTTTATATTTTGTTAAAAAAATGAAATTATTTAAATGTGTTTTCTGATAGTCACTGTTAATATGAAAAGATCTGTAATTTCTAACACTGTCAGAGCTGCATAGACTTGACATTAAAAACTCCAAGAAATATTTTATTTTCTATCCACAGACTTTGGGAAGAGACTGTTATATTCAGTAAACCTCTCAAATTTCATTTCAATGGATTCATTTTTTAATTTTTGTTTCTACGAGAACCATTTTTCTATGCATTTTTAGTTCCAAAAATAATTATTGGACTCTTGAAATTTATAATTCAAATTATTTCTTTAAAATTAAAGCAAATTAAAGCATTCTGATTGGGTATTTTCAATTTATTATTATGACATTGAACCACAAAGTCAAAAATATAATAAGCTAGGTAATGTGTTTGAGATTATTTTCTAGTCTTTCCCGAAAGAGGTTGCTGGATTCATTTGATGTGGCAGCATAAAATATAAATGAAGTCATTTATGAACTGCTGTAACTCAAATCCTGTTCCAGGCCAGTGTTGAAAATGAGACCTAATCTCATGTTTTTCTCATATTGGGGGAAATAAATAGCATTTTTTTCTAGCACATGGGCAAAATATTACTAAATTCAAAAGAAAAAAAATAAGGACAAAAAAAGTATGGAGCTGTTTGTAATGGTTTTATTAAAATACAAAATCATTCTGAATGTCTTTTCTTTCAAATAGCTTTCAATATGGCTGTTTACAGTAACTACATGACAAAAAGGGCAAACTGTGCTCTCTCGGAGGAAATAGCCTGAACTTAAGTTAGATATATCCTGAATGCTACACAGTACAGATACCAAATTTTGCTCAGGTTTTCCACTAAGATGCAGAAAAACAAAAGGAGGCAGTTAAACCTTTTTTTTAACCATACACAGAAAAGTAGAAACTCAGGATCATGACATAACTTTTTAGTTTGATTCTGTTGTTATGAAACATCCACACAAAGCTGTCATTTGAAGGTGAATCAGAAGGGGTCTCAAACTGAGAAATAGTCTTGCCATTCAGAGCTTCATTTGAAAAAGATATTAATACAATAGTTCTTGTTTTATTTGTATTGAAAATGCTATCTTTCTATCAGTAAGACAAAATCATCCTTCGTTTTGTTTGGGGGTTTTCCCCTGTATTTTATTTACATTTACCTTAGATTTTCAGGCAGCCTTTGACATTGCACAGTCTATTTACTATTAATGTCATAGCTTAGAATGCTAGTTTTAATAAAGTAATCATTATCATCAGGAAAAAAAAAAAGTCTCACACTTCAGTAGGAAAGAGATATGAACATCTGCTCTGAAACCATCTTACAGGAAGAATGGAAAGGACTCCCTGAGTAATGGAATACTTGTCCAGTTTAGACTGGACCTTTGGAAGTCATCCAGTTTACTGTCTGTTCAGAGCAGGACTCTTTGCTAAGCTGAGTATACATATGAAAATAGATCAGGTTGCTTTGGGCCTTTCCAAGTAAAGTTGTGAAGATCTCCAAGCATGGACACTTCACAATCTTTCCACGCAACTTGAGCCAGTGTTTTAGCACTCTTACGAGGAAGAAATGTCTTGTTTTGTTTTAATCTAATCTGAATTTCCTTTATTGCAACATTGCTTCTTGTGGTTTTGATGAACACCACCAAGGATCTCTTTCCTTGGTGGTGTTCACCTCTTTCTCTTTATCCTCTGATTAAACAAGCATTAGATGTCATCTTAATCTTCTCTTTTTTTAGCCTGAACAAATTCCATTTGTATATCAGGTGCTTTGACCCCTTAAACATCTTGACGGCCTTCTACTGGCTTGTTCTAGTCTGCCAATGTCTTGTACTGACAACTGTAAAATTTTATAGAATGTTCTAAATTTGATGTTTAAGTGTCAAAGAAGGAGAAATAACCAGTCCTCTTGACCTACTGACTGCACTCCTGAGGTTAGCCTTCACTGGTGTAAGGGTACAGTGCTGACCTATGCACAAATTTTGCCTACTGAGACTGTCATGTCCTTTATGTAAAGCTACTTTCCTTCCAGTCACCCCAATCATGCACTGTTACATGGAGTAACTCCGTCTCTGGTAAAACAAGGCATTTGTTTTTGCTGAGCTCTATGAGGTTTCTGCTAGCCCATTTCTTCAGGCTGTCTCCTCAATGGCATCTTTATGTCACCCATGAACCTGCTGAGAATGCAGTCTATCCTACTGTCCAGGCTGCTAATGATGATTTTAAGTAGTATTGATGCCACTACAATCCCCATAAGAAATGTCCTTGTAACTGGATACCTGTCCAAATTTGAACCCTTAACCCCTACCCTTAGCCTAATCATCCAGACATTTCCCTCCCCACCAATTTATAGTTTAACCATTCAGATCATATTGATTCAGTTTGGACACTCATGTCTCTTAACCAACAATCTTTGAAATTTTTTTTCTTATCTGTGACAACTCACACAGGAGGAAGTTTGGGGTTTAATGCAATTCCCTGAATACACAAGACAAGAAAGGCAGAACTGTTTAGCATGTGATAGTACTAGTCTTCTATTTCTTTCTATGTCTATCCATTTGGCTTTCAAAAGAAAATACATGAGGCATACTTAAAGCAAATGGGCATCATGATTAATAAGGACATCATACTGAGGCATATAAAACTGCCTTGTCTCCTTCATCTGTTCTTTTGGTGCAGTGATTAACCTTTGAGTTTATGAGTATTTTTGCACTTGCCTCAGATAAAATATTTTATGACTTCTTACCTCCCAGGCAACTTGGATTAAACTTATCGGGTCTGAGAAGATAGTGGTCCATAATAACTGTTCCCTCGGAAATCATATCTACCCTCTTACCACATTATCAGAACATTTTTTTGCAGAAAACAGATGGAAACATCAAGACAAAAGACAAGACAACTTGTTAAGGTCACATTCCACCTTCCCATACATCATTCATGCTTAATTGATTCCCAGCCCTTCCTACAGACAAATTGCCATACATTATGAGGGTTGAGAATATGAAAAGATCATTTTCTTTTTCCCATTAATTCCCATTTGGAAAAGATTTTGTCTTTGCTAAAGTTGCTTTGACAGTCTGCTTGCTAATGACTGATCACTGCCTATCAACAAAGAAATAGGGCAGAAGCAAGCAGATTTATCTTTTGGTAAAAGCATCTCTCTCTGACACAGCATTTCAGGCATTCTGCTCTCAGTGTCAGAGACGAAAAAAGAAATAATAATAATAATAATAAAAAAATAAATCCAAATAAAACCAGAGAAACCACTGAGATTCAAAATAAGCCACAAGACAGAAGCTGGGAGATTGTACAGGTGAGCAGTTTAAAATATACTTAGAAACAGGCTTATCACAGTTTGAAGAAAGCTGCTTAGCTTCCCCCTCACACCCACCTGACATCTCCTCCTACACTGTACAAAGAGGAAGTCAATCATTTTGATGTATGTCTTGTGAACAGGGTGGATGAATAATTGAGTATCAAATCTGAACTTGCTGTAAACCTCCTAATCATTTAGGGACATTGAAGTAACATCAGGGGAAAAACAAAAACAAACAAAAAAAACACAAAAAAAACCTGTAAACATTATTGCTGTAAGCATTATTTATTGATCTTGGACCTTGCTATCTTTTCTGAATATGCTTTTACTTGTTAATTTTAAAAAAATACAATGTTCAGGATTTGCTAACTGTAAAACTGCTAGTATAGTGATAAAGGAATAGCTGTATAAACGTGGAAGGTTACATTCAGTCTTCACCCAGGATTACAAAATTATTTTCAAGGAACTTAAAATCTAAGATTCCTCTAGCTACAATATTCAAAACCATAAATATTAAGCCGAAAATTTTAGGTAGCAGCACAGATGGAGAATATATTATTTGGAATTCATACCAGTATAATAAAACTGCCTGTACACATTTCTTGGCGGTGGAAAACTGTTTTCTGGAAGTGAATTACTCAGTCCACTGCTCCTCAGCTCAAACTATGTGAAAAGAAGTGGATAGAAATTTCTTCTGGTTTTATAGTGCTTCATTTTACATAAACGACAGAAAAGCACTGAAAGTGATCCTGACCTTTGAAATGTTGTCAGGTTCTATTCAGCTGAAGTCATTAGTATGCTAAATTTAAATATGTTCCCAGATATGAATGGCCTTGCATCCCAGTTTCCCATCACTACATTTTGAATTGCCAAGCCTTGAACAATCATTTAAAACCATCTTTGTGTTTTCAACTCGTACATTAGAAGTTGCATCAGTGCTTAAGAATATACCGAAGATCCTCTTAGTTCACACATAAGGATCACTATCTATGATGTGTGTTTCCTCTTTTAGAACAGAAACCAGATGTTCCTTTGTGGGGTAATTTGGAAGTGGAATGAAGTGGAGACAAGGATCTTTTTTGGTAACTGTTACTAACACCTGCTTCATTTCCTTCAGCACTCTCAGGACCCTTTCATGTGCACTGAAGAGAAGGGGAGAGGACAAGAAGAAAAAACAGGGGCTTTGTTTGCCCTATCCATTTCAGAGATCAGCTTCATATATCAGTTTGCTTAGAGAGAAGTATCATCTCTGTACTTCTGTTTCTGGCAGAAGTATAAATCATAAGCTGTAAAAAGCCTTCTTTTATTTTCCCTAGAGCACAGCCATTTAGATATAAACTCTTACAGCTTCATTGCAAAACACTCTTCATGCAGAGGAACTGTCAGGTCAGAAGAGGAGACAAAAATGAAACACATGAGTTTTCTTTGCAGTTTCTCAGTGGGAGAGCTCTGCTGAAATGCTAGTCCAGCTCTACTGGTTTCTGCATCAACAGATGGCAGACAACATTCCTTGTGTTTGTGTCCCATTTGGTAAATCACAGGTCACATCTGGTCTGGCCTCTGTTCTTTCTAAACAGATGGAAGTACATGTTGGTTATCAACTGCAGTAAGGGAGACAGAGAGATAATAGGGAGAGTGCACGTGGTGGTGGGAAGGAAGGTGAGAAGAAGTTAGAAACAGAAAAGGCAAAATGAAAAAAGGTTTAAAAAAAAAAAAAAAAAAGGAGAGAAGAACTCAAAATGTCCTGTACCAAAAAACAATACAAATGGGGGTAGCTAAATACAGCAACACCGCAATATATAGATAAATGGCTAACAAAACATTTTTCAAGATGTAATGCAGAGTTGTATTTGTTGAGAATGTGACAAAAGTGTACAGGTTAAATGTTTACGTGGACTCCTACCCAAGACTATTAAATGGGAAAATAAAAGCCTGTTTTCAGTCCTAATCTCTTTCCACACAAGGTATGAAATAAAAATCAGAAAACAACTGAGAAATGTTCTCAATCACTGTCAATAATGAGCTGTGTTTTAGACAGAGAAAACCAAAAAATCTCTTTTGGTAACTCACCTGTCATCTCATAGATAAATACAGCAAAACGTTTTAGATAGTCTCAACTTCCTACTAAAAATGGGATGTTTCTAGTTTTATTATTTTTAATTGGTTTATAAAAGTGTGTGAATTTTTCAAATTGTTATTGTTACTTTTAAGAAATCACAGCTACATGAAATACTAAATATTTCTAATGGTTTTAAATAGATACTTTAAGTATCATTTTTAGTTAAAATTTGAGTTTTAATCTAAAAAATTAGTCTCAAAATCCTAGTATATTTGACTTTCAAAAACTGCTACTAACGTAAAGCTTGAAAATGGACTTGCTGGCATTGCCTCAAATCCACACAAAACAAACCTTTATAAATATAGAAATCTCTTGTTGCTGTTAACAGGGAAATGCACACGATGCACAGACTATGCAAATATTCACACACAATGTAGTCACTGTTGATCCTTAGGCTAGGTGCAAACATATTTCACATTTGCCAAATACTGCCATACTAAAATAAACATTTTTTTTTTTTTTTTTTTTTTTTTTGCCAAGATGATAGGTGGGCTTGAATAACTTGGTACAAAACTGTTATTCAGTCATTCTACCTCTCTAACTGGAGCTGTCTATGAGGAGCTCTGTGTCCTCCTGGAATGCAACAAGTTTAATTTAGGTCATACCATGTGAACGGGCTCTTTTGAATCTGGCCTCCTGATGATTTACACGTTTATACAGTCCTAAGGTATATTTTGACAAGTGGCATGAATTGATCACACTATCTAATACTACCACTACTGCTAATAATATAACCATTTTTAAAATAAACTGTTCAAAAGTTTTCCCATTTGGCTATTCAGGTGCTTTTGTTTTTCTTCAGCTCAAATAAAGCATGATTTAGGGTGGCTTTATAAAGGATAAGGCTATTAGTGATGTCGAAAAGGCTAGATGATTTTTGAACTAAACTAGCCTAGAAGAGAACACATGCACAAGCTAACTTCTTTATTTTCTCTTTCTTCTTGTTTCATGTGAGTGTGAAATTCAGCATGGATATTTGACCCAAACCTTCATATCAGCAGCAATTCTAAAGAGCAAAGAGCTTTTTCTAAGCACATGACACGTATTTAACCGACATGGAATGAATACACAAAAGTAGAAGAATTTAAGAAAATAAACAGGCATAATGAAAATTAGCTCAATATAAATATAAATCACATCCCACCATGCACTTCAAAATACTCCAGCTATCTGCATAGATTGATTAATTCTGAGCTCTGGCTAAACCCTCCAAGAAGGCAACCTTCTATTTAGGAAAGATAAATGTTACAGAAGCAGGAAATGCAAGGGTAAAAGAAGATTCTTATTCTGAGACATACGATATTTTTTTTCTTTTTTATTCCACATTTAAGAGAATCCACTTATGTTGGGATAAAAAAATTAAAAAAAAAAAAAAAAAAAGAATACCTGTGTCAACCCTTAGAGGGATTTGTCCAGCACACTAAAAAGGTTAATATGTATCACTTGACAACTTTCAAAGATTCTTCGTTCTGGTAGTGTTGCTCCTTAAAAATATTTTAAGGTACTGGTTTGGACATAGCTATCTAGCTGACCTTTTATAAATGGAATCTTTGGTTTTCATTTGTTTCATAAATCCATATTATCAAGACCTAGTAGAAGATATAATTTATCACAAGTTTAAAAGTTTTTGTTTTAAGTAAAGTGGAGTGTTTTTCTTTTACTTGATCAAGCAAAGGAAAAACATGACAAATTTGAAGGCCTCCACAGCTGTAGGTGAATCCCAATGCATAAACCAGACACATGGCAAGAACTCAATAGACTCTTAATACAATAGAATATCACTTGAGGTGCCACTAATCCAAATGTCATTCATTATTTAATTCCTAAACATTTCAATCTGCAAACAATATATGTTTACTCTCTTCTTCGTAAAAAGCAATAGTAATTTAGGTACCTTTTATAGCTTCTACATTACAGATGAATACCATTGTATTTTCCCTACAACCTTTCAACTGTTTAAAACCTTTCCTACTGTTAATAAAAACTTGCTCTTAATAAAAATCATTCATCAAAGTTTTAAAATAAAATGGACTGTTTGACACTGCCTTAATCATATGTTATTTGTTTTCCCCACTCTTACCATATTAAATAATTCTTTTCTTTTCTTAAGTTCCTAATTATTCCTACTGTTGTAAGAGACTTCATAAGGGATAAACCCTACAATTTTCATTGTTATGAGATTTGCCACACCAGTGTCCACACATTGCGTCCCTCTTGTGCGCTGATATTAGAAAGCAAAATGATCCAAACAAACTGCAGTCATGTCTTAGTCAAACATGACATTTATTCTATAATACAATTTGAGAGTTACCCAGGGATGCCTGTTCTTGACAAATCTGATATCCATTAAAACTGAAATGAATAAATTCCATAAAATATGTGTCTGTTGCTCCTGAAATAACTAAGAGCAAGAAGACCAAAATGAAAGTCAACCACTCTAGCAATGGCTGTTTAGATAGTCAGATTTTGGGACCTGGAAAAAAGAGTTCCACACTACTTACCATATACACATTTAAAGGTATTGCAGAAATAAGAATAGAAGCATTCAGAAGGATTCTGGGTGCTGAAAAAAACTGATGTGATCTTTAGACAAAAGTGTAGAGTAGATACATAGTGACTAAATATTGCAGTTCTCAAGTCTCACTTCCATATTTACTGCCATTTAATATAAGTACTAACTTGTTTAGACTTTGCAAATCAGTGGGCACCATTTTCTGAATAAAAGTGCTTTTTTTCATTCCTGTTTTTCTCAATTGAGACTCTGATGTAGGCTTTGGTTCTTGAACCAGGAATTACACAGAGGGAATTGACATCTATAGATTGCTTTTGAACTACAACATAAGCCAGTCTGTGTGAAAGAGAATACCATGTGTCAGGCACCCCAGAAGTGGAAAGCAATAATTAAGATTGATCAGAGAATCTTGTTTTGCTTCTCTTGTGAGAATACAGTACAACAGAATTTCTGATTCAAAGTGTGTAATACTTGTCCTTTGCATGGTATTCACAACCTTCTAAGCAATTTTGTATGGTTTTTTATCTTTTTTTTTTTTTTATTGGCCTTATGACTCATTTACTGCACACTACTCAGCCCTTTACACATTAGAGTCCTATTAATTTCCTTATCAAGTTATCTATGAAACTGTAGTTTCCTTCACAGAATGTCTTGGTTCTTCAATATCTCTTTCACCTTATGCATTTATTATTTTTGTGAAACAGCAGAGCAAAAATGTTTGTTTTTCTTTTTATTCTGAAAAAAAATTCAATGCCAGGAGAGATTGTAGTCAAAAAGTGTTCAGGTAGAGATCTTTAGTCATTCCTTGCCTGTGCACTTAACAATTTACAGCATACAAAGTGTTCAAAGCATAGTCTTTTTCATTTGTGGCACCAGCAGCTTGCCACTGCAGCAAATCAGACCTCCTACTCCTCTACTGCAGAAATGAGGAACCTGATTCTGCAGTTAAACACCAAGGAATGGCTCCATTTCACCTATCTATGCCAACCAAAGAAATAGAATACAGCTTTCCAGGATTCTGTTCAGTTGCTCAGATTACAGGTGTTAGTAAGATACTCCTAATTTAATTTTCCTAAAATAAAATTGCTGCTTAATTTTCCTCAATTTTTTAACTTTTTAACTGAATGAGTTAGTAAATTGATAGACAATAATCTCTTTTGCTATACTAACCTTTTTAATATCTAGAACAGGTTTATATTTTGCACTAAATAAGTCAAGGCACCTGTGAAAAAATATATGACTAGATAGTCTAAAAATGAAAGGTATATTGCAATTAAAATACCTCTGCTTAAAGTGAATTAGTTTAAAATGGTTAAGGAAAGCATATTTTTGGTATTGTTAAAACTTTCACAGTCATTCTTGAAGGTGTTTTTTTGGGTCAGGATTTCAAACAGCATGAAGATAAAATCATTAATGCATCTGATATTTTGTGGTTAATAGAGATGAATGGCCTCTGAGGTAGAAAATATTGATATGTGATAAAACAAGGATTATAGGTTAATGTATTATCTGATTGCAAGCCATGTTAGGCAACTTGGAAACGAAATGTTTGATTTACTGCTAGAATGTTTGACCTCTACAGGGTAAGGTGAGGAATTGTATAATGGAGTGGGTATATGGAACATATTTACTTCAATGCGCATAGCAAGCAGCTGGAAATAATTTAAGTAGACATTAAAGATAACTTTCAATGAAAAAAAAAGTGTTTATTACTTATGCATGCAAAACCAAAAGATAGGAAGATGACTGTGAATGAAGGGCTCAGGTATATCCTACGGACAATATAACTCATCATGCGAGCAATAACATTAGAGTTAAATTTAAGTTTCAGGTTGCATATCCTAAAAAAAACACACCTTCATTAATGGACTTTGTAAGACTTTTGCAGGTAAAATGAAGACTCGTGACAGTTAACAGTTAAATAGTTAAATGCATTTAGCTATGGAGCAGGCAGGGGGTTCTGGCAAATGATCAAGGATAAAGGATAAAACAGCCTGGTTCACTGGAAGATCATATTTTGTCACTACATTGTGCTAGTAATTTTGTAGGTTTATTTTTACTTTAGAGTTTGCTTTCAGGGCTGTGAGAGGTGAAAACCTGACACATTTATCTAGTCTTTCCAGTGCAGTACTTTTTCCTATACTGTTTTATGAAGGGTGTTGCTATGGCACTCTCCTAAGTTCAAGTAATTGAGCATGCCTTAGGACACAGTGTCACAATTTCATGGGTTTCATAATCAAAAGAAGGGAAGCATTCTAACCATCATTCCTGCACCATCTGCCTGATTTCAATTAATATTTTCTTCTGATAAATTCAATCTGAATTTTAACTCACAGAAAATCTATTCCTGTGCAGACTAGAACAACTCTCACCCTGTGAAGCACAACCCAAATTATTATTCTCTCCAGTGAGATCAGTGTTAACTGAGTTTTTTCTCTGTAAATTTGCTACCCATATGCCTGTCTTTAGTATTGTGATGACTTTATATGAAGTCTATTTCTATATTAATGTTCTAATACACTGTATAGTTTTGTCTGTATATTTTTTGTCTGTTCTAAGAATAACAATACTTATTTGAAGTTTAAATCATTATATATGTAACAGCATTTGTTTCCTACAAAGGAATTCTTTTTACTTCTGTTACTAAGAATTTTCAATTATCTAGAAAGCTTGTCGTCAGGGAAAAAAACACAAAACAAACAAAAAAACCACAAAAAAATAAAAAGAAAAGAAAACAAAACCACCACAGTTTATTAATGTAAAGAGATTTTCTAAGAACAAAACATTTCTGCAAATATATACATAAGCCATACATATTAATATATGAATAGGAAATTGACAACAGTATTTAATTTACAGATGTGTTTCAAATATGTACCAGTTTAGTACATACGCTTAGTATTACTTTCAATTACTTGATTAATTGCCATTGATTAGTTACCATTATTTGACTGTTTGGCACATTAGAGAGTGTAGTTTGTGAATCAGTTGAGATGATAACATGGATCCCATCAAAAATTTTTAAATGACCATGAATTTTAAGTGAATTGAACTGAGAAACTGGATATCTTTTAAGCTTTATGAAAAACGATGTTTGAGGTGAAACAGTAGATCCTTCTAAAACTGACCATAAAGTTGGAATCTTAGAGCACAACACTCAAGTCACAAAGTTCTTTGTTTATAGTATCGCTAAAGATGGGACTTCGTCTCTCTTCCCACACAGCCAATTTATAATCTAATAGGACTGTTTCCATTTCTGTTCATCATTTTATGTGTTGTCTTTAGGTAAGTAATTTTGGTTTACTTATATTCTATTTTCTGTTTAAGATACCACAGATATCTGTAAGTTCTCCAGGTAAAGACATACATAACCCAGGTTTACCTTGTTGCATCTTTCCTGATTTAAAACACCCTGTAATTGTAATACCAAACCCAGAAGAATAACCTCAATGAAGCTGCTGTCCAATAAACCACATCTCTTAAGCGCACATATGAGTACTGCTTGACACAGTTCCACTCCTGCAAGTCTACAGTTAATCCTAGTTCAAAGATCTCTATTCGAATGGCTTTAAAGAATTTAAGATGCCAAATTATATAATATATAATATATATAATATATATATAATATATAATATATATGCAAAATACCATTTGACAGCACTAGTGTGCATTACATACATAATTTCCTAAGAATACATGTATCTTATACAAAAATACAAATTAGTGTAAAACAATGTATAAACAACCTCACAATCTTGGTGGCCTGCAAAGAATTTTCTTCAGTTTGTCAGCTTCCTTCTGGTACTAAGGGAGCCAAAACTGGACTCAGCGGTCTAATGAATACTGAGTATAGTGGGATAATTTCTTTCTTCAATCTACTGGCTGTGATATTGTTCATGCAGCCCAGGGATGGCCTCTTTTGCAATCAGGGCACACCGCTGCCCCGTGCTGCCCACAATGATCCCTAGGGCCTTTTCAGCAGAGACAATCACCAGCCACACCACTCCCAGTTTGTAAACTGAGGATTTATCCAAGCAATGGCACAGTTATTATTTCCCAGATGCAGGACTTTGCACTTTCCTTTGCAGAATAACATAAGGTTTCAGTTAGACCCATTCCACCAGAGTGCCTATGTCCCTCTGGATGGCAGCCCTGCCTTTGAACACACAGGTGTGGAACCTTTCCTCCACTTCTCCCTCTACCACCCTATCCAGTTGGGTGTCATCTGCAAACTTGACAAGAGTGTACTCCTTCATTTCCTTCAGACCATAGATAAAGGTTTTAAAACATACTATAATAAAGACACGGCAAATGCACAAGTGGAGAACTAGGTTTTGTAGGCCACCCTGTCCCTTCTTTATTTAAGTTCCTGCTTTACAAAAGCCCCTCTCTCTGCTAAGATGACAGCATGGCAAGCAGAGAAGGTGACCTGATTTGTACAAGATTTTTGAGTGAGAGAAATGTTATATTATCTATCTCCACCTTTATAAGCCTAAGAGAATAAAACGTACTGCTGTAAGTTTTTGCTGTAAGTAAACTGCTGTAAGGTTTAATTTCTTTGCACTTTACTCACTCTGCCTGTCGTGCCCAGTAGTTCCTGTCTCTCCCTATCACATACATTTTTGTATTGTCCCCCAATTATAGCATATCTATTACCATATTTAAAGTAAAATCCAGGATCTATGTAACTGCTGATATTTGTCCCTATTTTATAATCTTTTTTCTTGTTTCCTTATCAACATGTAACTAATATTCTCTCCTAATTTCCCACTTCCTTGTATTCCTCCATCTTATCCACATTGATCTCCATTCTGAAATGCATTGAGTCTTTTAAAGTAGTGCATTTTCAGCAGTGACCAGTGGTTTCAAAGAACTCCCCATGACTTATGGACAGGGGCTTGAGAAATAATCAAATAATTTGTAAGTTTATTGCTGTTCAGAAAAACATACAAATAAGACACAGCTGCTGAAGAAGTCACTCTATCTCTTTTAAAATATTTACACAATAGCTAGCTCATTTAAGAAAAGTGGCTGTCATGTCTCTCAGCTGTGTGGTCTATTTCAGAATCTCATGTGTCTCTAAAACCAAGTGTTGCTTACTCTTTAGAGATAGACATTCCCTCTATTTTGCTTTCCCATGGCTAAGGTTTTCCAGGACAACAGGCTGACCTTTAGTCTGTCTGTGTGGAAAGCAGCACACTGAACTACTGATTCTGTTTTACCTATTAGGTGAATAAATAGAGACTTTTGGTGTCTGACTGCAAATCTGGCAACTTTTACCAGTGGTACAGTTAGCTGAGAAAATAGGTCTCTGAACAAAAGAGTAAAAGAGAAGAAAAAGAGAAGAAAAGAACAAAAGAGTATTGTTTGTCAGGGTTTTTTTGGGGGGGGTTGGTGCTGCTGCTTGTCCACACTTTTCTTGTCAGAAAAACCTCATGTCAGTATCAAAATCAGACCAGAACAGTTTCCTTTAAAAAGTAAAATTTATTCAGGCTTGCAATCCTGCTGCCTTTTATAAAATGTATGTTACAATTATTTTAGACCTAAATCATTTTGCTTTTGTCTCTATGGGCCCTTGTATCATTTCTGGATTATCTTCCCAAACCACATCCCAATCCCTTCTATTGTAAGTCTGTCCACAGCACCACAGGCTTTGTCCTGATCATGCTGATAATACGCAAATCTTCCTGTTGCTAACGCTGATTTCAGTTAAGTGATACAGAAGGAGACTAGGACCTCAGACAAAGGTCTCCTAAGAGCAGTCTTGAGCACACAAACTTTTGTCTCACCAAAGTATTTTATTATTTTTGCAATAGGCTTATCTGGACCCAGCTCCTTTTCATCTATGTCTTTTCCTCTCCCCCCCCATCCCCGAAATTATACAGTGTCGTGGTTTAACTCTAGCTGACAACTAAGTACCA
>JAWWMP010000165.1:44121434-44198946 GCA_035047865.1 Dendrocincla tyrannina | reverse complement strand
CTCTTTTTTTTTTTTTTTTTTTTTTTTTTTTTTTTTTTTTTTAGTATTTATACCATTTTACTGAGGTTTCTAAATATGTAGGACATCTTGGTGTCTATTTACACTTTTTGCTGTGCATTTCAAAGATTGTTTTAACTCAGAAAAAAAAACCGAATACTGATGAAATTGTATCAATTTCATGTTGTGAAATCTTGAATCACATTCTTGGTTCGATTTGTTGAACAGCTGTTTCAAAGTTTCAGGTTTTTACCTGAGTAACTGTGAAGAATTGTAATTTGGGAGTGCAGGATCCACGGTGTAAAGCTTTTGAATCTATGCCAAAGCAATGTGTTTAAACTGACTCTTTTCCTAACCCAAGGGTTTTGATCACATACTGGTGAGGATATACAAAGTAATAAATGTATCTTCCATCTGTTGCTACTGACTGCCTACCAAGGTGTGTGGGGGGGAATAAGGTAAATTAAGCTTTTATGGAGAAAAAAGTATTCACAAATTCTGGACATGGGTCCTTACGTTGCTTAGATCTTTCAAGGCAGAATCCTGGACTGAATAAATGAATGATAAGGCAAATATGCCTTTTATGAGTTTATAGGTCTCACCACATAGTAGATCCAGTTTTAAGCAGGAAAGTGAGCTAGAGAGGTCCTAAGGTCCCGTCTGATCTGAAATGTTCATCAACTTCATGAACCCCGTGAACTGTCCATAATGCAATAAACACATTGGTTATAACAGTTCTGCATTTAGTTCAAATCTCTTCATCCTTGTTTAAACAAATGAATTAACTGAAAAAACTGATGCTAAACTAGTTTTTAGCATCCTGCATGATTGAAAGCATGGTCAAGATTCAGAACTACCTTTAAGATTCAATATGTTGGCTTACTGGAGTAGCTACCCTTACTTCAATTTTTGTTTTATAGTGTTGTATTTGTAACATGGCGCTTGCTCCAGATTCTTTCACAAGGTAAAGAGCTAGCCAAGGAACTCAAGATCTGGAGATGAGGTCAAAATTTCCTTATGAAAGAGTCACTGCACATCCATTAAAAGGAAAATTTTGAATGATTTCTACTCAGAAAGCAATTGCTTTTAAGCTAAAATAATGTTTCCTCTTAGCCCATCTCCCACAATTGGCTTGAACTATGTAAAACAATTTCAAACTTTTTAGATTTAATTTCTTACATATATTGACTGTTTTAAAAACTTAGAAAAAACAGAAACAAAGAAAAATAAAAAACCTCTTACTGCATAAGACAATGAAACCAAAAATGTGTCTGTGTTCTCTAAATTTTAATTTTCTTCAGAAATCATAAATTATAAGGAATAGAGACCACTAAATTCTGAGTCCTGCTTCCAAAATTCATTCCAAAATAATATTTGAGGAAAGCCTTGAGTCAGGGGTTTTTTCCTTGAATTATCTCTCTCTGTACATTAATTCCTTCCACCTTATAATTAAGATCCACCCCCAGAGGAGGTTTCTCCAGTTAAGGGTACAGATGTTTTTGGAGGAAGCATTTCTCAGTGTATTTTGTGTAATGAAAAGATTTAAAGGGCTGACCCAATAATATTTTAAGTTGACATAAAATCACATAAGAATTGAGCATATAAAATTAAATCCTCACTCACAAATCAAATAAAATTTTCAGAAATCTTCTCTTCAGGATTTTCTCTTAATGTGTCCTAGAAGAGTAATTGAAGCCATTCACAGATGGTTCAGGTTTAATTACCTGAACAACTTGCTTTACTCCTTTTCTTTTATTTGATAAATATTAACCTTTTGAGTGTTTCACTTATCCTGAAATCATATAACATCCCAGATTCAATAGTTGTCTTCAAAACAATTAACAGGCTAATACAAAGTTTAGCCAACAGTGAGATGAAATCATTTGCTAAAAGTGATGAATAATTTTTCTTCATGCTGGTTGCAACTTTCATCCTTATAACATCCAAGTCTTAATGAATGTCATAGTGGACCTGGAATGTCTTAATGAGAACTACCCAATGGTTCTTCTTCCTTAGGTGGAAAAAATACAATTGATAATGAACTTCACCACACCCCCACACCCACACTCCCAGGCATTAAATAATTTTTATACATTGTGCATATTTATTTCAAATATTATGCCAACAATTCAAAAATTGATACCATCTTGGGTCATCTAACAAAAAATAATAAACTTTATGAAAGAAATGTTTTTTTTTAATCACGTCAAGACTTTCAACTAGTCTGATTATCTGTTCATTAGAATTTTTACTTCCTATTTTATCCTTGTAATCTTGTATTTGAGTCTCAAATATTTCAATGAAACACAGTTATTTGGATGACTAACCTTCGTATACTTCCTAAAGATAAGGTTTTAAAAATCACCTCTTCTGAGAATTAGGAATTAGATTACAAAGACAAGAACATTGCACTGTTTGAACTGTACAGTTAAATTATTGTGACTCATATTGCCATAAGATCTTTTTCGTTAGTCTGAGGAACACTACAGAGAGCTGTCAGTCATGTGTCTTTATCTGTGTGTTGTGGAGGTCAGTTGGTATGGAACAGGAATATTTTGGTAATCAATTTACATATTTCAATCCCCTTTATGTCCCTAGGGAGAGGTTAAAGATTTGTATAATATTTCAAAACTGCAGATAAATGATGAGGCACAGAGCACAACAATAGCTAAGAGTGAGAGCTGTGATATAAAGCTCTTATGGGCACTGATAAAGTGGCAGCTAATTTAGTCAGAGTGTGCAAACATTTTTTTCAGAATCCACTGCTATCTTACAATTAGGGCATTTTAGGTTGCGTGAGGGAGAACTTTGCATGTATATGTACATATTTCTGGTTTTTTGTGGTTTTTTTTTGGGTTTTGGGTTTTTTTTGGGGGGGGTAGTTGGGTTTTTTGTTTGTTTTTTTCTGGGCTTTTTTTGTTTGTTTGTTTGTTTGTTTTTTTATCTACTACTTCATTTCTTTATATTGCCTGGATTCATCAAACAAGGAAAGACATCATTATTTTTTTTTCACTATTTAAGAAAGGGCTAAAAGCCCAATAAGATCAACAAACTGCATATAAGACAGCACACCAGTAAAAATATATGAGTTTTCAAATTTAATTAGAAAAAAGAATTCTTTATGCACCCTTCCCAAGAGGTAAACTTCGGTCTGTCTTTCCTTTCTCGTCATAATATTCTCAAGATGTACTGCTTTAGCACCTTTCATCTTGACCACATAATTCGTTAAGACTCAACCAATTGATCATTTAAGTTCAACTTCTGGGCACATTTCATATCCTTATGTTGTTCCTCAAAAGCTTTTATGGTGGTTTGGGGGGATGTTTTTGGTGGATTTTTGTTTGGTTTGGGAGAATTGGCTGGTTGGTTGGTTGCTATTTTTTTGGCATTTGAAGAGGCAATGGAAGACAGCATGTCTAGAGAAATAACGAAATTTAGTAAATCAGCCCAAGTCTTGGTGCTGAAACTCAGCATTCTATTGACTGCCAAGTTCATATTATTGGTACCAGGGTTCATTGTTATGTTTTGTTTAAATGCTGTACCTTAACAATGTTCTAGCATATTTATTCACTTCTTCTCTATCACAAAGAAAATCAGTGGGCATCACAATGAAATATTATCCTGAGGCAGTTTGACATGAAATATTCCTGTGGTGTGCAATCAAATGCTTCTATAAATAGGTAGAACTACCATAACATGAAATGACACCATAGCAATTAAAATTCAGCACATGCAAAATCTGCTCCCCTCTCTGAAGTTTGCTTGGTTCAGAGTGTTTCTAAAGCAGATGCAGTACTAGATGATTAATACATCAACCTCACAGTATGAGAGTTGGTTTAGTTATGAAATACATGAAAATTATACAAATGTTTCTTCTTTAACCTCTTCATTTAACATTGCTCCATATGGCAGATGAGCCACAAAATCTGGTGCAAAGATTCTGAATTATTGATGTATTCCATTCCACAAATGGAATTTGTAGCAGGTGTGCTTGAAAGCCAAGAAAGCGTGAGGAAAGCAAGTTAAATCTATACTCTGTGTACCATATAAATTGAGTTTCCAGCTTTTATTCTGGAGAAAAATTCATAAGCTTGTGGACAAAGTATATTTAAAAAAAAAATAAATTAAAAAAAAAGAAAGTTAATGAAATATTTTTTAAGAAATCCAAATGGAGAAAACAAAAAACACCAGAGAGGATTCAATTAATACAGCATCTAATGATTTTTGAAAACATCGAAAGATCTCTTCTAAAGCTCTATTCTTTCTTTAATACTTGTCTCAAAATCATGTTGAGATAAGCCAGGTTGGATGCATCTCTGAGCAATCTTTGTCTAGTGAAAGGTGTCCATGGCAAGGGTGTTGTAACTGGATGCCCTTTAATATCCCTTTCAACCTAAATCATTCTATAATTTTATAGTTCATTTTTTGTGATAACTTTACCTTCACAGAACAAACTACAAATTTTCAAAGTATTAAAACCATGGAAGATACTGAAACAGCTATCACCATGTTAACTTATGCCTCTCATACTACTAGCATCACCTACCAGGATCAGTCTTAGCAGCTTTTAGATGAGATATTCATGGTGTTCAAGTTAGGTTCTTGCTGTGATTTGTCCTCATGAGCAAACTCTTTTCTGATTATTCATGCAGTATTTAAAAACTAGCCAAGTCTAGAGCTCCCAACTGATATTTTAAGCATGCAACACTTATAATTCCAGCACCCAAAGATAGGTTTGAGTGAGAAAGCAAGTCAGGATTCGTAGCTTCATTATCACTCCAGAAGTTTGCCACCTTCAAATCTAGTTTCTCACAAGTAAAAATATGCATTAACCTCATATATGAATTGTGATTGCCAAAAAGTGTTTTTAGAGTAAAATGTAAGACTCAACATGGGTAAAAGCTTCATGCTGAAATAATTCTTTTTCATATATTTTAACTGGAGTCAGCTTTGCGTGAGAAGGTGAGATGACTGTGTGGAAGTCAGTCCTGAAAAAAAATAAAAAAGTAGTCATCTGTGCCTGTCAGTCTGTAAATAAGAATCAAAAAGCAGCCCAACTTCATTGTGAAAACAGGGGACCAAGTTATGAGAAAACTTTGTTTTCTTTATGTTGAACCCCCTGTTACCCTCTAGTGTCCTACCTGACCTCTGATAACTGCACTGATGTAGCTTTCACAGCCTCCCTCAGGAGTTTAGCTGTTTGGCCCATACAGTTCACAGTCTTTTCTTAATGTCTAGCCTAAACAATTCCTTCCTTAGCCTCAGGTCACTGATCCTTGTCCTACATCTTCTGAGACTGTATTTTCCTGCATTCAATTTCCACTGCTGCATTGAAGGCATGAGACTAAGAACAAAAAATTGGAGACAGAAAAAGAGAGGGGAAAAGGTCTCTCTAGTTTAAAAAAAACCTCCTCAGCTCTCCCACTGACAGTTACAACAGCATTATCAAGGTTTTCATACTTCCTGTTTTATCAAAAAGTTATAAAGAAAACTAGACTAAAGCAACACTACCCTGGATTAAACAAAAATAATCAATAGATGAAGCCCATCAACCACTGACAAGGAGCCATTTCAGTGTTTTTTCTCTTTCCACTTACTGGAAGGGAGCCAGCCAGCCCAATATACTCTAATCTAAAAGAGTTTTTAACAAAAAATCTTTCCAATGTAAGCTTGAACACTGCTGTTAGGACTAAAAAGAGAAGATAAAGTACTTTGTCATAAATTTATGTGAGGCAATTAAAATGCATTTCCATATTGTGTAAACAGATGACAAATTGATTGTTTCAAAAAAAAAAAAAAAAACACAGGGGTGAATTAAGCTACAGAATTTAAAGAATTAACCATTTTAGGATGCTAAGGGCTGTGGAAATCTGAGTCAGATCACAGAGGTAGTGAACCACTGGGCATACTTCATTACTCATGACAATGCACACAATGGGGAAATACTGTAAATCATAGATCACTAGTACCTGATATTGTTATCTGCTTCACCTCTAAAAAAAAAAATAAAAAAGGAGCAACCAAAAAAATTGCACATATTAAGTCTGTACTAGACTTTGCCTCTCCTCTAGATATTCAAAGATAACTTTATTTTGGCTTGTTTGTCGTTGCTTTTTTGTGAGTGCTTAAGTTCCAGTTTGAAGAGACAAAACATAGTTTAAAATTCTGCAGATTATATGGAGTGCATTAACTGCTGCATTAACTTTTTCTCATGCACCTCTGCCTCAAACTAATAACATATAAGAGACAGCTGGATGCAGTTTTCTGTTTTCTCTAGTGACCAGGGCTGTAATCTTAGTCAAAAATCAACTTTTTTCTGATGTCTGAAGAGCAAAGAGGAAACTTTACACTGATATGAAAGCCTAATCACAAGTGAAGTGTGCTCAGACTTTTCCCTCATGTTACACCCAGCCTGTAGTAGCTAACTACAATAACAGCATCAGTAGTGGGAACTGATGAAGCAGATAATATGACATCCCCTAAACCAGTTTAAAGATTGATGGATATTCCAAAGAATGTTTTACGTTTGCTAGTCTGAGATCTGTTTTATCACACTTACAAGGGTGACCTTTAAAATATTGTATTTCCAATTAAAAAAAAAAAAAAAGGGAAAAACCTCTTTATAACCTGAATTTATTGCCTATAAAATCACTTGCCAGCAATAAGCCTGATTGCAACCAAATAACCCACCAAAATGAAATTGTTTATCTCTGATCAATTTTGGTTGTAGTAAAATCCTAATCATCAGCAAAAGTACATTTAAGGTTTGTGGTATTATCAGTAAAATCTTCATGGAAACCAGCATTCAGTGACACACAACACATGGGTTAAGTTAAAGGATTATTTACAAGATCAAAACTTTCCAATGTCTACTTTTTTTGAAGAACAGCCATGTCTTCTGTAGCAAAGCTTCAACCTGAGATACAATTAGTATAATCTCAGTCCAGATAATGCAAGAACATGACTATAGACCTTGGAGACTTATTGTAACAGAAGGTAGTCTCAAATTGCACAATCAAACACTCTTATTTGGAGGCTCATTTTGTCCCACTTTAGAAAGCAGAAATAGAGACATACAGCTTTAAGAGGAAAAAAAATGCCTGTAGAGGGAACTGTATTTGTATTTATGAAAATTGCATGAATACATATAGAAAAAAACAGTATCTGAACTGGCAGGTAAACTGAAATAAAGCTTCAGGAGCAGAGCAGCAGATTAAGGAAAGTGAATCTACTCTTTTCCTTCATCATAAATATTAGGCATTCCTACATCTTCTATACTTTTTCAGTGTCCTTTCCAGGATGAAGTACTGAGCCATCTTATCTTCTAGCTATTATTTCATTGTATTTCTGAAAGATATTTAATTTCCAGTATTTTAATTTTTATTCATAATTTTCTGCCACTGTTGTCTCTCTAGTCTGCCTAAACCTATATTGTTTCACTAATAATTGGGAGAACTTTTGGTAACATTGTTTTCATAACAGTACAACACAAAAAGTGAAGCTTTAGTTTTCACTAAAGCTCCTATGGTGTCATAAAATAAACTGTACTATATTATGTGTTTCAGATTCTACTTGCATTTGAGAAGGGGTCTCTCAGGATCTAAACAGCGCATGTTGCTGAATGGTGGGAATACTGGCCATTGCAGCTTGATTTTTTTGAAGCAGTTACATTCTTTTCACCTGAAAAGATATCCCTGTATTTCTGTAACACATACATTTTGTCCACTGTGTGCTAGTATAACATGTTGAAATAGCTGCAATTTACATTATAGTGATACACAAATCCATTTTCGCTTGCTCAACATGCTTGTCTTTTTTTTTTTAACTCCACATTTTGTTAGAAAATGTAGAAAATGTCTTCATTGCAACTTAACCATATGAGAATTGCTCATCTCTTTATACAGAAGTCTTTTCTATGAGTAATTGAGCCCCAAAATTAAGATCCTCCCACATTCTTCATGCAGCAGAGCTGAGAGCAACTAAATTCTAATGTTGGCATTTCCATACCCTTTGAGAAACAGGCACATTGAAACTGTGATGCTGTCGACAGCAGAGGACATGCATGGATCCACAGCCTTCCCACTGCACACCAGCAACCTCACCAGAGAAGCTGTTTCAGGAGGAGGGGGGTTATAAAGAAATCAAGAAGGAAACTGCTGTCAGTCCAAAGAGCTCAGGGAAACCTGGGGTCAACACTCTGGTTCTGAGATTGGCTGCTTCTGCCTCTCTGTTCCAGTTGTGTAATGTAATGCCAGCATTCTGGCTCCTATTTGCCAAGCTGTCAACAGACACAGAAGGGGACACTTGACCACTTTACTGATATTTAGACACAGATTTTACTACAAAGTCTAAACTTCACTGGGAACGTTCCCAATTTATTAAAGCATGAATGAATTGAATCATGGTTTGTACAGAGATTCCTAGCTGCACTATTAAAATCAATTTCCATTATTAAGGTTAGGAAAAATCTCTTGCTTGAAAAAAAAGAAAAAAGAGAAAGAAAAAGGAATGAGGAAAAAAGCTAAAACTCAAACAACTAAGATCTACACTAAGTCATTGACAAAAATTTTGTGATGGAGATTTATCTTTTCTGTGCATTCTGAGTAGCTTGTTTTCATTCTTCATGTTGTTCCCATTTGCGAGCCACAATTGTTAAATGCTTTGATAATCAGTAAGTATTAAATGAGAGTAATTTATCTCAGAATCTGATGTTAAATTGCTGGCTTTTGTGCTTTTCATGCTACAAACATAACTCCATAGACATGCAGGGCTCTCAGTTACCATACCTATAGAAGATGGATCTGGTTAGCTCTCAGTCCTTCCAGATCGTTCAGGTCATCTCAGATCCCTTTTAAGTGTAACACATCTCAACTCAGTATGTTCTACAGTGCACTTATACACACCACAGATGAGTAGTTCCTGATGGTAAAAAATAGCTTGAAAAACAAGAAAGCAAGCTGGAAATATGACATCAATAAATCATGATCTATCTGGGATATTTACAGCAAAATACATTTCAGTCTCTACCATGTGACTGTGTATATCTCCACAGTTTTTGCATGTTTTCAGCCAACATCCTGATTTTTTCTGTGTGATATTGTAACTGTAACCCAGCTATCTAATATTTCCCATACTGTCCAACAGCAAATCTGCTTATTTTTTGCAAATATCATGGAAATGTCATTTTGTTTGTTTAGTTCCCATGTTTCCTGGTTTCCATCTTCTTCTGCTCCTTTAAGTTAGCCTCTTACTTAGACTTCCAGAGCTGCTGCTGAATGATTGATTTCATGAAGTGGCACAGAGTGCAATGATGTGATCCAGTGGAAAGAGGAAACAAACAAACAAACAAACAAAGCAAAAAAAACCAAACAAAAAAACAAACAACAACAAAAAAAACCCTCAACCCCAAACAAACAAAACCCACAACTTCCGACTGGTCTCAGCTATGCAAAGAGACAAGGAGGAAAATATGTTGAATTCCAAAGCATTCATGTCTATTACTCCTTGGGCCAGGTTTCCAAAGAACAGGAAACTTAATACATTTCAAAGCAATTGCCTGCCATTACGGCTGCCCACTGTTCTTTTTACTCCCCCACACATGTCAAACACAAAGTGGTCTTTATTTTTTTTTATTATTATTATGCTTCTAGCATGTTTTATTGTTAATTACAGTACTGTGCAGCTGCCCTGAGCAAGATGCTTGTTTATTACTTTATAAGATGAATTAATTATGATTAATTATAGCAAAAAGGAGACGGGTGATATAGTAAAGTGTACCTAGGGGACAACTGGCTTGACTTCATTTTGATCATGAAGCTGGCGTTTATGAAGTGAATGGGTATAATTTTTGTGAAGTCAGCTAAAAAAATATTAATCTTTCACTCTGAAGGTACATTTAAGGAAAAAAAAAAAAGAACCATGTTCTCAGTTGAAGTTAAATCCCCTGCAATGAGATTCAAAGGGGGAAAAGAGCTTAATCACCAAGAATGTATGGCTTTAAAGAATTCAGTTATGCATGCATTATTCACAGAAACATAGTCAGTGATTTCATAAGCAACCATACAATTAAGGAATTCAACAAAAACTCAATAGGGACCTTTAACAGAGTCAAAGATTGCATTTCTAAAGAGTTCTGAGTCATAACTTCCCCAGCTGGCTTCTTCAGACGAAATAGAGAGAAAAAAGGTGAGGGAGAGATTGGGAAAGGAGGGCAGGGACAGAAGGAGGAAGGGGAGAAAGAGAAGACTAAATATATATATATATAATTTTTTTCTGAAAGTTTTATATGATGGAAATAAAAAAAAAATGTTGTGTTAATATGAGACTAATTGGGAAGTACTGTACTTTCAGTTGTACAGGAGACCAAACTAGAAAATCAAATATTTCATAAATTGAAATGATTGACTAGCCTCTTAGAAACAATTTAAACATCATAAAGAAAATCAAAATAAATTAAAAAACACTTGTCCTTTTACATTTGCATGATATTGTCCTCTTTCTAAAGCAAAAACCTCAGAAAGAAACTCATTCCGAGGGATATCATCCTTTCATTTCTTCTTGCTCTGATCATAAAAACAATAGTATTCTGTGATTCAAGATTTCTTGAAGATTGCTAATTTGTGACTGAAAATGTCAGGGATGAGGGTTTGTAACTATTGCTTCTGGACTTTTCAGGTTATTGGTGACTTGCACTTTGAATTTTAAGGACTGCAGTGTAATAGCCTTCCTCTCCCTGGAGGTAACTCTAAAGTAATTGGAATTGCTACATGTGGCCTGATGTTGCTAACACCAGTCAGTAGGAATGAAGCCCTACCTTAGAGATTAGACCATCAGAGGTACAAATGAGATAGAAGAATCAAAGTAAATAGTATTGAGAAAGGAAACAGGTGTGCAAAATCTGCAGTAGAAAAAGAAGGAAAGAGTCGAAATATGTAGGTACTCTGTAATATCTCTTCCCTTTCAGACCTACAGTCTAGCACAATCTATGTAATACCCAATACATGATTGGGGGGGGGGGTGTTTGTTATTGTTTTATTTATTTTTTTGTATTTATTTTTAAATGCCTATTTTCAATGATCTATTACTATGACTGACTATGTTTTATTTTGGTGGGCAGACCTCCATGAACATGAGCTTCCATATGAACTCCTGGATAAGAATAGGTTGTTAGGATATCCTGCCTATAATTCTTCATGACTTTATTGTTCTTTTGCCAGAACAGGTACTCTTAACTCAGAATCCCAGCAGGAAAACCTTTAATTTTATTATTTAGGTGCCTAGCATCGAAGGCAGATACAGCTTTAGTTTTCACTATGGGATAGAGATCAAGATTAATGGGTCAATAACTGAATAATGTTACTTTTGAGTATTGACTTCCAGATGTTGAAGGGTATTACTATTTTTTCAACATTATCTTCCCTTCAGAAATGGAAAATTTGAAGCAGCAACCATGAAAACTAAAAAGTAATCTCTACATTTTCAGCTAGTATAAACCATGATATGCAGGTCTCTTGTTATGTCTCACAGCTATGAGACCCCCTTCTTCTACAGAGAGACATCTCGTCTGTCAAATTCCAGGGCCTCGTAAACCACTTATAACAAATACTCAGTAAGCTGTACTTCATGGTGGTGGTAAGGTACGTAGGAGAAAGAGGGGAGTATTACGAGGGAAACCTGGCCTAAATAGCTCCCATCCCTTTTTTAATCTACAGTCTTAATCTGCCCTTACTGTGGGATCAACTGCATGGTTGTCATGCTGTTAATGACACCTCACATGTAGGCAGATGTCTGTAATGTGCTATAATCCCTGGTACCTTCAGAGACACAGAGGAGAGCACCAGGTATGGTAGCCCTACCAAACTGAGAAATTAGTTCATATTACTCTCAATGCATAGCTGTGTTTCATAATTTTGCCAAGAGGGTAACATTAAGAATCACAAAAGTTTTCTGACATTTATCTCAGAAAAATCATATTGCATCGTATTTTTTTCATCACTTCTGGCATCACACTGGTATGTGCAACCATTTAGCTAGCTACTGATTTGGTGCCTGTGTCAGTACTTCATTTTAAATTTTTGAAGGTAAATTTAAATTTGTCAGCTGAGAGGATTCTGTTCTTAGAGCCACTGAAGCAAAGAATTTAGCATAACCCAATTGTTTAAATATTTTCACAAGCATCTGTTGGGTTTAGCCCAGTTTGTTTAATGATAATTTGCATATCACTAATCAAACTGCTGTCCCTATCATTAACTGTGGAAATTCCAAATGTCACATTCCTACCTCACAATTCTAAAAGAAGGTATGACACTACATGGTCAAACCTCCTAATTAAGATTATTTACTGCTTAGTGTTTTAAAGGTATGTCAACAAGGCAAAAAGCAGAGAACTGAATGGATGTTATGTTGAGAATGGTTGTTCTGAAAGTTAGAGAGTGCACTTCACACTACACTGACAATGTAGTTAATATTACAGACTTTGCATGTGGCTGAACTTAAATATAAGAAATTAATATGGAATGGTTCAGACCTACTGCACTTATTACAGGTGAATTAGTAATATGTTTTATTAATTAAGTTTAACCTTTCTATTTCTCTCCCAGTCCAGGATATTTCATGTACTTTGATGAAAAAACTGGTTATCCAGAGGTCGGCAGAATAGATTTATAGAACTTTTCTTCAATGTTAATTCACAATGGCTTTAATGTAGGTTTTGGTATAAAAGTCTCATTACTATTGTTCAGTGGCAATTAAAAACACCTGTGGTACTACATTTTGCAAGGAAACCTCTCTCAGCAAACTTGGAATTCGAGGCAAGTGTCTACCACAAACAAGATTTCACCTTCTTTTGACATGTTTACTTACATCTTGTTCCAGACAAGGCAAATAATTCACTTTCTTTAGTTCTTAAGAAACACGGAGATGAAAAGGAAAATATAAAAACAAAACAAAAAATCTGAGAATGCCATAAGAATCTGGAACAGTCACCAAAACAGTCATCAGAGCTCTAAATAAACAGATACATAGAACCAGCTTTAAGTGCCAAGCAGTAAAATAGGTCAGACTTATATTTGTGCAGTTCATTTTATCTTATTGGAGCAGTCTGAGAAGTGATGAGTAAATTCCTTGTATTGCTTTGTTTCCATTCATGACTTTTGTTTCACGTACTGAATTGTCTTTATCTCAATCCACAAGCTTTTTTACTTTTACCCTTTTGACTCTCTTCTACATCCAACCAGAAGAAATGAGTGAGAAGCTGTGCAGTGCTCAGTTGTCAGCAGGAGTTAAACCATGTGTGTCTTAAATATCTAAGCTTTTTTATAGTTGAAATTATTTTTATGAGTCATAAAGTCTGCATTTTAAGACCTTGTTTCAACATTATACTTCCGAATACTCCTACTTTTAAATATGTGAGAAGTTCTGTGACATTAACTTTTAAGGAAAATACTGTTTATATTTCTTATTTAAAGCAATAGGAAGATATGTGTTAACCAAATTATCAGCTTTAGATATATGAATTTTCAGCATAATAGCTAAACAATGAAAAATTGAAATCAAATGCATTATTCAGATATTCAAATATAACTCTTTGACTCTTGAGAAAACTTTTCTGCCTCCATCCTTTCAGAAAACCACCACAAAATTAGGAAACCATTTATTCAAATTGAAGAGTTCAGTCACAAATTTTCTGAAACTTAGTGGGGTAAAAAAACCCTAAGTTCTAATAGTATACGCATTTAAAAATAAAAAAAAAAAGATTAAAACATTTCAACAAGGCTTCCAATATTAAAAATTAGTCACATCATTCCTGAAGCAATGCTTAATACAATAATTTTTAAACCATTACAGAATAAAGTGACTATGTGCAGTTGATCATGTAGAAAAGAATATCACAGAAAAAAAGTTTCTTCTTCTAGTAAATCATTTGATTTATATATTTTTTAACATATTTAGTGGTAATATTATTGGTGCTCTTGAATCAGATACAAGCAAAGTTGTTAAATTTTAATAAATTAGTAGTTGGGAATTGTAAATCTCATACAGCATCAGCTTCCACTGTGAAATTTAGAAGTGGGAAAGGTGATGCAAACTAGGATTGAAAGAGTTCATTTTTTTTTTTTAATTATTATTTCAGTCCTTGTGTAATTGTAGCCAGCCTTTCAGTAGTTATAAGTTGTCCAAGGGTATTTGCATCCCCATAAGACTCATAATTAACATCTCCCAGTAACTTTACTAAAGTAAAAACAACAAACATAAAAGGCCATGTGCAGTAGTTATGCTATACCATAGAAAGATGGCAGAATTTCTCAGTCATTCCCCTGTCCACAATAGTTGAGAGTTTGCTAAAAAAGAACAAAAAATATATATTTGGCTGGGATTCATATAGGGCAAAACACAAAGAGTGGTCCAGTCTCCTTTTGTGTCTTGAACATGAACCTCCATAACAGCCACTGTAACCACTAATATCGCATATTCAGTGATATTAAAAATTTAATTATAACATTTACTCTAGAAGTACTTGAACCTTAAAACATCTTTTCTGTGTTGCCAAGTTTGAAAGACCTTTTCAATTCCAGCTAATTATAAATCTTCTAATTTCCAGTTTCAGATGTGTACCTGAATCTCTTATATACTTTTGTTTTCTCAGGTATCCTATATTGTCTTTTAGGTTTAAGTACTTTTCTTTCCTTCACATCTGCTCCTGAATGCATTAGTCAACATTAAATTCCTTCCCATTTTTTTTTTTCTAGCTTAGGCTGAATAAACTAAGTTCTAAATCTCTCTTGCTCAGATAAATATTGCATTCCCCTAATTATCATAATAGCTGTTTCCTGCACCTGCTCCTTTATTATGTTCATGTTGCTTGAAAATAGGTGACCAGAACTGTATGTAGCATTCTGAACAAGATCTTAATCAATGTCTTGTAAACTGAAATTATCATTAACCCTGCTCTGCTTAACACTAATCTTTTCCAGAATGTCACAATCTTTTTTTAGTATGAATCACTGTAGTCATTTTTTTTACTTTATAGTTTTTAAAAATAATTAAAAAAAAAAATTGTCCTTAAATTTAGGTAAACTCAGTAAATATCCATTCCTTAGGAGGGGAAGTTTTTGCTCAAAGAATTGCTAATGTATAACATAAACAGTATTTTTCTGGTTTATTCATATGTTACTTGCCTATAGAAATATAGAAATAAAAACTCTTACTCTGAAAAGATGTCAAGGAAATAGGATTTTGAAGGAATTCAGTGCACAACCTGATGAGCAAATACTTACCTCATCACATCCATTCTCATAGACTAAGTCATTTTTTGAAAAGAAATAGGTAGTAAGAAAAAAAATCAGTAATTTTCAAACTTCTAGCCAACTAATAAACTATTAAATATGACATACAACTCCTAATACATTCTTAGTTTGCCCAGGGGAATCAGCATGAAGTTGTTTGAGTAAAGCCCTTTGTTCAGGCCTATATTATTACACTACTCATAAACAGAACGAGAGTAAGTCTAATGCACCATATCACTTCTAGGTAGTGTATAGACATTTGTCTAGGGACAGGATAGTCTTCTTCCTCTGTTGCGTTTATGAGCATAAAATGGAGCAGCTACAAAAAGACATGGTAAAAGGTGCTCTGTCATAAGCTGGACCCTTCACAAGGCATGGCCATGATTCAATGAGATTGGAACAAGCTGCGGTGTGAAGTACCACTTGAGAGAAGTGCTCTAAATCCATCAGAGAGAAGATTTCTTCCAGAGTTTCACATATTCCACTGAATGTCCTGCCTACCATGTCATAGTTCATACTAGGACAGGTCTCTTTCCCTGATATTTTTGTGAATGGAAAATAAACTCTCCAGGAATCTGTTTCTAAAGTCCCACCATTCATTTGAGAAAATGAAGAAACAAAACATATTTTTAAATTAAAAAACCACGAAACATTTACACAACATTTTCCATTATTATTGAGTCTAATTAAGTTACCTTTTTATACCAAGGTATAAAGGTATAAGGTACCAAACTGCCAGTACAAGACTTCCAGAAACATCAGTGGCTGAGATCTAGTCCCTCTTGGTGGACTTGGTACAGAGAGGAAAAGCAGGGAAACTTAGTTTGCCTCTTCCTAACAGGAACAGAATCAAGTTTCAGTTCTCTATACATTGCTTATTTATGCCAACTTTTAGCTACATTTTCCACTCATAAGGGGAGTAAAAATAAACTGGTTACAGATCTGAGATATAAACCTGGTGTAGTTAAGAATGACTTTAAAGACCTTAAAGACCTGAAAAAACAATGATCTTTCTGTCATCCAGAGATCACGAAAGATAGATATATCTTGCTCTGCAAGGAAGAGAAGCACAGAAGGACTACTGTATAAGCTTCTGAGCTAGATTATCTATCAACTTACTGCTCCATTGAATAACTGACATGACACCAATGAGACAAAAGAAGCACATGATTCATTAAAGGGCAGCGTACATTAAAGCATGGCAAGATTATACATCAGAAAATAAGCTGTTACAGAAAATTTCAAACTGATCTAGAATGCTTTCCTTCTTCTCTCAAGCTTTCTTTTTATTTCTCTTTGCCAGCAGATTTTTCCTTTCCTCACTATAAAGATTGTATTGAACAGTGAAGCTGACAGTGAAATTACACACATTTGTTTCTTCCCTCTCTACCTGCTCTTCATCTATGCTTTGAAAGATGCCCATGCATACTGAAAAAGTTTTTTATGATATAGGGAGAGATCTACTTTGTAGATCTACATGTTTTGTAGAACAAAAAGAATGGCATAGAGACAGCTGCTGGGTTTCTATTATAGGTGATTGTTCTGGTAAAGACTTGGCTTAGAAATCAGCTGTTTTGTAACTTTGTGACCTAAGACACTTCTGCCTTTCTGGTTCACATTAAAAGTTTATAGATCTAGCTTTTTTCTCTACTTTGGAGACTGATTCATACAAGACTGTGCATTTTAGCTCAGCTCCTACTTTTAACCTTTAATGCAGGATGCACATTTTAAATACTAGAAAAACCTTAGCCTGGTAGTTGGTTTCTCATCCTTTTTTGCACTCTGCTTAGTGCTTTTCCAAGTGGCTTGTGGCTCTGCTAGCTAAAAATTCATCACACAATAATTCTGAGGGAACAAAACCAAGTTTGGTCTTTTGACAGAAAATACAAGCACACTTGGTAGTAGCTGCAAGTGCAGTATCTGCACACCTTACCTGTCTTTGGTCCTTTTATTTACTGGTTCTGATGAAAAAGCAGGATTCTCATAAGTGTTGTGTTCCTACCTGTTCAAGATAATCATGACCATCTTTCCAATGTAATCTTTCAAAACTGTTATGAAAGCTAAGATTAACATATTATTAACATGCATAACTATATCTGATGTTATAAAAATCTGAATGATAGATCCAAATAATGTCTCACAATAAAAGATAATTGCAATCTACTGTCAGTCTGTGTAAAGCTTGGGATGTCCCCAGGACATTTCTCATTCCTAGCTATAGTCAAGGGGCACATTCATTCCTCTGGGGTTTTTTTCCATGAAAGTTAATGATTTGTCATAATTGATAAATGTGTGTTGCTAACAGCCACCTAAAGAATTTATACTTATTCTTGGACGGAGCTAAAAAGCTCTTTGCCATTGCTATCATTCAGCTCAAATGAAAGTATAGCAGCCTCTTCTGAAACTGTTTATGAAATAATCATCTTTTACTTGTGTACAATTCTGTAGAGTGCATGTTGTATTGAAATGCTGGTCACTGTTTGTAACAAATAAACAAATATTTATATATTTGACTTTAATATACTGGTGATTTTTTTTCTTTTTCTTTGAAATATATAAGTGTAACAGGAAACCAGTACTAGAGTTTCAGCTGAGCTAGAAATCTATAAAATTTCAGGTGTCATTTTCATCCCTATGATTTAAAACTCTGAAAGCTCAGTTCTAGAACAAGTTGAATTGTTTTCCATTTTTTATATTCCACAAAAACAGTTAAGATCCTCTGTAGAATGACCCATTCATCTATCCTTGCAATCTGTCATTGGATAACATGAAACATCTTTAAAAGTGTTTATGCTTTTTCACCAAATATAGAGCTTTAAACTAACTATTAGAGTACCAACACTTTGTCAGATTAATCTTCTTTTTTTTGTTGTTTTCTTTTAAAATCTCCCTGCATTATCAACTATGTGTCTAGTGATAATGACAGAACCTCTCTGATTACTAATTGAGCATTTCAATATCTATTCCCTGTCCCTGCACAGAAACAAGAACATCAGGCATCGATTCTGCCAATGCCTAGCAAAATTTGTTTCTATATCAGTGCTCCAGATATCAATCTGTCTAAGAAAACTAGTGTTTCTATACCTACAAATTTTGGGAGGGGATGGCAGGCAGACTTGTGGTTCAGATTCATTGTTCTTTGTCAGTCACATACTAAATAAACACAAAGACATTTTTCATCTCTTTTGCCAGTTATTCTACTGGTGTAAAATTTTGTTGTGCAATGCAGTGTCTTAACAATGTCACGATGCCAATATACAGTGGCTGGTATATACACCTGGCCTACTACATGAATAGCTGTAAAATAGCTTAGGAGGTTATAGAAACATCATTATTTTACTCTACATTGGACTGCATTCCTGTGATAAGAAATCCTTCTATGCAGAAAGTTTGGTGTCACTCTTAAATACAAACTGAAATATATTAACTCAGCACAACGACTAAGATTGACATAGATTTTCTTCCAGAATGCAAATTCTAACTATAACTGAATTACAGCCTTATTAATTTCCCAATATATACAGCGTGGTTTTACTAGCATACTTTTGCAAGTCATTAATTGTGCATTCTGCCACTCTAGTTTTAATGACATTGTAATTTATTCCAAGACTGCTAGAGAAATGAACCGTAAAGTACAGTTTTCAATAAATGGCTTGAAAAAAGTAATAAAGACACAAATAAACACTTAGTAATAAATAGATTACTCATAACCATTTCAAAACACCAGAAATACCTCTTGAGACAAAAACAAAAGAAAAATACAAAATACCAGTGGAGGAATGAAGTTCAAAATGGCATTTAAGAGTAAAATAAATCATGATAAGTCTTATCAAATATTTCTATCAAATTATTTTTCTCTTACTTTTGAGCTATAGTACCACTGGAAAACTGAATTTCCATTTATCTTGAATTGTTTCTTCATAGTACTTTCTGGGCTTTTAGATACAAGGAACAACCTTGAAAATCTCTTGTGGATGTTTCAAGATTTTATCCCTTTCTCACTACCTTTGAAATATTAAATAAGAATCATAATAATTTCAAGCTTTTTTCTGATTGTGGAAGATGTCATTTGTTAATAACATTAAAATACAACAGGAGTCTTACAGTATAAATGAAAATAACCCAGGAAGACTTAGTAAAAAACCCTAAACAAATCAACAAACAAAAACAAACAAACAAAACTCCAAAACCAAAACAAAAACACCAAAACCCCAAACAAACAACAAAAAGAAAACAAACAAGCAAAAAAACCCTGAATGCTGCAATTTGCATAAAACTCTAGTCTTGAGGTGTTCCAAATGTCTGGATTCTGCCTGAATTTGGCAATGGACTGTTCCAGGTTGTAGGGTACCCCTCACTACACATGGACATGATTATGGCAATATGTTATATGCCATATATAATGTGCCATATATGGCATGTTCTTTCTATTCCCTTACCACTTTCAGAAGATAAAAGTGATATATGTTTCTGGCTACTCTGAGCTCTTATAACCATGGAAACATAGAACTATTTAGGTTGCAAAAGATCTCTAAGCTCATTGAGTTCAAACGTAAATGTAACATTGCCAAGTCAACCACTAAACTGTGTCTCTAAGTGCCACATCTACATGTTTTTTAAATCACTTCCATGGATGGTGATCCAAGCATTCCCCAGGGCATCCTGTTTGGATGCTTGACCACTCTTTCAGTGAAGGAATTTTTCCTAATGTTCAGTCTAAACTTCCCCTGGCATAACTCAAGACCATTTCCTCTTGTCCTCTGGTTTCTTACTCGAGAGAAGGGGTAAACCTCCACCCGGCTAAAACCTCCACCTGGCTGCAACCTCCTTTCAGGTGGCTGAAGAGAGTGATACGGTTTTTCCTGAGCCTCCTTTTCTCCAGGCTAAACAACCCCAGCTCCCTCAATTGTACCTTGTAAGACTTGTGCTCCAAGCACTTCACCAGTATTGTTACCCTTCTCTGGACATGCTCCAGCACCTCAACATCTTTCTTGTAGTGAGGGGATGAGAACTGAACGCAGTATTGAAAGGCAGCGTTGAATACAGGGGGAAAATCACTTCCCTTGTCCTGCTGGCCCTATTATTTCTCATACAAACCACGATGCCTTCTGGCCACCTGGCAAGCTGTTGACCAACATCCCTGTTCTTACAACATAGATAGCGTGTTTCTGACCTAAGATTTGATTAGCGACATCATTTTGACACCACTATAATTATTCACAGGGAACTTCCCTGAAGTTAAGTCTGAAATGCTGTGCATCGAGTCCATGAGCTTATATGATACATTTCTACCTTCACCTTTATTTCCAGTTTATTACATCGATTCTTTGTTTGCAAATATCCTTCCAAAGCCCTCCTCTGAGCAATAGTAATATATTGTAAGGCTTTTTCTTTGTCCAATATGGGATATCACATTATATTATATCTTTTATTTCATTTGTTCTTTTTCTGATTGTGTCTGAATTGGTTAGAAACACTTGATCTTTGAATAAACTTTATAGTTCCTCTATCATTTTGTGATCCTTCAGAAAAGCTTAGTTTTTCTTAACAGAGCACCTATTGAGCTATTGAGTCTCTTCTGTCACTTGAGTGACTTCTTCACACATCAAAATTTCTAAATTCCTGAATTCTTTTCTGTCAGGTTCTATCTCATAATTCCTTTACTATTGTCCTCAGATTTCCATTTCCCTTACCCATTTCCCATGCATGTTTTTTCTTATTGTGGAACTGATTCACTTTTACATCTCCCTGTGTATTAGGACCAGTATTATCAACATCACTGCTAATGTCATTTTTTCATTTTAGCTATTCATATTTTCTTTTTTTTTAATTCCACATCTTTTGATAAAAATCCTGCAACCCATTTTAGGAGGCACCTACACAGGAATGCAATTTATTAGAGTTTGCAAAAAGAATGCATTATAAATAAAATGCAATATTATTTAGATTCTTTTTACTTATATTGTGTAGGCACCAGCTGCTGTTCTCATGAATAGAGCTATTAAGAAGTTAGAAGTGTCATAGGACAAAAAAAAAGGAAGAAATTTGAATAGGAAGATATTTTTAATTCATCCTAAAATCTCAAAGCATAAAAAAAACCCTAAACTGAAATATATTTCTAACTATTGCAAATAATAGACATTCTAAATTTTTACAATTAATTACTCAGAGGAAGTCTGTATTTGATGACTTTTCTAATAATATGTTAAAAGAGTTCTTAAGGGGGCTGTTTTCTTACCTCCTATCATTAATTGAGTTGCAGCTGATTCCCTCCTTTATACTATTCAAGCTCTAATGTGTTTTGTCTAACTTCCACGTTTATAAGGATGATTTTTCAGGAATATTTCCTCATTTGTGAGAAGAAACCAGGGTATATCTGAGAATTTTCTGTTGATGTACAGCACATTAGTCTTTTCTTGTTTTATAGTTACTACTAGTGCTTCCAGAAAGTATGCCATTACCAGACATTTCAGAATTAAAAGATCATTTATGTTTAAAATCACTGCCAAAATGTCTTTCAGTCATCAAGTTTTGTCTTCATAAAAGGCTTGCAGGTTTACTGAAAAATTAAGATTTCACAGCATTCATTGAAGAGCTTTTGAGAAGAACAATAACCTGAAGATATAAATTCAATTATTTAGTTTCCATGAAATTACCATAGTTAAAGTTATTTTTATTCCTGAGGGGATCCTTTTCTACAATTCTGAAAAAGGAAGCAGAACATGATACAGTAAAACTTACAATAAAGTAGGAGGAAAGCAAATTTCAGATACTTGTATTCTGGGAAAGCTTGTAGCCATAACCAAAATCTGTGATAGTCTCAATTCAGACAGAATTTCTGATTGTTCCAAATTTGAAGTCAACTGCTTTTTCATAAATAATTTTTATTTCTTTGAAACAAATTAATGAATGCATTGGACAAAAAGTAGACTTGATAATACATTATTCCAATGGAAATTTTTTTCTAGGAATTAGGGAAAACTAAACACCAGGACCAAACAATCATAAAAGATTAAAAAATCCCTCTTCTGATCTAAATAAATGCTCATTGAGGTCTCCAAGATTCAAGCATATGTCCAGACTAATCTAATTCTCTTTCCTATCGGCTTTTTCATTCAATTATATCTGGAAGGTCAGATAATGAGATCCTATTGAAAGACATGATGGAAAAGAGTGAAAGGAAAAATTGCTGAAAAAAAAAAATCCAAACTCAACTGATATCTTATGTATATTTAATAAACACCAAAAATCAACAGTTCTTTTAAACTATAGAAAAGACTACATAATATGGAAAATTAGTAACTATTCTTTCATATAGTTGTAGTAGAGAACAATGACGTCTCCCCAGGACTCCTCCAGACTAAACAACTTAAATTCACTCAGTTCATTCTCTCAAGACATCTAGACCCTTCACTGACTTTGTTCCCCTTCTTCGGATGCAAGACTACATGGAAGTTGTTACAGGAATGCAAATGAAAACCTAGTGATTCAGCTGGAAGCCAAGAACTTAATATATTTTGAACAAAAATAAGTATAAGAGTTGAAAATAATATACTTAATTTATATATTAGACATTGTGTGAGTTGACACAGGAAGGCAGCCAAAATAACCACAAAACTATATTTGAAAGGCAAAGAGTAAATTTATTTAATTACCTTGCTAACTGGAGGATCCTGATGCGACTCCTGGGCATAGACATACCAGCAGGAATGAAGCCATTGTTAGGCTGAGTCCATCCCGGAGGGCAGTGGGCCTGTAGTTTGCACCAATTTATCAAGGGCCCATGCATGCCTAGTTTTCTGCTATGCTGTGCTTTCATGTGCTTTTATGATCTGTGAACTTTGATCTTCTCTTTCCTGAAATAGGGAGCTTAAGCATGTCCCTGAGTGTGTCTCCAAGTCTCCCTAAACACCTATATTGTCTCTGTATAGAGATTCCACTTTCAAAACAGACGGGGTAAACAGCAGTATGCATTATGGGTTTCCTACTGATTCTTCAGGCCATGGTATTCACAATGCAAGGTCACTTGAGTGAATCTGCCATCCTCCTCACCATTCCTCTGCATTTAACCCCTTCTTCCTAACAGACATAGAGAATGACAATAATTTAAAATAAACTCCACATAATTGCAGTGCAAATTTCAACGTGTACTCTAGTTTATCTTGTTTCCTATTAAATTTAATGTAGTGAGTTAGGGCTTTCCAGGATTCATTTGATCAACTTTGTCTGAGATATCATTTTTAAGATGAAGCATATTATGACTAAAACCAATTATAGCTCACATGGTAGCTGTTTATGGTTATTGTATGAGAAAGTACACCCAACCATTGTCCAAAGAGCTTTAGGAATGGGTCATTACCAAAGTAATCTTTGTGTGACAATATCTTCATTCTTCTCAATGAATCCTGTGAGGTCTACTATAGGCACATATGGTAAGTATATCAGTTTAAAATTGGACTATAGACATTTCTGTAGTTTTATGGAGAGAATGGTATCGGTCATCACTAAATATTTGGGAAAAAAACTGTGTACAAAACACTTCACTATTATAGGTCTTTAAAAAAACCCTTCAGATTTGGATCTGAAACACATCAAAATGCAGGGATTTTGCAGGATTACATTCTGGGTTAATTTTAACTCTATGCTTTTTACAGAATAATAGAGAATAAATATACATGCACCAAAATGGATATTTTTTTTTCCAGTCTGTAAAAGGGAATAACAAGACAGAAAGAAGTGTACTTAAGTGTAATCTCTAAAACACTCAAGAAGAATGGTTTTAGATTAAACCAATTTCATGGGGGTTTGTTTTGTTTGTTTTTTTTCCAGAAGTTAAACTTCTGCCAGAACAGACAATGTTTCTGCTTTATCCTAAAAACCTGTGATATTTGAATTATTGTGAAAACATATTGACCATTGTGACTCATTGCAAGGGTTTTCTTTGTATGCTGATGCTCAGGTCTTTCTGCCCTACCAGTTTATAAGGCCATTAGTCAGCTCTTCAGTTTCATTTGAGTTTACTCCATCTCAAAAGAATACATCATACAATTTGCAAGAATATGATGGATACAGATATGTAAATTAGTATCCTGGAAATTGTACATTAAGACACAAATGATTGCCTCAAAAAGGAAACTTTAAAGAAAAATGTGATCAAATCCAGACATCAGAGGAAAGCATAAAACCCTTCAACTTGTCTAAATGTATTTAAATCCAAGACTTATAGATCAACCCCTTAATCAAAGATCATCACAGGTCCAAATTTCTCAATAAAATATATCTAATTACTTTTTTTTTCTTTTTTGTAAACATATCTGTTTAAACTCGGTTATTTTTTTTTTTTTACACCTTTAGCTACTTTTTAAGGGGAAAATATTCTGTCTTATAATTTGGGCCACTGTTAAATCATATGGATGGATACAACTTGAAAATGATAGAAAGGTTCTCAAACAAATTTGCTGCCCTACTTTGATATAGACTTTAGTGGTAGTGTTTAAATCAGGATCTATCTCAAAGTGACTGTTGAAGCAGTAGAAATTCTAATGCAGTATTTCATAGCAGATAATATAGAAATACGTATTTTAATAATTTAGAAAGCCAGGAAAGAAATTCCTTTGTTATGGTGTCCACTGTCCTACTTCTTTAAGCATTCCATACCACATTCTCTTTTTGCAAACTTGTCAAGATCCATATTTAAGCTGACTTCCCTTCAGAAGACTGTTTCAAAATCCCACTTTTCTGATAGCTAAAAATTTCTAGTCAGTTTTCACTCTGAACTGACTTATGTGCAGTTTACACAATTCTGTTATATATGTAGAAAAAATAAGCAGGTGCATTGGCCAGTAGTATTGGCTTAGAGACAATTAAAAGTCATACAGCTCTACCTATACCAAAAACCTAGAAAGTATTTTCATAGTTGCCTTTTTGATGCTGAAGGACATGCATACAGAACAAATTATCAAGTTAGTATACATATTTCCAACTTCACAGCATTTTCATGTCTATCTCATACCCTTTGTTTCATTTAAAGCCAGACACTAGTGTTAAAAATGTGTACATTTTGCAGTAACAGTTGAATATTGCTGCAGCAAATGTTGCCAACATAGAACCCAATGAACTGAGATTATTATTTATTTTACCATATGATTGCCATATTTGGAAGGGGGAGGGGGGAAGGTACTTTATTATTTGTCTGTAGTTCACTAGGATGGGTAGGGTCATTCACTGTTATTGGCTGTGTGAATCCCGATATTGCAAAGTTAATTGATACAATATTATATTTGCTTTTGTAGTGCTCTTCTGATCCTTTCCTGTATCTCAAAGAACACTCCTTTGAAATTGAGTTTTTGCAACCCTAAAGCACCTTGTTCCTCATTAAATCATTTTGAAAATTAATAAATCATTCAGTGAGAATTGCTGTCTTTATAATGGATTTTCTTCAAGATGGACAGTGGAAATATATTTCAAAATATTGAGTGTGAGTCTCAGAACATATTAACATTTAAATTACTCTGAAAGTGCTGCATTTTAAATTTAACAAGGATAGAAAGGGTTCATTGCTAGGGTAACAAATTAATCATCTGATAACTTGGTCAGTTAAAACAATCTTCCTTAGAGAAAAAGTGTTTAAAATTTCAATCAATTGAATGCATATTTTGTTAAGGTGAAGCTTAGTAACTTGAGGTAATTACGATGGGTTTTACAACCTGCTATTTGCTTTGGCCCTCTAAATACCAGGAATAAGAAGTATGGTTATTCTGTGATAGATGCAGTTTGGTAGCATCAGTGTCAGTTTAACATTAGAGCTCCTCTGAACCGCTTAAGGACAAACCTCAGTCAATACATAAAGAGTTAGGTTGAGTAGGAGTGTTTGGAGTGCAAATTTCATACCAATTTGAAAGTTAGATTACAGGTTATTAAAAATTGCACGGATTAAAAGGATGAATGTTCTTAGTTTGCTTGTTGCTGCAACTCTGTCTTTCCAGAGGCATATTGGTTTATTACCTCCAAATCTTTTTCAACATGGTGTAAGGAAATAAATCGGGTACCGCTCCAGCCACTCTCAAAGGTTGAAATCAGGATTCGGAGACAACATATGCTCAAGTGACCCAATCAAATCAGAAAACTTTCCTGGAGTCAAGGAAAAAGAACAGAAATCAAAGTTAAATATTCTCCTTAAGGGGACAGAAGAGTGATGTGTTGTGAGAGCTGGTAAAAAGAATGAAAACAATAAATATTTTAACTCTGATTGGAGTTTAAATAGGTTTGAAAAACTAAAATCTTATGACACTATAAAAGTGAAATATGACAAAAGTTTTCTCACTGGACATACAGGCCATAGCTAAAAATATCAGTTGACAATGGTCAGTTGAAGGTAAGCTCTTGACAATATATTGTCAGCTTACCTTACCTAGAATATATTGTCAGCTATTTTTGTTGTGGAGTAGAAGTAATAAACAAAATCAAAGTTTTCAGTGATGCAGAGGGCAAATGACATAGGAACCAAAGTGTTCTAGAATTTTCACAGAAAACACATTGAAAAAAAGATTATAAGTGAAAATTGTATAAATGAAACATTGCTTCCACTCTTGAACCTAAACAAAGCATTATGGAATTATTACCCTTGAAAGGAGGAATGGACGGTGAAAATGAGTTCTGATTCATTGCAATAGGAGAGAGGTCTGCCCAGTAGTCAGTGCATTGTAGTAGTACTAGCTCCATTCATTAGGAACATCTAAAGCATATGTAAATTCAGTGTCATAAGAAAAAATTGACACATAGAAAAGATAGACAATTTCTTCTTCATCAGTCTCATAGTTATTCTACTAGACTGTAAGTGCTCAACAATAAAGTGAAAATGTGATGCTAAATTTTTACTCATAATATTAAAATAAAATAAAATAAAATGAAATAAATAAAATAAAATAAAATAAAATTAAATTAAATAAATAAAATGAAATGAAATGAAATGAAATAAAATAAAATAAAATAAAATAAAATAAAATAAAATAAAATAAAATAAAATAAAATAAAATAAAATAAAATAAAGTAAAATAATTAGCAATTTGGTGATTGGAATAATAGAAATATATCATGGAGTACAAGTTACACTGAAATGGGTGAGGGAAAAAACTAACACAATACAAAAATTTCCAGTGGACTGGGAATTAATCTAGAGGGAAAAAAAACCCAAAACACAAATCTTGAGGAGAGAACCATGGCAGGCTTACTCAGTGTTAATTTTCATGTTACCATACATTGTATTTTGGAACACAAGAACTCTCCCCTGAATTAATACTTTTCTTTGTTCTTCATTTATTTTTTTCTAAGAGTAGTACAGTGCATGGTTCTTGGTAAATTACAGGGCTGTGTAATCATCACCCATATGAAGTTCTTCACTCATAGGGTGGTTGGGCACTGGAACAGGCTCCCCAGGGAAGTGGTCACAACATCATGCCTGCCAGAGTTCAAAAAGTGTTTGAACGTTGCTTTCAGGCACATGCCGTGACTCTTCCCACTGTCCTGTGCAGGGCCAGGAGTTGTACAGTATGACAGAATTACAGAATATGCTGATCAGGAAGGGACCCACAAGGACCATTGAGGCTAGCCCTTAGCCCTGCACAGGGCCATCCACAAGAGTCACACCATATGCCTGAGAGTATCATCCAAATACTTCTTGAACTCTGTCGGCCTTGATGCTGTAACCACTTCCCTGGGGAGCCTGTTGCAGTGCCCAAGCAACCTCTGGGTGAAGAACCTTTTCCTAATATCTAACCTAAACCTCCCCTGACACAACTTTAGGCCATTTCCCTGGGTCTGTCCCTGGTCACGACAGAGATCAGTACCTGACCTTCCTCTTCCCCTCACGAGGACGTTGTCACTGCAATGAGATCTCCCCTTAGTCTCCTCTTGTCCAGGCTCCATTTTTTTCTTGTGGATTTCTCACTATAACTAATAACTGATTAATGTGAAGATTAGCCGTCTACATCTTGTGTACAGTAACCAAAAAAGGGTCCATTTCAAAACTAAAATGTTATAACATGAATAACTACTCTGACAGCCTTCGTGATTCTCAACACCAATATAAGCCTTACTACCTGCAGCCTCGGGATTTCTGTGTATTTATATGCCTGGAGCAGCTCATCCTTTTCTTTCTCCTCTCCAGAGGGCAAATTTTTTATCAGATTTTTGTGTTTTGAAATACAGGAGTTTGTTTTGTACAAGCAGTTCAGAAGGGCTATGGCTGATAAGACATAAATCTAGTTGTTGTTCCTGCTTTATTTAATTTGGTGAGGGTATGTTTGTTTCATAAATTCATTGAATAATTTAGCTTGAAAATGACCTCAAAATGTAGTTGATCCTTGTTTAGCCTTCTCCACTTAAGCCTGAAAACAACCAGCTGTCTCAGCCTTTTCTCATAGGTTATATATTCCAGGTCCCTGATCATCCTGGTGGCCATTCACTGGACGTATTCCTGTCTGTTAGTCCCTGGCCTGTATTGTAGGATCCAAAAGTGGATACAGTACTCCAGATGTGGTCTCACAGGTACCAAATAGAGAGGAATAATAACTTCCCTCAACCAGCTTGATGAACGCTTGCTACTATGACCTACTATGCAGTTACCATTACAGGGGCACAATGATGACTAGCATTTAACTTCTTGTCAACCAGGACCCAGGACCCTTATGTCCATTATGCAAAGTTGCTTTTCTGCAAGTCTGCCCTTGTTTTCTACTATGGTGTGAAGTCCTTTGCATTTGTTTTGGCTGTTTTCAACATATTTCTCTGGGTTGCTGAGTTCCCTTTAATTGACAGCTCCTCCCCACCACACCCCTAACCCCAGGCATATTGACCTCCCAATTAGATGTCACCTATGGACTTTGCTGAACTTGCACTCTGTTTTGACAGCGGTTTAATAGCGAAGATATGAAACAGCACTGACCTTTGAAGAATGTCACTCATAACTGACTGCCAGGAACACTTTGGACTTTTGGTCACCACTTTTTGACATTGTATTCATTTTAATATTGAAAAGGAAAACTTCCTGCAATCTCAGGGAAATATTAAAAAAAACAAACCTGCTTTCATGTACTTTGCTTTTCTAACTTTTTTTTTTTTTCCCCAAAGAAACAGTTTAAAACAAAAGATGTGCCAGATTTTCTCCATTTATATATAATACAAATACTGGACAGGAATCTTTCACAAATGGTAGGCAAGGTCTCCTGACTTGAACAGGATTTGTGTGAACCCTCATTATTCATTGTAATCAACTTTGAACAATAAAATGAAAACTTATAAATATTTGTTATTTTTATCAGAAACTTAGCTGCAGTGTAACCTCCTTCTTTGAGAACAGCCTCTCCCAAACTGGAAGTGTCTATGTATCTTAATACCTTTAGAAGGAAAATACAAGACCTCTGCAGTAAGAAGGTATAGGATAATCTACCCTATTTCCATTTTGTCTTTATATACGATCGTAAGTAATGAATTTGCAGTTTGAAGCAAGAGGCTCAATAGTTCATTCTTATTATACTTTAGAATTCAAGAAACTTTAATGGGGAGAGTTCTGCAGTACAGCGACACAGCACATGAAATATAATTTCTACCTCTGTGGTTATTTGAACTTTCTCATTTAAGTCGAATATTTGCTTACATATCTGAAAGTATGAAGTGAATATTTCTGTAAAACATGTTCTCTGGACATCTTAATCAAAACCATCTTACTTCTTTTTAGATGAGTATTCTAATATTTTTCTGTCCCTTCACAGAAAGTGGTTCTTTAAGTCACTTACATTTTCTGAAAAGCTGACACAGTATTTTCATGAGATGTATGGGCCAGAATGCACAGATCTTCCAGCTAAGTTTTTAAGTATTAATTTATTCAAGATCACTATAAAACTTTTGGAATTATTCTTTATCATATTCACTATGTAATCTAACATCCTGTTGAAGGAGGCTTTTCTTGTTATAATCACATTAAGCTTGGCTTTTCTGTGGCTTGTAGCAAAAACCTTTTCTATTTTAATAACATTGTCACCTAATAACACAAAAAAATGGAAGTTCATACTGAGTAAAATATGAAGTTGATAAGTTGATGACATATTCTTTAATATTGATTTGGATGAGAAATTGAGTCACTCAAGAGCAGTGGTGCTACTGACAACAAATTAAAATCACAAACTAGAAGTAAAATAAAAAAAAAACATAAGTGGAAATTTGGTGGTAAGTATTCTATAATGATACAACATTTATCATAAATGCTACAGTAAGAGGGTACTTTATTCCTCACTTAGGCCATGTCCAGCAGGAGAGGATCCTTTTTACTTGAGGTCAGAGAAAATCCATTAGTTTCTCACTTTTGAAGTTCAACATGAGAAAAAGTAAGAAAGGCAAATCAGAGTATTCACGCTTCAGATAATTTATCTAGGGTTGGGAAGGAATAGGAGTAATTTAAGCAGATTTCTTAGAATGTTACTCTTTCAAGAACATAATTCTTCACATTTCCAGAAACCTGGTTTTAGTTTTAGAGCAGTTCAAATATTTTCTTTGCTAATCACAAGTGGACAGGCAGAACACTTTTGATCCTGCGCTTTTTTTCTTTTTTTCCCCCTTCCTGAGGATCTGTGCTGTCTTTACTGTGTCCCAGTGCCTGTTCACTTGAATTACCGGACAGGTAAGAACTGCTACTAGTCAAATGGTTTTATTTTAGCCAAGCAAGAATTAAATTTAAGTAGAATATTAGACTATCATTACAGAATTTACTTTTTATTTCCTTCTTAAATAAAAGATGGATCTAAGTTACGTATTTAAAATTAAACTCTTCAACCTCTAAAATGAACCAAGTTCATATTTGAAAAATTATCTAAATAGTGCTGAAAAGGGCTTTTTTTGTTACCTGAAGCACAAGAGTTAGTTAGCCAAGTAACCACATGAGGACTTATGGATGAATAAAAGGATAAAAGTTAAAAAAAAAAAAAAGTGCATTGATAGAATGTCTGCTCACACACAGGAAGAAAATATATAGGATCAGTACAGCCTTAATCAATTTGATTATAATGGCAAAACCCCCAACATCTAAACAGGATATGGATGAAGTCAAAGCAGTATATCTACTATAAGAAAGAGAATAAAAGCAAACATGACAGATACTATTTTTGTGTCAGTGTTTGTGCAGCACCCAATGGGGTTTGTCCTAGTTACAGCGGTTGGCATCAGTTTATCACTGTGTGGATGTAACCAAGACTGTGTATTCTGCACCCTCTATGTCTATAAGAACTGTTAATAATGAATCATTTGCAGCAGCTGCCCTGGGCACACCTGACACCTTAGGCTACAAACTGGGTGTTAAAGAACCCTGGGAGTCATGGGAATGGTTCTGTCTTCACACTAGTGACTCAGCCATGGTAACTCCCCTCCAGGAAGACATTAGCACCTTTACACCCAGTCTGAGGAGTCCCGTCTGCTTATTGGTCATTAGGAACTGGCACAACAGGCAGCTGCAGCAACATATACCATCATTCCAAAAATATCCCATGACTCACAGAGTTAAATCACCCATTGTGGAACTCCCCACCCTGGGGGAGGTACCGGGCATTCCCACCCGAACCTGAGTGTATCTAATCCTGGGGTTTTGGGACTTCTGATACCACTTGTCAGATCCATTGTGCCCCGGGGTGTTGGGGTTTGTGGGTGTCATTTGTGTGTATCATTGTATTTATTGTATTCTTTTTATTAAATTGTAACTCTGACTTGTTTTGAGTTGGATCCATTTCTCCTGGGGGTCTACCTTTTAAGCAGCACAGGGTTATTCAGATGTGTGAAAGAGACTTTCCTGTAAATTACTATGTACATTCAAAAAAAAAGAGGAATAATCTTATCTCATAAAGATACATTGCAAAATCAAACCTTACGCAGTGAAGTATCACAGGATACAAAATGGACAATGGAAAGAGAGAAACAACTACTTAACAAGTCAGAACAGTTAACAGTAGAATTAAGAGGCAACATGATCAAATAACAAGGCCCTGAGACATGGCTGTAATGGAACTAATAAGATTATTTTCTTTTTTTAAATCAGTATATATTTATTATGTAATTATGTAATGATTTTACATCTTTATTAATTTTGATAAAATAGTATAATAATTAATACAACATTATATTACATGTAATTTTCTCAGAGTTTTGGGGTTTTTCTAGTTATGTGATCAAAATTGGGAGATTTTTTGCTTCTAAATTGGAGAGTTACTAGGTATTAGGAAGAATGCCTTTGTCACAGCCTTTGTCACAAGCCTTCTGTCACAGAATGACAGAATCTTGAAATATCCTGATTTGGCCCATCATCAAAGTCCAACTACTGACCCTGGACAGCACAGCCCTGAGAGTAACATCATGCACCTGAGAGACATGTCCAAACACCTCTTGACCTCTTGATGCTTGATCTTGAGGCTTGATGCTGTGACCACTTCCCTGGGGAGTCTGGTTAAGTGACAAATAGACATCTGGGTGAAAAACCTCCTAATATCTGACTTAAACCTCTCCTGACACAACTTCATGCCACTCCCTCAGGTCCTGTACCCAGTCACTAGGGAAAGGAGATCAATGAGAACAGATTAGGCCCTCCACTTCCTCTCACGAGGAAGTTGTAAACTATGAGGTCTCCCCTCAGTCTCCTCTTCTCCAGTCTGAACAAGCCAAGTGCCCTCAGCTGCTCCTCATACGGCTTCCCCTCTAGACCTTTCACCACCGTTGTAGCCTCCCTTTGGATGCTCTCTAACAGCTTAGTATCATTTATTGCAGCACCCAAACCTGTTAGGTTGAACAAGTGACTGTTGAGTATGCAGACAAGGCCTACACCAGGAATAAGAGAAAGGAAAGCCTGGAAAAACTATTGACAAGTTGCACAGCCAGAGCTCAGCTGAAAAAAGGTTATTCTCATACTTTGCCATCTGAAATTCCTGCCTAAGTTTTATTAAATTATTTTTTCAGATTTTTCAGATCCTCAGTGATTCAACACAGAGTCATATATCTAACACTCGTCTCCTGCAGTTGTAATGTTTGGTTTTTACATGACTTCTGCTATTCTTAAGGGCATTCCTCTTCTGAAAACTGGACTGGTTCAAGATTTTTGCTGGTAACTTTTAGAGTACATTTGCCTTCAAGGCTGTGAACATCTAAGAAATGTCCATACATGTGTTTAATTTGGATGACACCATTTTCATTATATATGTCATTTTTCTCTCTATCACAGAATCTACTCTTTTTATGTAGGAATGATGAACAAGGAAGATGTTTTTAATGTCTTCCAATTTTTGCTGTAAAACTGGAATTTTCTCACAAAAAATGAAGGAAGTCCTTGTTGGCTTCAGGGAAGAAATTCTCAATGAGCCTGAATGGGCTCATTGCAGCTCTAGAATTCCATGTCTTCTTGATGCATCATTTACAAATGCAATTCCTAAAATAGCACAGTGAGTAGATTAAGTTGCTTGTGTAAAGTATAAATAATAAGTGTCACATACATGTTTGGCTCAGACCTGAACTTTTCAAAATACGTTATGATCATAAACAGCTGCTAAAACAGCCCATTGCTATCCCTTGTGCCACAGAGTAAGAGTTCACCTTTTCCGGGTCACTTAGAAGTAATCATCATCCCACTGTTTAAATGGTTGAATGCAATAATGGTGGTTTTGCTTCTTCATTCTGTGGTTTATCAACTAGAACCAAGTAACAAAGAAAGGCAAGATGATAGGATAGATGAACCTTTCCTCTCTCTCCATATACTTAGAAATAATTTTCAGCAGAGATTATTTTGTAAGGACTACTTGATGTTTTGGTTCAATGTGTGCCAAAAAGCACAGTCATATCTAGTCAATTCCTTTTATTTTTCAAAACATGTGTGAGGAATTTGGGGTGTTTTTTAACAATAGTGAGGCTCTTACAACAATAAGCTGTCTAAAGTGTTGAACTGTAATCCTGAAAATAAATGCTATGACATTTGTTGACAAATTTGGATTTAGGTATCAGTCCAAAGCTTCATTTATCAGCAGTATTGTAATGCTTTAAGACACTTGCCCTTGTCTCTGTTAATTTTGATTCTCTCCAAACCAGTTGCTTAAATAGGTTATGCCTATTCACCCAAAGGGGCAGCCAGTGATCATTACAATTAAGCCTATTCTGATAATGTGATATTTGTTGAAAAGCTCATGCAACAGTGCACAGTAAAAAACAGGCTGAGATGAATATAACTAATTGTACAGGGCTCTAGAGACTTACAGTGAATACTTCTCTTTGCGCTAAATAACTAAGTCCTGGATGCTGCTATTAGTTATCTGCAAACTGTTCTAGTGGTATCCAAATGTTTGTGATTCCCAACTATGTTTCTAATGTACAGAATAATGAATCCCAGTGACGTCACTACCTTTTCAAAACACCAAGTTTGAAATAACACAGAACTCTTTCTCCTTAATATGTTACACCTTCATTCCCCACCTGTGAGCAGTATGGCTATGTAATTATACCTTTTCCTACACTTTATTTTTTCACTTAAAGGGTTTTTTTCTGAGTCTTGAAAAATATTGGTGTCACTCTCTTCTCTTTGTATTTTTTACATCAGACTACCATATTATGAAGTGCATCTTTCCAGTTTCCAGTTTAGTAGGTATTGTTCTTGTCTTCCTATGCAGACTTTTACAAAGATTTAGTTACAGAATCAAGTCCACTTTACATGTGTGGCAGGTGGTTTTGAATGACAGCCACAAAATCTAAAGCCAGTGAAAGGTAAGACAAAATCCGTCTTCACTAATACCTCAATATTTTTTGTTTTAATTTGAATTTGATTGAAATTAGTTTATATCCATGCCTCTACTATGTTGGTTGGTTTTTTTTTGACTGAGTTTCAGAAGGATTCTGAAATCAAAAAAGAAATCTTTTTATAAACTCCATGTCTTGTGTGGTTCTGCTTCCTGTCTGAAATTTAAAAGTTCCTGTGAAACAATTAAATTTTTATTGACTGGAAAATTGAAAGATAAGTATTCGTGAAAGTTGCCTGTCATCAAGACTGTATTGTTAGTATCTTCTTAGGCTTATTCATAAACCTCTGCAAGAGATTCAAGTTCTGAACCATGAACCATGAAACTATTTGTATTTATTTATAGTTTTGAGTTGTGCTGTTACCATTTTGATGGCATTTAAAAGAAATAATCACATACGGAAAAACATGAATCATCTGTTAAATTTAAAGATAAGGCTGTTTCCAATGAAAAAATAATTTTCCTCTGACCACCTTTTTTATTGCTGTATCAATTTAGTGCAATATTCATTGTGAATAAAAGACTAGTTTTCTCAGATTTTATGTTAAGTTGGGAAAAATTTATAGCTTAAATTAATCTCTCCAGTCAATATATTGTCTCTATATCTCATGTATTAGCACAATGGCTGCTGAGGAAAACACAGTCCCAGACCCATTTCATGTGGCAAACTAAGCATAAGGAAAAGAACTACAAATCTGATGCTCAGGTCTCAGCTATGTTATAATACATTAAAAAAGACTTTTAGATAGTGATTGTCAAATGTCTGCTGTTTATGAAATTATTATAATTAGCAGTTGCAGTTAAAACATTGACATATTATAATGCACAAAAGAACTTCAATAACAGGTATAAATCCAAATGATATGACCAGGACATTTAAGTAAGTTAAGCTACTCAAGAAGATTATTTTCAGTCAGGGTTGGTTTTTATCTCAGGAATAGAAGATACATCACTGGATCTGTTTCAGGAATCAACCCAATTCTCCAGTTCAAGAACATAAAATTACTGAATATTTCATAAATTATTCAAATTTACATCTAAAATTTAAACCAGTCACAAGCTAATTAGTCCAAACAGCAAAGAAGAAAAAAAAAATCCTTCTGACAATATTTTTAGCATTTAATATTTTATCATTACAAAGTTGCAGATAAACCAGATAAGCCAGATAAGCCAGTTATCAATAAATTGTCAGCCAAAACATGTAACAGCTGGTACTCATTTCACACTAACATTACTCAGTTAGGCATTTTGCTTAAAGCAGTTTACTAAACTCCCTTATAACAGAGGTATGGGCAAATAACTTAGGTCATGACTTAAGTGTTTATGTTTCTCCAGTGATTATAGAAGAAAGTAAAATAAGTAAAATAGCTTAGATGAGATGTTTAACTTTTGATAGTTAATGCTAAGTAAAATGAATCCTTTTTCCATTTTGTATTATTTTTCCAGAAATTTCTTTCTAAAAAGCTCATATTAGACCTGACATTTTACTTTCTATGTACACAGGGTATTGGCACAGTGATTTAAAAAGGTAATTGACCTTTCCATACTGTCTTCTGCCTGCCTTCAGCAAAATATAAATCCTTCCACAAAACAGTCTAGAATAAGATGCTGGAGCAGCTATTTCCAGTGGAGTTACACCAGTTTCAAATATCAAGGGTTTGGAGTTTTGTTTCTTTTTTTTTTTTTTTTTAATTATTATTAAACTCATTTGGAAACGTATTATCTATTCCAGAATAAACCAAGCAGTATGGTGAAAATTTCTCAAAGCTAAATGAGCTAATGCCTGAATTAAGAGTTATAGAGCTCTCTCAGCATGGTACTAATTATTGCTGCCTAAATCACGCACATACATCTATTGTAGTTTTCCCTAATGCTAACACTAGCAAGAATTACAGTTCTTTCAGAGCAACTTGTGTACTGTCTATCCTGAATTTTGCAGTACAGAAATGCCTGCAGGCACACATAGAAACTGGATTGAAGATATGAGAGGGGTGAGTACAGAAGCCTTCAAAAGAACTGAATAAATTCTTTCTTCAGTTTCTATTCTAAAAGACTATGCAGCCTTGCTATGCTGTTCTGTCACTTAAGAGATCTTTTTGCATGGAAAACTCTGTTTACATTTAAGACATTGTTATCCCTTCCAGAGTCTTTCCCAGCCAAAGGTACTGCAAGGCTTCACATGCCCTCAGGGGTCTTCAATTCTAATTATTTACATGAGTGAGATTTTTAAGACATTAAGAAAGATTTTACTTGTCTAAAGGAAGTATATTGTAAAGATTTTAAATGCAAAGCTGACAGACTTCAAAAGAATTCCCACTAAGTGAGTCTTGCTAGCTCAGTCAAAATAAAGTGGAAAAAGCTGGAATTTTAACTTTATCACTGGGAGTTCTTTCTGGTGCCTGTTTTGCCTGGATTTTTAATTTTACTTGTATCCTGTAATTTAGTATTTTATTTATCTTTTTCTAGACTCCAAGTAATGAAAAGCATTTGGACCTTAAATCTTACCAACATATCCAATAAAATGCTATTAAATTCTGCATATTTGAAATATCAAGTAGTTTAAGAGACCTTTGTGCTTTCAAATATTTAAATACAAAGATGTTTTGAAGTTTACGCAAACTGTCACACAGATGAATTATTTTCCCACATTTAACTATTGGTCCACCTGTTCTTTCTGTACAAAATATAGCAGATTGGCTACTGCATTGATACAAAAATATAGTTCAGAAACTTGTCTGAGAAACTAATGTTATTTACTAAGATTCTTTGTCGTGTGATAACGATGGGATAAATGACATGCAATTTGACTAAAGTATATTTTGTTTTAAGAGATGAAAATATGAACTCTAAATGAAATCTGAACAAGTTGAATCAACTATAATATTCAAATCACTCAGGTTACTGGAATAAACACCGCATGTGTGAAATCAATTTAAGCAAGTGTACTTGTCTTAATTCAGAGTTGGTTGCCAGGCAAAAAAAACCCAGTGGGAAAAAAACCCCACCCAAAATGAAAACCAAAAAAATGACTAAAACCTGCACTATATATGCAGGTAATGATATATTCACACTAGATGTGTTTGTAAAATATCAAGAAAAAAATAAAGCACTTTCCTAAATAAAATATTTTCAGGGTCCAACACCAAAACATTTTTTTAAGTAGCTGTATTCCAAACCCATCTTCTCAGACCTTAACCTTTAATTCAGGTTACTAATCTTAAAAAAAATCCAAAAAAACACCCAAGCAAAAAAAAAAATCCTGAAACATAACTGAAAACAAACAAGCAAAACAACACGATTCACAAACACACAAGCCCTTTTGAAAGCCCCATCAATGTATCTTTGATGTCAACTGTCTTAATGAAATTGCAGATTCTAGGTCACTGCAGAAAAAATATGTATCCTAAAGTCATTGAGATAACCATGTAGAAATATCAAGAGTGAAGAATAGATGTTTGAGAACAGGAGATCCCCACTTATGCTGAAGCAGTACATGAATGCATAAAATTAATATTAGCAATTTTTAAAATCCATAAAAGATTGCAGTGCTCCCTCCATAATGTCATTCTGGGAATTTCCGAAATAAATATGGGAGAAAAATTTATTTATTAAATTAGAGTACTGAGAGATCGAACATGACTTTCTGCACTGTGTTGTGTGAGAAATACACAGACAATTCAGTTTACTCATTTTAAAGTGATATGTACTTAATTCTTATTCTCAGAACAGTTTATAAAGGTAATTTAACAGTTTTCTCCCATTATTATTAATAATTATTAATATTATTAATAATTCCATTGTAATTATTACTTTACCAAATAATTGTGTCAAATAAAACAGGGACAAAACAATTAATTTTTTTGTGTTCTCGTTGTCAGATATTATTACAGAAAGATTTCTTGTAGTTGACCAGATAGATATTCTCTGCAGTAGGTTTACTAGCGGATAGTCAAAACTTTTTGAAGATCTTTACTTTCACCTATTTTTATTCCAATTTTTCTCAGTTATCTAGATGTGTCATGGTTAACAAATAAATAAAAAAACTAGGGGAAGAAAAAAAGATCTCCCTTTATAACTGCCTTTAATTTTTTTTTTTGCTGAAGTAACAAGAGAAAGAAAGTACATTCTATTAATAGAGGATAATATCACCACCATATTAGTGGGGCTGTTCCCAGAGACAACAAAGCTGGGGGTGGGTAGCATGAACTGAAGAGATTCAGTCATTCCCACAACTGCATAGCACTGATAAGTCAGAGTCATGTATGGATTAGGAATATTACATACAGGGTTTTGTCACTCACAGATTATAAGCCTTCAAGTTTTATTTATTTATTTCTGAAATTGTGATGATTCATATTTTATTTTTTAGCACTTTTCTTAGATTCTACTGAAACAATTTATATTTTAGTAATTTTTATTTCTATTCTTTTTGTCCTTTTTTTCTTTTTTGTTTTTGGTTTTGGTTTGGTTTGGTTTGTTTTTTTTTTGGAGAGGGATAGAAATTATATATATTAGATCAGCAGTTTTAAATTCTGCCCTGGATAATACATGTCTTTCAGTCATGTAATGAAATAACAGCCATGTGGAGAATCTCAATGAACATCATGGCCATATCCACACTTTTACAAGGCTTTTTGATTGTGGCCCTCACATCCTTTTGAGTGACCCTTTTAGATTCTATTGTGGCAATAGTACTATAGTCCTATTCAGAATTGTTTAAGAACCAACTGAGCAAAATTTTAGCGTAAAGATGTATTTATTTTTCATTGAAGAAAATTCACTACCTTTAAATGTGATTTCAATTCTCTAACTATGGCACACTGAAATGTTATTCTATAAAGATAAGAATACATCTTAATCTTATAAGGAGGTTTAGATAACAGGCTCTTCAACTGACACTTCAAGTTCTACAGTATTACTGCTATTCAAGCAAATCTAGTCTTTCAGTCAAAGAACTAGTTAGTTTTGTAATGCAGATGAAGTTTTACAGACTTTTAGTAGAACTCTTCTCAAGCAAGAGCAAACAGTTTCTCATTTCTTGTTTTCTCTTCCAAGCAAACTGCACTTTGAGCACCAGTAGAGAAAATTCCAATTTTCTTATAGGCTTTTAAACACGAAGTAGGTGAAAGCAGGTTACACTTTATTTCATTTTTGTTTTCTAAAAGCGATGTACCTATTCTGAGTCTAATCACTCTCTGCAATCAGTGGAAGCCAATAGACTTTTCCATGGGTTTACCAATGCTATTCTGAGAAAGAGTCTATGAAAGACCTTTCTCTTATAAAGCCATGCCAAAATCTTACCTCACTCTGCTTGAAGAATAAATTTATACTTGTTTTCCACCTTTGTTCATTCTTAGTTATGTTTAAGTAACCTCTGATGCTTATTCACATTCCTGAATAAAAACTAGTATCTTCTACGCAGTATGTAAAAAAATAAAATAAAAAAATATACATGCCTAACATACAATTAAACCACTGACAATTATTTCTGAAAATGCTTCACTCTCTTCAGGCACAGTAAAATATGCATTAAAGCTTGTGTACTTCATTAGAAATAAACAGGAATATAACTTTGTTCCTCTCTTCTGGAAACTGCTTTTAATATAATGTAGTTTCTTTTACTTATAATAGTAAATAATAGCAGGCACTTTAGGGTGCATGCAAAACATGCTATTCCAGAGGGGTAGATGTCATACTTTCACCAAACCTTCCTTATGACAACAACATTGAATAATAGCTACAGGTTTTCATTAGTGGGTCAAACCACATTAATGAGGTCAGTCTTCTCTGCATTTAACCCAGAAACAGCAGCACTGAGAAGAGAATTAATTTGACCAAGGTTATTCTATTAAATGACAGAACAAGAAAACATGTTTACCCTGAGTCTCATTCCAAGTGTCTAAACTAGGCTGTTTCTAATCTAGTGATTTAGAAAAAGAAGGAACATGTAGACATTCACAAATAGTATTTGATTATCTGATTTACTAGTTAAATGTTTCTTTATAGCATAGTGGGGGTTTTTTGTTTGTTTGTTTATGGGGTTTTTCTTTTTGAAAATACCCATCATGCATAATTAACTGGCCAACATGGGGAAAAGAAAAAAAAAAGGCTTTACAAATTTCATTTATTTTGAAGTATTCTCTATTTCTTAAGTATTACTATTTTTACAGAATTAAATTTTCCTCATTTGACCAGCTCGGTGAAAACTTTCAAGAGGGAAATCATACTTATATTGCACCATAGTATCTGAAATGTCAAAGTGTGGGGATTTATAGATCAAAATTAAATCTAAACTTTTCCTTAAAATAAACTGGTATTAAAAAAGGTATTTTTAAATTTTTAAGAAATTTATGTTGAAAGACAAAAGAAACTCAAATTGTAGCAGAAACGTTCACTGCAGATGTCTCCAAATCAGGTAGAGCTCAGATTTGGACAAGCACTTGTAGGGTCATGTACAGATACTGAACATAGTAGTTAAAAATCCTTTGAAAGAAAAAAACCCTCAAACCAAATTTCAGAGAATCTACATCTGGTAGTATATACTCATTAAGACAGACAAGATAAAAATCCCACAAATGCAAAATCCTCTATCCATATCACTCATTACTGGTGGGTTTTCTGTGTTACTCACAAACACTACATTTTATGTAAAAACTCAGATACACATCTGATATATTGGATCTATTAACCTTAAAACTTTATGCAGTAGATGCATAGGACTCCAAATCTCATTAAGCTGCAGATAATATTCCCTTAAGTATAAACCAGTTCACCCTGTCACCTTGTTCGCTGTTTAATTTTTGCAAGATTTCTTTAAGTTCCATTCAGTTTGTTAGTACCCTCACAATAAAAAGGTGGTAAGATATGGATATAATGTTCTATGTGCAAATTCACCAGATATGAATACAAAATATTTGCTTTACAGAAAAAGATGGGTGAAGTTCCTCATTATAGGATTCCTCCAGGTTATGCTATCATAACATATTTTCCATTCTTCAAAAGTGACCTTGATTTGTAGACTCTTGAAACCAATATGGGGTGAAATGTGCTTTGCTGAATAGATTTTTTTCATCACAAATGACAGAAAGTATACTTTACCTCTTCATTCAGAAGAAAGCAGCTTTTGCTCTTACAATGATTGGTTTTGCTCTGCTTTTCTTTATTGATTTTACAACTTGTGGATCAAGATTGTTTTCATAGATGGCAGCTGGTGGAGCCTGAGCTGATACTTTCCATGTGTCAGTCCTCTCCACAGTTCTCTCTTGTTTCTCAAATCCATTCTATCTGTCAGTTATATCATTATATGTTCTTTCACAACCAGGTTCTCATGTATCCCCTATAAGTTTACTACCAAAAGTAGACAGATAAACTGTGTGTTTGTGAGGATTACTGTACTGTAAATAAAACTCTTGTGAGCCTTCAGGAAACAGGTTAGGGATAAAGAGTTCTTCCAGGGGTTAGCAAGATGATTCTCATCAGAATGCAGAACAGGCCAGGGCCCACAATGGAGACTTCATGATGCCTCTGCTCTGGTCTCTATGGCCACCCTGCCCAGGCAGGGCCTCTGGCCCATGGGGCACTGTGGGGTCCCAGGCCAGGGTGAGAGGATGTGTTCTCACTGTTCCTGTCAATCTGAGCTGGGTCAGGGGCTCCAGAAACTGTGGAGTGTTGGAGTTTTCCTGGGCTCTTTGTGACTGACAGACACTCTGGGGCTCTCCATGTGGGCTCCAGGGATTGTCATGAGGGATACAATGCCACCCCACCTCCATGAGGTTCAAGCCCGCCCCCTCCACACACACACGCACTCCACACAAGGCGGTTCTGATCCAGCAGTTACCTATCTAGTGTCTAACACTTCGCTCCAACCAGCAGTCAAACACCCATCCAGCCTCTCGCTTATTTGCCTCTCCCACGGGATGGGCAGAAAACAGAAGGAAGAATATAAGACTCATAAATTGAGATAATGGTAATTTAATAGGGAAACAAAAGCTCTATATGCTCAAAAGAGAATTTCATTCTCTTTCTCAAAAGAGAAATTCATTGCCCATTGGTAGGCAAGATATTCAGCAACTTCCTGGGAATCAGGGCCTCAGTGTACATAATGGTTGCTTGGGAAGACAAATGCTATGATCATGAATGCCCCTCCTTTCTTCTCCTGTTCCTGAGCTTTTATAATATAAACTGCATAAAGTCAATTAGAACTGTTTAAATCTGGTATTGTTTCTTTTAACGTGCAGGTTATTCTTCCGAACACCTAATGTAGACATCTAATTGGTACAGCTTATGACAGTCAATTAGTCAGAATACATGTTTAGTCTTCATTTGTGAGGCTTAAAGTGAAGAGAAAGAGCAGTAGGAAGCCATTTGCTTATGTTATATTATATTGATTGAAAGAGGAGATAGATCATAAGAGATATGTACACATGTGCTGAACTCCAGAATTAGATTCTTGTAGTCAGTCCTACACCATTCCCAACTGACTAACACTGCTTCTTCACCTTCATATCACATCAGGGCGTTGATACTACTATCTCTAAACTGCTTTCTAGTGATTTCAACTTTCTCATTATACTGAAACATTTTATTTCTATAACAATCATCTTGAAAACTGATATGAACTCCAGACAGAGTTTCTCTGATGTAAATATCTTAGCAGAAAACTTTAGTACCAAAAGGTCAATATTGGACCTATATTTTCTTTATTGACTTGAGACTCTACTTTGGCTTTAATGTACCTTCACAATAGGACCTTCCTTAATACTGTTAAACTCATTAGTATTTTTATTTCTATCATGCACAGTGCCCTACACTTGGTCAAAAACACTGAGTACAAATTTTTGTAAACAGGAATCTACCTCTATAAACCTTCTGCAGCTCCCTTTCAGTAGCAAAGTCAGTTTTGTCAATCACATTATGCCTAACACATTTGTTTCACCTAGAATCACAACCCAAGTTAGTCTACTTGCAGTTTGATATTACAAGTTTTACATTAGCCTAGGAAGTGTCCGACACGTGTATGGTAAGAATTTCAAACCCTGCTGTGGGAACACACAGAAAGGAGTGGTTGCATATGGAATACTAAGAAGTTCTGTCAGTTAGAAAATTACCAAAGTGCTCTTACAACTGCATCCAGGAAATTAGGACAATAGTATTCATTTGTAAGTAACTCATTTGCATAAAAAAATTCAAGGAGATTTTTCAGTATATATCCCCCAACATTAGCCATATTCAGTTATTTTTAAAATGTCTACAAAAATTACATTCCAAGTGTTGAATGTGAACTGCAAAACCAGCAAAAACAACAGAAAAAGAGTGCCTGTTCAAAGGGGCAGTTTTAATTATGTAATAGAAAGACTGCGAAATGGAAAAATTTTAAACTCAATGACACCAAGGCTCAACGTGTGAATTTTCTTAATCACATGCAAACAGAGATACAAAGTCAGTGAGCTGAGACAAATATCTGGAATTTATGGAAGTACATTTCCTGAACAGTTCCCTGAAGATCAATGGAGCTTGTTTTGAAAGCATTGCCTTTTACCTTAAGAACTGCTGATACCTCATAGGAAATACTGAACGGATTACAGGACATGTAAGAAGAAAGATTTTAAAGTAATTTTGTTATACATATTTTTTTCCTGTAATTCTAATAATTCTAAGAGCATTTTGGGGGATTTTCTCATAAAGAATGCATACTTTCTCAATGTGTGGGGGAGTTGTGGGTTTTTTTTATTTATTTATTTTGTTGTTGTAGTTTGGTTTGGTTTGGTTTGGTTTGGTTTGGTTTGGTTTTTCTTGGTTTTGTTGTTGTTTTTGGGTGTTTTTCTTTTTTGGTCTTTTTTCCTTAATAAAGAGTGATCCTTAGAGATTTTAGTCTGGCTTTTAGATTCATTTCACACCTAAATGTTTATAGCCTCATTCTCTTTAGTCTGTACTGGTATTATACTTCACTATTTCTGTTCACTGAATGTTCAGAAGCTCACAATTAGTATTTGGATGATGTTCAAAGGGATGGTCTTATGGAGCTTTTTGCAAAGCTTTTCCCACAGTTTTGTGGCCATCAATATATTCTATATGTAATCATGAAGAACATGCTGGGTATATAGAAATGCCAGGCACAAACAAAACAAAAAAATACACAATAGCAGAGTCTATAATTGTATCATTACACAGACACAGCATAAGCTAAAGAAAATTTCCAATTTTCTGTTAAACTGATACATCCTAGTATTGTTTGGTTAACCACACAGCTCTAAAAATCCTTTAGAAAATATTTATTTCACATACAACTTACTAAAAATTCGGGGGGAGGGGGGGAATAACAAAAGAAAATTGTGGTTTGTGCTTCTTTAAGAAGAATTCTCCTGTGAGTTAGAGTCAATGGACTCTCAATACTTAAACATTTCACCAGTGGAAGGTGAAGAATGACTATAACTGAGTCAATGGAAGACTGTATTTCATGTCTATGTCTTCCACATACTGTTTTGATGAAAGATATGTTTTCATACAATTCCCTTCCTTAGAAGAAGTTTCCCTGTGTTTAACCAAGGGATAGAGGTGGTGTTTTCCCAGGTCTTACTAGAGATTTAGTAAAAGTTCTCCCAGTTCACGTGCCTCCTGGGAACCCTCGAACTTCCTATATATCTCTAGGCAAATATCTACCAATATTTCTGTTGCCACTGTGAGGATTTAAGTTTAAATGTTTCCAATTATTTAATGATTGATATGTTCCCAAATTTTTTGAAGAATTAAGCAACTAAGAAGAGTGACCTATATATGTGATTTCTTAGAAAAAGCAAGCACATTTTGAAATAAAGGGAATTTTTCTAACCTGATGACTTTTCTTAAAAAATCTTTGAGTTGTGATGTAAGTAACAGAGATTCTTCTCAAATATTCCCGTGAATCTTTTATGATTAAAGGTGTTGGGAAGCTCAATACAGTTGTCTCATCTCTTTCTAAAATAATTCCTTTCACCTCAGAGTGCTTCACAAGCCTAGCTTATTTCCTTCATCACAGAATAAGGATCTTCCAGTTTTTAAAATATCCACATTTATTTAGAACAGAATAGAAATACTTACTGTCAGTATTTTTCAATTATTTTCTATAATGTAGAAAACAATGATAGATGTGGCATATATTCTCTGCTATTTATGGTTTTATCGGATTTGTATGACAACAAAATTTCTTTATGTCTAGATTAGCTGTATTAATCTTTTATATGAACTAATGTACAATGCTGCAAAATGACCATCTAAGAGACAAAGTAAAAATTCCTGAGCTACGAGTTCTGTGGGTTTCAAGGATTCTCACCTTCTTCAAATATGTATGAGAAGAGAGACTACAACTCTAATTCAAGTTCTAGTTACCAAGGAGAGAATAGTGTGTTAGAAAGGCAATATGACAGCTGTAAACTTTCCCTACAATTGCCAAGTTAAGGCAAAAAAGTCCAAGTCTACTATTAAGCTTTCAGGATGGTATTTAACTGCACCGCAATAGGTCAGCAAGTAGCTGGTGTCTTTCGAATGAACTTTGTTCCAAACTAGTTAGATTTACTATATTTATTAGAGAAAGGATTGCACCAATACAGCATTAGGATTCCTGTAAAGTTTCATATAGGTTTTCATCCCAATTGCTTTTTTGTATTGTCTTTCTTTCATATATATTCATACACAACACTCTTTAGACAAATACCTATCTAATATCTAATATTATGAATTCCATAAATTACCTGCTGTGTAAAACCGATTTGGTACTCAAGCTGTTCCTAAGTGAAAAAATAAGTTCCTGACTAGAAAAGACTACCTCTTTGTTTCAGTTTTGCTCTGGTTTTGTTTTTTAAGCCAATTCTGCATATTTTATACTTACAGAAAGTTCTGTCATCATGTACTTCACTGCAGTTCCCATGGAAACTCCATTGCATTTCTTTGTGTATGTTTTGGCTTTTGATTTGATGCAGTAACATCTGGTGGTCATTCTGCAATCTAAATTAAATAAAGAGTTCATTGATTTTACAGTCCTCATAGTCTCTTTCTTTCTAAAGCATTGACCTCCTCTTCACATATGGGCTAAGAAGTACATGATACTGAAGGACATCTGTATATCCCATATGTATTCACCTACGTCATATGAACAAGATACACAAAGGTACATTAAATTATTGATGGGACCATGTGGAAATAAACTGAGCATTGAAAATGGCATTATATGAGGAATGAACGGGTGCATGAAATAAAAGACAGGGACTTTGCACATGGCCAAGCATAAGTAAACCAATTTGGGTACAACATGAGCTCCAAGAAACCCTCAAATGAAAATTATTCTAGTTCAAAGAATATAAGCTAGTGTTTTAGTTGTCGTGGGCAAAGCAATCTCAATGCCAGCAGTATCACTTCATTTCATGTATCGCCAACTAACATAATTTTTTGATGATGGTCTCAGGTATTTAAAAAGCAAAGACAACAATCAGCTAAAAACATCTCAACATTTCTCCTCATTTCTCAGGTTTTGCTCTGGTCCAACAACTCTCCCACTTTCCTAGGCTCAATTTCCCTTGTTTTTGTAGCACAATGCACACAGTCCTTTCCACACCCTTTGGACAGGCAATGGGCACTGCAAGATGTCAAGGTCAGTGCACAGCTGTGCTCTGTATCTTATTCTTTTCCTCCACTGCTTCTCACCTTTTAATTTCCTATGCTCCAGTGTAGACTATTCATGGGCTGCTGTACACTTCATGGTGACCCTGACCTGGCAAGGGTCCCTTCATGGGCCTCAGTCCCCTGGGGCTTTCACTGCCTGAGTTCCTCCACAGACTGCCTTCACTTTAGGTCTGTTCATGCCCCTCTGTGTGTTCATCCAGAGGCCCTAGTCCCTTAGTGGTATCCTTTACACATCTTCTCCCACACTATAAGCAATAGAAATTTTTCTTTAAGTAAAATTATATAATTTTCCATTTACTAATCCCCCACTGACTTTCTATCAGTCACCCAAATAATGATGTTTTTTCTCCTTTTCTCTTGTTCTTATTATGCCATTTTGACTCCCAGCATTAAGGATTTCAGGCATAATTAAACACACCTTTTTCTCTCTCTTCCCCAACCTTGTCTTTTGAAGATCAACATCTAAGCAAGAAATTTGTGGGAATAAGAAGAGCTAGACAATTTTCTTAGGTGTGTAATAACTTCTTTTCTCTACAGGTATCATGACCTTCAAAAGGAATGATCTCATGACCTTTTTCTCTGCTTATTAAAGGAACATCTTTATCACTGGCTGTAATATCAGACACTAAAGTGAGGAAATAAATTCTATACACAGAGACATAATATCAGGTCTTATATTCACAGAAGACTAGATTAAGTTGAGGGTGACGTTAGTTACTGGAGTAAAGTCTGAAGATCTTTTGCAGCTGAAAAGAACATACTTTCACTCTCTACCCTGTTGCACATAGCTAAGCTCACCACACACACATACCATGGCAGCTGGAAATTACTGGTGGCTTTTCATTAGTATACTCACACTTTATTAGCTGCTAAATTATACCCCTTTGAAAATTTATATTACTAAAAATATATTACTAAATAGGTAAATTTAGGCAAATATATTACTAAAACTAGAATTTCCTTATAATAATGACTTGATAGTCAACTAGCTTTTCACAAAGGTATATTTATTGATGTTGAGAAACAATCAGAAGAGATGTTTTCCTTCCCTCCAAACTTTACTTGGTTTCTAAAAATCTAGTAGATTATATGGCTAACAAATACTGTGAAAAGAAAATTTTAAAAATAAATGCATCATCTAAAAAAAAAAGCTTGCATTTCATTTGTTGCTAAGGATGCTTTATTCCTTTAAGCCAATTTTTATCTTTCAAATGGTAATTTTCAAAACAATTTGACCCTGTTGTAATAATAACAATATTTATTCTATTTCCTGTTCAAGAAAACAGGCCACACACATGCTACGTACATAAACCATTTATACTCTGAAGATTTACCTTTTGAATTAATATTATCTATATTCAAAAGGATGAGATGATTTTTAAATGAAAGAGTGACCCTCTTACAGACATATCTGTGATATACTTGACTCCTTGGATTATAATGATGTAGAAGTAGTTTTAGAAGCAAAGAGCAGTAACAAAGGTAAGGTGTCTGTTCTGAATTCTCTACTTTGAAGTTTTTACTTATTAAAACAGATAAATTATTCATCTATCCTAGTATTAGTGAAGAGATAAGCAACAACATCCACAGTTTTTGAAAATTATGAATATATGAGGAAATGTTGGCATATTGCTTGTGTGGGTATGTAGATTACTACATGCTTTTTTAAAATAAAGATTCAGCTATGTCAATATAAAAAGCATATTTAAACCTATTGTTGCCATTTCTTCTTTCCTTGGCAACTAGAGCCATTAGGAACCAAATTTCCTGCCACTCTATCACAATTTTTTTCAGGACTTTTTCACTTCCGTGTCAATGATTTATTTTTTCCCCAATATGTTTTAAATGAAAGTACTATGAAAAGAAAATTTTTGACTACACTTACATGTAGTCAAAACACTATATTACTCAAAAAATATTTAGGATTCTGTACTATAATTGTCAGTGAGTCTTGCATTGTTACAGTATAAATACAGCTGATTAATATAAGGTTTTCTTTGTCTATAATAATGCTTGAAAAAAACCCTATTGAAGTTAAAGATCCACCAGTCTATTTGTGCAAATTCTATAAAAAAGGACCAGGAGTCCAGGGACTGTCACTTCTCAAACAGCACTGTAGTTTAGACTGCTTTAGTTCAGTTTCAGAGCTAATCTTTTCAGCATAACCTGGACTATGTGATTAGATCTATCACATGTCCCTTTGAAAGAGATTTCCATGCTAATTTTCATATTTACCAGATAGGCTTTTAGGTGCACAGATGCCCAAGATTCTATGTGTCTGGTAAGCAGTTACTGGACATCCACTGGAGATGAGCACTTAATTTTCCTGAAGTACTGGCCTTTCTGTACCTGTGCAGAGAAATTCTACATCACAACCACTCTAAGCCTGACATTAAAAACTTGGCATATCCAAGATGTAGTGTACTTTTTAATCTGTTTGACACTGTCCTAGCTCTTCATATTCAAAATCTTACAAATCTTGTAGAGTGAGGGGACCCGACAGAAAAGAGAAAATCGTCCCTGAAGTGCTCTCTTATTTGTTTACTCAAAACTGTATTACATGTATAAATATATTTTTTAATGTAATATGTTGAAATTCCATGTCTGCTTCCATCTTCTGAACATAATTTCTGAATGTAATTTCTTACTCCATAAACATTAGTGGCTGTACAGTGCCTCATCCTTAGCCTTTCATGAGCACAGCTCAAAAGCATGTCTTGGATCAGCAGTGATGTCAAAGTGGAATTCATCTGGGTCACTATGGTCTTGTTCACTGGCAATCTGACAAAGGCTTTGTTTCTTTCTTTAGTAGCTGCCTCTTTTCATCTTGATCTCACCTTAGTCTATGTGAATATCTCTTCAGATATCTATAATCTGCAGCTGTATAAACTATGTACAGGATGAGCAGCAAGCTTTAGAAACACTATGCCATACCCTTCCATGAATGCTGCCATTGTGCTCCAAAATCGTCATAGCCTAAGACTGAGAGATGTTGTGTATTTATCTTTCTCATTTGAAAAAATAGTCTTATATTGTAATAGCTGTTTTTGCATCTGTTAAAGAACATGGAGACGGAAAGAAAGAATTTATCCCTGTACCAAGGAAAGGTTAAGAGAAAGGAATAAACAGCAGGCAAGAAAGAACTCTTAAATAATAAATACATTTACTGTAAATATCAGAAATTTAGATGTTTGTGAATCTCTTTCTTTATGCACTGGGTAAATGAAATTATCTCATTCTACTGAGTAGGTATGACATGATTAATTCTATTTTTTAATCAAGATGATCTATTGATAAGAGACAGTGTTTAACAACTGGAAAACTTGACTGGGATCAGCTAGTCACAATTTATAGCAAATTTTAATTTCGATCATAAATTGCAATGGGAGATCATTGCCTAGGGATATAAAAAGATGTGTTTTGTTTTTTCTCTCTCTCTGGAAAAGGCATTTCACTCTAACGCTTGGGGGGTTTTGTGGTTTTTTTTTTTTAAAAAATGCTTATTTCTACACTACTTAAAATTTTATGTAATATTTTATGATGCTGTAATGGGATCCATTCTTGTCATCATTCACATCAAGTGAGCCCACAAAGATTTACAAGTTTCATACTTGTAAACTGGAGTAATACTTTCCATTGTAAAAGGTTTACTTCAATAAACCCAGGCTATGTGAGATATACACAATGACCACTCCCTGAGCTGGAATAAATCTCTGTAGTTCAACTGAAATCAGTACATCCATAATAGTTCAATCAAGGCTCTACGGTGTATTAATTGAAATTCCTGCTCTAAACACTAGAAACTAAACAACAGTACTAGAGAAAGCAGTTACTTGGGAGTTAATGATGCAGTGAGGGAAGAAACAGAGGCAGACTGAAAATATAGAACTTCAGAAAGGACATGAAAGAAAACCACAGGTAATGATTAATGTAGACCACAAATCTCTCCTAGAGAGGAGTCTAGGACCTAACTGCTTGCAATAAAAGTGAGAGTGAGAATAAACAGAAACACAAGGGGCACAGAAATGAATGGAAGAGCATTAGGAAATTAGATAAAATACAATAACTAATGGTATGCTTATAAAGAGTTATAATATCAAAGTGTTATGATGCATTTGAGGATTTCTTTTCGTTTTTTTTTCAGATATTTTTTGCAAATATCCTTAAGCCATCCTATAAATATTCATTAAGATGGGATTTGGTTCAGATATTGTCTTTTGAAGTTAAATGGAAGTGGCAGTGGTTTGTTCCTTGAATTACCCTATTTCCTTATTTATGCTGATAAATAATTTTTATTTCCAAGGTTTTCTGTCTGCCCAGATTAAACAGAACTCCATATGGAAATCTGATCATAAGCAAGCTCCCTTTTAGACCTTGGAGCTTTGGCCAAACTTTCCCTTTAAACTGCCTTATTATATTTAATTCCGTATTTACAACTTTTTGTATTTTCAAATCTAGTTATATTCTATGGTTAATTAGAACCTCATTTGCATAATTCAGCCAAATACCTAATAAAATTCTGTTAAATCAGTATGCTTGTAGTAGTGTTACTGCTGATAAGCTATAGAATAAATCTAGCTGAAGGAATCTTGCTGTGACCTTTGCTGCAGGCATTTGTGTATGTAATATACTTTACCTCAATTTGCTCTCATGGTCTTTCTGACACTATCTCTACTATTCTCCTGTATAGGAAACCCTCTCTACAGAAACATGTGGACACTTTTTTACACATATGAATTAACATGTCATCTTCTACCTTGAAATAAAATTGTATAATTGCATAAAAAACGCCCTAAACTTAAAATAGCAATGTCCTGTTAATTTCTGGTGTTGCTTTTAAATTAAATCTTTGAAAGACCTCCTTGGTACAGCATAAACACAGTCTGAAAAACAATCCTTCAGCTAAAACATTAGGAACTCTCCCACACAACTTCCCCTAAAAGCATTTAGAGTAATTTTTATCAACATATTTTATGGCAGATACAAATTTTATGGGAAAATACATTTACAGATTGAATTTTGGGGTAATAAAAAGTATTAAATTAAATTTGTAAGAGTAAAATAAAACCTGAAGTAGTACTTACAACAAGACCCTTAACCACTGTTCAGAGTTAGCATTTATTAAAAATGCCAGAACATCTGAGTTCCTAGCTGAACAATCAAAACTTCTTCACTCTACATTTCAATTTTTATATAACCATTGTCTACGCAGACATACTGGGGTTCATGATTATGCAGAGACAAGAACACATAAATTATTAAATAAAACTTTTTTCCAAACTATTTACTATCTTAAGCCCTACTCAATCCTTGTAAGTAGTCTGAAGCTCTTTACGTGTTATTAATCTTTTTTCTGAATTCTTTGCCATGATTTTGTATTCTTCAGTACTCCAAAGGTACATAGCAAAAACAAGAGCATTGGGCTTGTTGTTAATAGTAGTCATCATTCACCATGGGAATGTAGATGAAACACAAAAACCAAATTTCTTGTAACACCTGTGTATCTTAAAGAAACTGTCACTAGGAAGATCATATATCTTACATATATTCATGAAACTGAGAACAGCACCTTTTTCTTTATTTCTTCAAACTCTGTGCACATGCCACTCAGCTACCTTAGATTTTACAAAAACTTCCCACAGAAAATGAAAGTGTGGAAACAAAAATAGAAATGCAGTAGAAGCACAAAAAGACAAAGTAATTTCAAGGAAGTGAGGAAAGGAAATGGACAGGGGCATTGCTGTTATAATCTAGGTATCTAAGGCTCTTTTAGGGTTAAATGTTTCCATAGAATTCATCATATGGATATTCTACTGCTACTACCCCCTCATGTCTTTAAACTGTAGGTGTCTACATTTAGTTAACAATTGCAGGATGCCAGTGAGGCAAATGCACAAGATCCTACAATTCAGGTTGTTAAAATACATCTACATCTCATCATGAAACAGCTCCTACTCCCAGATGTCCAGCCCCTCTTTCCATCAAAGACCTTACTTTTAGTTTGTATCGAGTCATACCAAGTTATCTTGCATTTTGAAAGTAAGGTTTGTATATCAGCAAAACTTGTCTTATTGATTGATAACTGAGACTATGCAAACCCTTTAAGCCCTTAATCTGTGTGGACTACATGAGCAGAGAAAAACAGGATGCACTGTGAAAATGGATTTTTTATGAAGGGGGTTTTCTAGTTAGTTTCCTGGGTCTCTTGCATCCCTGCTGGTCTGTGTTTGCTTCTTCTCTTCCCTTCTCTCATGACCCCTTTTTCCTCTTCTAAAAGAAAATTCCATTCTGTTTGATGCCTACGGAATTTATGCAGGAGTATACACAGAAGCAACTGATTTCTTTCTTCTTATGTTCGTTCTAGAAGAATAATATCTACAGAAGATTTGGTCTTCTACTTCCTAGTCCCATGCTTTGGTCATACTTATCATAAAATGCTACTACAAATAATGTAGTTTCAAGTGTTCTGAGAGTACCTTGTGGATTTAAGGGTGTCGATGATCTTACTGGTATTTGTTTTTAAGGCCCTCAATCTTTTTTACTGGGTACAAAGTACAGTTTCACATTCAAAATAGCTACCTTGATATATCTTGATATATCCCAAGATACACCAAGAGGCATCTAATTTGACATACATGAATACAAATTGAGATTACCGATTTACTGGTTTATTCCCCATTTCTATAACACTACAGAAAATACCAGTGAGCCACACTTGTGTTGTTTTTTAAAGAACATAGTTTATTTTTCTTGCCCTGAATTCAAAACTATTGAATTTGAAGTAATTTCATGGATAAATTCTATAATTAACTCAGTACTTGGTGATGATCTGCTAACATTAGATCAAGGGTTCAAATCGTCAGAATATGGTGGAAGACTACATAGATCCTTTGTATGCAAACAATATATGTACCAATGCATAGGCAAGGAAAAACAAAGTAGTCATAGGATATGAAAAATTACTTCAAGCTGAAAAAGAGGACATTAGGAATAAATTTTTCTCAGTGAGGGTGATCAGATGCTGAAACTAGTTGCCCAGAGAAGTTGTGGAAACCCCATCACTGGAAGTGTTCGAGGTTAGGTTGGATAGGACTTTGAACAACCAGATATAGCGAAAAATGTACCTAAAAGTAGCAGGGAGGTCGAATAAGGTGATCTTTAAAGGTCCCTTACAACCCACTCTTATGATTCTATAATCAAATGTTTACTCTATCACCTTAAGACTGCAAAAGAAGAGTATTCCTGTGGCAACTATGAAGTTCCCCCATGTCCTGAACTGAAAGAAAAGACTCTTTTCCCTTTGTCTCACCTACTCACCTGCCCAGAAGCCCTTAAATATTGGGTCACGGTGCAGACATGAGATTTTGTCTTTGTATACTTTCGTCTTTTCCAGAAAAAAAAAAAAAAGAGTAATAGCTATTAGTGGTGATGTCTAATCTAGCACTTTGAAAAGACAGGCAGTAAAGTCCTCTGTTCTTTCTTACCCTAGTTACAAGTCTGTGTGTAATGATTCATTAAAGAATTTGAATTCTAATAAGTTTATTCTTGTTTGAAGACATTTCTTTCCTGTCTTTCTTGATCCATGAAATTTCCTCTGAATTAATTTCACTATGCATCATCTCTCCCAAAATTTTGGCAAGTTAATCACAAAAGAAAGCAAAAATTTTTGAATTAGCAGCCGGAAGGACTCAGTCATCAAATGTACCTTAAAAAAACCCTGTTATCGCTTCAAATACTCTCTATACTTTGGTAATGTGTTATTCTTATGATTTTTTCATTGCAGGCACTGCCTCTTGCAGGTCATTTGGCTGTCCTGTACCTATTTGCTAAACTCAATAATGAAAATATCTACAGGACAATAATTTTTGCTGCAGAAAGGTGGTCCTGCGTATGCGTAGGACATCATCGCCTTGATAGGTGCTCATCTTGGAGATGGCTGATTGCCATTTGGAGTCCAGGTAGGCTAGAGAGTTTGAAAATGCAAGTATGAAGACAGATTTACAGTTTTTACTTTCTTTACTGGAGAGATTGTATTTATTACTTTCGTCCTTGACAAAACTCTCTAATTTCCATTTAGCAAACTTGTATTCTAAGAGATAACTCGATTGCAAATGGAAGCATGATGTCAATGAAAGAGACAGATATGCATAAGATGCATCCAAAAATAATACCTTAAAAACGTGTGAAGAAGAAAACTCCAAATCAATTTACTTCTGTATTGTTGAAAGATGAATCCAAGATGGACTGAATGGTAACTTCACTCTCTGGAGCTTATCTGAATATACATTTGGTAATATAATGTATATCTAACACCTAAATAGCAAATCTTACTTAGCAATAATAGTCAGGACAATAGGGAATCTGCCCAATCCCTCTACAATGCCTACTGAAATTTTGCTAGATGTAGTGATTTAATGTGCACTATATGTTAAATATCTAAGATTAGTGTTAGATAATTGTTATCAATTAGAATAGGTTTATCATTCCATTGGGCAATTTATGAAAGACATACCTGGATCTTGCTGGATCTTTTCAGGAATGCTTTGGAGGTAGAAAGCAAGTAGTTAAACCTCATTACTTCTTGTTTAATATAGCCTTTTAAACAACAAAATATTTGCCTCCATCCTTGTTCAACAAGTTTCATGACAAATCCTGTTGCTTGTCCAAAACATTCACAGAATGTCTTTGGTCAACAAAACATTCTAGATGATAAAACAGGTTGGGAATTTTTTACAGTTTTATAGCTGAAATAAAAATGTTGCAGAAAATTGGAAATATATGTGGGGACACAGATTGTAAAAGGGTAGTGGATATTTCTTTAAAAATCAGTCCCTCCAGTGGAAAGGATTGTTTTGATGAAAAACTGTTAGCATATTTCTAAATACTTCAACAGGATTTTTCTCACACTCAAGCTCTGTTACAGCAATTTACTCATGTAGTTCTTACAGAGAGGAAGCAATAAAGGCTTTGAAAGGTATTTACTAAATAAATATTCCTCTGCAAAAAGAATGATTTATGGCTTGTTTGCACATCATTTTTCAGAGGCAGCTGTGTCAGATGAAGATGTCACTATCTCACCCACTGCCAGCTGTGTGTTGCCTCCTGCCAGAGGTTGCCATGCCCTCAGATCTGCCTGGGCTCTGCTGCCCTTGTTCTTCCCTACCCCACTGCAACCAGAATAAGACAGCAGCATTTCACTATTTAGGATGCCCAAATGGCAGACTTTTACTTGAAAATTCTGTACAATGCGAATTGAAGGAAACCATTTGCCATAGACTGGGAGAAGGTGTTTCATGGAACAGATCAGTTGTGATGGGGAAATAAAACCTGTCCACATAAGATCTTAGGGGTTTCTTTGAGCCTGATTTTCTACAGTCATGTCATTCTGAGGTGTAACAAAGCAGAAAAGGCTTTGAGAGTTAGATTGATGAGTACAGTGTATAAAGAAATACTTCTGATGACTTTTAGAAAAAAAATAAATCCTAGCTTTATGGTAATGAATTTTGTAACTTTTTCTGTATCTGCACTTGGAAATGTTACTATAAAGTAAAATTACAGTAAATGTAAAAATATAATCAAGATGTAGCTGAAAATTATGAAGCAAGTTACTGCTAGAAAAAAAATGACATTTTTGTGAGAAAAGCACTGTTTCCCTCCCTTTCATTTATATGTATATGATTTGTATTCATTATATTCTGAATAATATGGGTTTTATTTAGAAATTCATGTACATCACTGTTTTAAGAGATAAAACCAGAAAAGCTAAGCTATGGTTCATTAAGGTTTGATTAATGGATTTGTTAATTAATATTAATTGAGATATTCTAATAACTTGGAATCTGAAATAGAAAATCAATCTACTTATTTTTCAAAAGACAGCAAAAACCTTTGCAAACAATGGGATTAGAATTCAAACTGATTCTGATAAATGGAGAAATGAACTGAAATGAACCAAAATTCACCAAATGAACTTCAATAAACAGAAGTACAAAGAACTACATCCAGAAAAATCAGATGGATAAATACAAAACAGAATTAGAGAATCAGGGTGGACCAGCCAAAAATGTGGATGTTAGAGTGGAGAAGACTCAAACACAGAACAGCAATATAGATGGGAAAAATATCTTTTTGGAATATATCAGGGGGAGAAGGAACAAGAAAACAAATTATCTTGTTCTACTCAGTAGTGTGGAGATGCCAGTCAAAGTATTGCAGGCCTGTATGGCACAGACTACTCTGATATAATTCATCAGAAGCACACAGAAAGTCATATGGGGTTTGTAATATAAGCTCTCTCCCTCTACTGTTTTTCAGGAGATATTATCTATTTTGAATTTTTCTGTACCTGAAAAAATAAGCAGATTAACATAATTGGGCTTTTTATCTTATTTTGCCGTTAAGGAGGCTCTGAAATCAAATATGAAACACCAAAATAATTTCTATAAAGGATTGAAATAAAACATGAAAACATTTTAAATATTTAAAGGCTAATGTAAAAAAATAATTTCCTGTACTCTCTGCCCAATAAGGTAAGAATTATTATTATTATTATTATTAAGACAATATTTAGAATACTAAGAAACATTTTGCCTAAAAGGGCAAAGAAGAATGACAATGGACTAAGTAGAGAGTAGAGTAGAGTAATTATGGTTTCAACTGCATGTTGAAAAGTGCCTGCCTTAGGCAGTCCTAAACCACATTTGAGTGGAAGGGAGGCTAGATGATCTTTTGAATTTCATTACAGTCTTCCATTTCCTTTTTTTTTTTCCCTTTAAATTCATGAATCTGATACAGAAGTGCAAGAGATTTAAATACCTTACAGATTTCTGTAGGACCACAAAAATTACCCAAAATTTAATGACTTTACATGACTGTAACTTCAGAATTGCCCAGGGTTTGTTTTAGATCATTGCAGAAGAACTACTCTTTAGCCTGAGAAACCAAAACTATAAGTGAGGCTCTCAAGTGGAACTTTTAGTAATTTTTGCCTTGAGTTGTGTCTAGAAGAGCAAAGAAAGTGAAATAAAAAGAAAGGGTAAGCGAACTCTTTAGGGTGTTCAAACAAAAGCATGACAGAATTCTAACACAGCTGATATTTATATGTGTTATACAAACCCTTATAAAATCAGGGTAATAGAACTTAACCAGTTGGTAAATAAATCCAGTAGCAAGACCAAAGGAATCAAAGGAATGCCCAAATAATGTATGCATTTTAGGAAAGGCATGAGAGATGTATTATGTACCATAATATAATGCTCTGGAACAATAAGAAAAAACATGAAATGCCAAAGAAACAAACACACAAACAAAAAAATCTTCCCTCTTTATTGTAAACAAGACTTTGACCCAAATGTAGTGATAATCCAGATGCTGCTGCAAGACGCATACTGTTAAAATAATTTCTGGATGAGTTTATGCTTTTCTTACAATGCATGGGTCTCTAGTGATTTCTCAGCAAGAAAATGTAAGTAACAAAGGAAGTACTTTTTACATTCAATATGTTTGAAAGTGAATTCAAGTCCCCTATGGCAAAAGAGTTAGTAGAGTAGGTTTAGTAGAATGCAAGAATAAAATAAGATTACGAGGAATCTTTCCAGTGCCTTTTTTGTTTCCCAGTTCCTTTTCTCCCTTTATTACCAAACAATATGCAATAGATATAATTACCAGAGGCTATGTTTATTCTTGAAGTTATTAGGACTCAATTATTGTTTGCACAGTTGTGTCCATGGCTTCATGGAACTGCTTCAGGAAGTGCTGATTTTTCCTTTCCCTTGCGGATTTTTTCTTTTAATTTTGGTTGCTTTGCAGAAAAAGCTAACAGAAGAATATCTAAATGAAGAGCAAGACTTCCTGAAACTAAAAACATACAAGCCTTGTAGAAACAGGACTTGAGGAGAAAATTCCAACCAAGACTCCAAAACAGGAGACATATCTTTCTACAGGATCCCCAGCCCATTCTGCCATTCAACTGCAATGGGCATTAATTTATAATCCGTTAATCCCAAGGTGCAAAAGTACATCAGCTATCAATAACATTAAATACAAAATTTATAGTCTAATTGTCTGGCAGCATTTCTTTTGAAAACAGATTTTAAAACTCAGCTATACAAACACACTTTAGACTGAAACTTGGTATGGAGACACAAAGCCACACTTTTTTGTTCCAGACTATGGCCAGAAAACAGAGTGGATTTCACCAAGTAGTTAAACTGAATCCTTCTACTGAGGCTTCTCATATACCATCGACAACATCAACAGAAAAGAGATGCATTTCTCTGAGTGAAGCATTAGAGGTCAGCTGGAAGCTCTTAGAATTTCTACAAGTAGATCTTTCTTTTTATACAAAAACAAAATTGAAGTTTTTTTAGCATGAGCTGTACCTTGGAGAGGAGGGGTGTATGCTCTAAATTTCATTTTTTTAGAAATTTATTTTATTTCTAAGAATGATGGCTCCAGATACTGAGAAACTGGTTAAATCTAATGACATTATGACATTATTAATGACATGATATTTGGAAAAGCAAGTGTAAATCTGAAGTGACATGATTATTGTTATTTAAAATATTGCATATTATATTTTTTTTTTAAAGGCTGTTTACCTCTGAGTAGATTAACTTCCATGTTTCCCTTGACACATAGCAAGCAGATTGGATAGTATGTCAAAGTGTTCATAGATGTTTAATCAAGTTTTCTAGTGCACTGTTAAAAAAACAAACAACAAAAAAAAACCCAAAAACAACAAAAAACCAGCAAAACAAGAACTTCATGTTTTCTGAATATAATCGCACCTAGGTAAGAAATGATTTTGACATTCGCCATACTGTTCTTAGTCCTTATAATTAATAAGACTAAGGTCATGTACTAGTCTCAGAAAACAAGAAAATAATATCAGGGACTGTTTAACTTCTTTAAATTAAAAACAGAAATGCTTTTTTTTTTTGATTCTAAAATATGTAGCTTAAACCACCAGGAAACACAGCAGTAATCTTAGTCAAAAGAACACCTATCAACTGTCTATAGTCATAAGAATTAACTGTATTCAGATAAAATTGCCTCTTTTGTGTCTTTTATATCTTTATATCATAGAATCACAGAAAGGCCTGGGTCGGAAAAGATCTTGAAGATCTAGTTCTAATCCCACTGCAAAGGGCAGGGACACCTTCCACTAGACCAGGTCACTCAGAGCCCCAACCTGGCCTTGAACACTTATAGGGATGGGACACCCACAATTTCTCTAGACAATCTGTTTCTGTTCCTCACCACTTTCACAGTAAACAGTTTCTGACTAACATCTAATCTAAACCTACTCTGATTCAGTTTGAAACCTTTTCCCCCTTGTCCTGTTACTACGCGCCCTTGTAAGTAGCTTTTCTACCTCCAGGTACTGCAAGGCAGCAATTAGGTCAGCCTTCTTTTTGCCAGGCTGAATAAATGCTATTCTCTCATGGGAGAGATGCCTCATCCCTTTATTGAGGCTATTAAACTGAGCTAGTCACTCAGTGTGAAAGTAATTTTTTTTTCACTCGGTAAGGACTTAATTTCAATCAATGCAACTGTGTAAGACTTATGCTATCTGAGAAGCTAATTCATTCTTTTTTGATGACTAAAAATCCCAAATGAGATTTTTGAGGGACTGGTAGAAGCCTATGAATGATAATTACTTAATTTATTAATGAAAGTCATCAAACTTTAGGATAGATTATGTAGCATGTGGCAGAACTACTGCTGTAATACAGTTTCTAGATGAAAAATAGGAAAATTAACATAAGCAGAGAAACTTATCACAAGATGAAATGAGGGAAAAGTCCTACAAGCACTCCACATTCTTTCAGAAATTGACTTGCAATATTTATTGATCCATAAATACTGCAAGCTGTGTTTAAATCAAAAAGCATCATCTGGCTTTCCTTACATGTTTGCTGTGATAGCAGTTTATTACATCTTTCTAAACTGTTTTCTTCCTTCCTACTGTTATCCTTTCCTTCATCTCTGTCCTATTGCCAAATACTAGGGTTATCATGATGGGATCTCAAAATTTCAACCTTTCAGAAATAAGTTTACTACTACCTGCAATCTTAATACATTTTTTTTTTAATTTTTAAAACTGAAATTTTGATAATTAAGAAAGCTAAGAATAAATTCAGTGGAAGATTTAATCTGCATCATTGTTGTGAGGTGGGTTAGATGAATACATTAACAAATATAAAGATTAGTGTCTTTGTATAAACCATAAATACTATAATTTTAATGGAAATAAATGTCAAGAATATGATTTTTTTATTATTATTATTCAGAGATTTTTGTGGACTAATTTTGCACTGGTATCTCTCCAGTTTCTCAAAATTGGAAGTCACCCCTGGAAGTGTTCAAGGCTGGGTTGAATGACACTCTGAACAACCTGTCTGTGGTAGGGTTGTTGGAACTAGATGATTTCTAAGGTCCCTTCCAACCCAAACCATTCTATGATTCTCTGATAACTTCTCCAAAAACTAAATTTCAGAGGGAACAATGAAGGTTGTATAGATTTTAAGGGAAAATAAAGTCAGTATAAACAACATCCATAGCTAATATAGTATCACAGGACATAAATCTTTGCTTCCAACTATTATTTATACCATTAAAGACAGCAGAGAGTATTTTCACTGTGCTGTTCTCTGAAAAAATGTGGTGTACCATGTGTTTCCTGGTACACCATGCTACCAACAACTTGCATGTTGTCTTTGTGATGTTTTTCATTGCATTTGTAACCAGTGTGAATAAACTCTCTCCCTCTCCATTTGTTATAGTAGTTATCTAACTAAGGGAAATAAAATAACCCTAAAGTGAATTTAATGCAAAAATAATGTGAAGCATCTGTGTACAGTATGTCTGTGCTAATCCTCATCTTAAAATCTCATTAAATACATACACAGCATCTTGAAAGCATCCGTTTCTGTTCCTTAAAGGAAAAGTGTAAGCAATAAATCAATGGCATTTCAAAGCAGAGAAAAACTCTATTTATAACAAGTTAGAGCATTTCACAGCATGGAAGATGATTAACAGCATGTTAGGTAATGATGTAAGTGCCATAAATTAATTTACATTCTGCAATGTAAATACTTGGCAGAACTGATGTTTGAACAAAGAAATCAGGATTGCAAACAAGAATTTGGACCAAATCCACTGTGCTTTCCAATTTCTTTGTTTGTTTTGATGAGTAAGTCCACAATAATTTTTTGCATATATTGCATCTATATATAGAAATATAAATCAATATATATATAAAAATATATAATACCCAAATATATCATGTATATGTGTAAATAAACTTTTTTCTAATCCATGTCTCTCCCTCTCCCTGAAAAGTTCCCCTCTTTTTTTGAAGATAAATAAAATTTATATTTATTTTTACTTTTTTTTAAGTACAAGCCTTGAATATAATTTTGATTAAATACTACAAGGCTTGTCTTTATCATTTTAATAATTAAAAAAGAAAAATCTAACATATATAAATGCTTTCTGTTAACATATGTCAATAAATAACATTGAATGGAGTCAAGTCAAAAAATCACTGTTTAAATACTTCATGATTAAGCTACTGGCCCTACTGAAACCAAGGATTCTAAAAAGGACTAGGCATTACAAGGTATAAAGAATACACTCACAGAAAAATAGCATAATTGCATAATGTAAAAAAGTGGGGAAAAAATGTATACTTAAAGTTCTGTTCGTAATTCCAATACTCTTCAATAGGTGTTAGGAGGACTTTTCTATAATTGCTCACTATAAGGTTTCTAGAGCTTTTTTTTTCAGATGTGTAAGAGCGGAGAACTGTTAGAGACTCCAGATAGATGCATTTCTGGTGTGAAATACTTTTGTTACACTCCTCTTGATATTCAGTCTTATAAATTTACACCTCAAAGGGTGACAGGTTTTTATGCAATGGCATAAAAACAGTCTAGTAGAACTGACAAATATGGTACCAATGAACAATGGCAGCCACTGTGCAACCAGGGAAATTTTCTGGTTATGACACTGGCTGCTGAATTAATTCTTTGGTGTTGTCCATATTGAATTTCTTCGCAGTTTGGCAGCCTGCAAATTCCTGTGGCTTGAGCATGTTTTGCAAGAGTATGAAAGGGTATCCTAAGCCTTTTTCAATATTGTTCACATGAACTACTAGAAAGGAATGGCTTTTGTCTGAAAACTCTCAGACACATCTATATGAAGGATCTCCAAGTAATCTGTATTTCCATGTCCAAGAATTTATAGTTAAAACAAGGAAATTCCAGTTTTGAATAAGGTAACATTCCTGAGGGAAGGTTATTGTGCTGTGACAATACTCATATAAAACTACTATTTGTCCCACTATAATGGTTCAATGTTCTAAACTCTTGAAACATTTGACCTCTAGAAATATAGAAACTAATTTCCTTCAAACCCTGATTCTAACCCCAGAGCTGGGAATTGTCTCACACCTAGCAAGACCACAAAATACTGACTATAAACAACAAAAATCATTTCAGTGACTCAAATGGATATTAAAAAATAAAGGTTATAACTAGCTGGAAAAACAAAAGATGGCCTCAAGTATAGGTATTGTCACTTTCAAAATGATGCTGATTTTTTTTTTTCTCAATTTGCTGTAATATATTTAAAAATACACATTTCTCCTTCCTTGAAATACTTTTCCCTTAGGGAAAAAAAGAATTGAACTATGTTTTTACTTCATATATTTTATTCTGCACTCCTTATACAGCACCTTTATTTATAAAGTTGCTTAAGAAAAAAAAAAAAGTCAAAATGAAGGCTATTTTGTTCTCCTTAGCACACATTTTCAATCTATCTTTCAAACACAAAATAGTCGTGGATTGTGTTGAATTTCACCAGAGGTGTAGGAATAGATTAAACAAAGGTCATTCAATAAAAATATGACATTCATACTAATAGAACAAGGGAAATAAGATGCCAGGAGACAACCAACATTACAACGAGAACAACTCAAACACAGGGAAAAGAAACATATATTTGTGTGATGGAAGTCCAGCTTGTACATGAGTACAAGGGTTTGAATAGGTCAGCAGTGGCCAAAATTACTTAGAAAAATAGAAGCCTATTCAAATATACAAACCTGAAATCTGTCAACACAGCTATAGTACTTCTGCCAAAGCTCAATATAGGTATAAAACCCATTTTCAAACCGGTTAAGGAAACAATAATTTCTGCTTCCAAATCTTTACACAGGAGCTTTTTCAAAACTGTGTTCAGACCCTTTTACTGAGAATCACTCAGAGTTCAATCCAGAGATTTGCTTTTATCAGTTGCTGTGCAGTTCCACATAGGAAGAGAAAGAGATTTGTCAATAAGATAAAGATTCAAAAAAAGGTTGGGTAAAGAGATAGAAATAATCTTAAAATTCACTTGGATGCAAATAAGACACCAAATATTCAGAACAACTGAAGAGATCCAATAATGTGTTTTTAACAAACTCAGAAAGTGACTCATTGTGCACTTCTTGGGGTTTCCAAATTATCTTATTTTTCATGATCTTATAAAGCAATGTATTTATTCCTCACTCTCTTACACCAGTTCCACCATGATCTTTTTTCTTTACCTTGGGTATAAATTAGGTGTGTTCTTTGCTTTTTAGTTCTATGTCTTCCTTCTCACTCAGTTTTTTTTTATTGTTATAAGCAGATAGGTCACTATCTGCTTATAACAATTACACTCTCAATTATGAGAAGTAACATGGCTGGTAAAATCATCTCTTCTAAATGAGTTTTCATAACCTCCACCACAGATCAGCTCCCTTAATTTTAAATCTCACTTCCATATAATCAGTAAATACCATGACATCAAATTTCCTTTTATAGAGATTTTACTATCTTTTTTATTTTGATGTCATAAATACATGATAAAGTACTATTAAAAGACAGGAAAGCTGAATGTTATCACATATGGGGTGCAATCCATATTTGTTTCATTAACTACCATGGAAAGACTGTTCTTTTTCTGGTTTTAGAAGACCTTTTTAATGAGTGTTTTATGATGTTTCTGTTTACACAGTATTTTTACAAAAGTTACAAATAGACACAAATACCATAAATTACCAGAAAAATCATCCTCAGCTCTCTTCAGGCTTAATATGAAACAGTTACTAAAAGGGGAAATGTGCAAGCACCAGTAAAGCCTGTTTGATGAATTCCACATGTAGATTCAAGTTCAGATCTCAAATTCATTAGAAATATGAAATTCCATATCCCATCTTCATATCTTACTCAAAAATCAAGCAAAACCCAACTAGACTTATTAACAGGTCCTTATTAATAATTTGGATCATAATTTTCTCGGGAGACTTTGATACTACCAAAAAATCATGATACATGAGGATTTAAAAATCTACTAATTTCTTTGGTCCACAGTACATGAAATTTGTTACTTGGGAATATCATGACATATGATGAAACCATCAACAGTACTTCTGAGTTGGGAATATCATGATATATGATGAAATAAACAACAGTACTTCTGAGGAACAGAGAGGCTTTGATGTCATGCAGGTAAAAGCATATTTCATTTTTAGTAACTGTAATTAATACATTTATGTGCAGGTAGATTCTTAGGTCCAAACAGCAATTCATATACAATTGAAAGATAGCTAGTCAGTGAATGTTGCTGATTTAAATTGTACTGAGGGAAATAGAAGACAATACATCAAAAGCATTGAAATGCTGATTTCAGATGAGCACTGCCCAAAAATTGCTCAGAAAGCAAGAAAAGATGCCTTTGCAGAAGAAGGACTCAAAACTTTAAGTAGTTCGATTGCAATTCCTTTTAAACTATTAATCACTTGCTGGTCAAATGCCTAAGAGAGGACATTTTTGCAATATGTTTGCAGCATGGCTTTTTTTCCAAGATTTTATTAGGATAATTTTCCTCCTTATATTCTTCAATTACACTTATAGTGTGATTGATAAAACAGCTCTCTGGAAATGTAAGCTTTTATTTCTAAGATGCAAAGCCTTGTTGCTGTCAAGCTCAGATGAATATCCTAGCATGGAGAAATTCCAAACCAGAAAGTTCTTCCTATTTCCGTTATTTGATGAAAACAAAAGTCTTCAAAAGTATAGTTTTCTGTGGTATGTTTTCTGCCCCAAAGATCCAGTGTCTATGAGTACTATGGTAGTAATACCTTTTGCCAAGTACAATTTGTCCTTAAAATATTCAGTTCAAGTAGTCTCAAGTCTCAATAGTCTCAAATTCTCAATAGTTTTTGCCACTTAAATCTGAAGCATCTTATGCACATCCATCCTGTATCTTTATTAGCTGTTAGATCGATCAATTTTGCTGTGGGTAAGGAATTAGACACGTAATTATATTTATCTTGTCTCCTTAGTAATCTTACATGTTTGCATATAATGAGCTCTACAACTCTTCCAAGAGAGATGCATGTGATCAGTGAGTTGATTGAGACTGTCCACAGTAGAAATCTGAGTTTAAGGAGTGTTGCAGAACAGGATACACAGTTAAAAGTCATTTACTAGCATAGCCAAATATATCAAAGAGCATTCATCGTGCATTCTCATTCATTTCAGAGTAGTCAACTTTAACACATTTGTCAGTGCATCCTTTCTTCCCGCTAGCTGCAACTTTCCTTTCTTTGATCTCTACCCATGGAAGACCCAGTTTTAGAAAATAAATGTTCAGATTCAATTCACCAGTTTGATATAAAATTCAATCATAAACCTGTATAAAACTATGCCTAACAGCAAGCTTACCAATACATTAAGTGTATAGGCACTTGCTCATCAATCAAAGACTTCTGTAAGTGAAGGCAGTTGGAAAGTGTTATTCTCTGATTGTTTATGATGTATTTTATTAATTTTGAAGCATTTCTGGGGTTTGTCTCCTTTTGCTTATGGGCCTTCTATAGGTATCTCAATTTTATTGTGATAAAGTAAAACTTTAGAAGATAACCTGTTAGAAATCCTGCTTTGCTCTTCTATGGTCAAAGAAGTTGACTTGGGTATTTTTACATATAGAGGATGTCTTAAAAACAAAACAAAACGAAACAAAAAAAACCAAACAAAAACAAACAAAGAAACAAACAAAACAAACCAACCAACCAAACAAACAAACAAAAACAAACAAACAAAAAAAACCCAACAACTTGTTTAGCCCTCACATAACTGTGTCTCACCCCTTGAAACTTGAAAATTCTAATCAAGAAAACACATTATTTATTCAGGAGAGTCACAAAAAGCTGTTCATTCAGAAGACTGGCAGGCAGTGAGCCCTCAAGGTAAAAAATGGAAAAAAGGTTCAGATTTAAAAATAGTAGCATTTATCTTTTTTTTTTTAAAGCAAGCATATGTTGGGCCAAGGGTATTTCCAGAATAAAACTATGAGTACAGAACTTTTCAAACAAGTTCTAAAGGCTTTAATATCTTAAGCTTTACAACTGAGTAGCTTGAAAGAATATTGTGTTATTCAATCTTTTACACCATGATTTCAAACTGTACACAGAGTAGTCATAATGCAACTGTAATTACCTGCTGTAATGCAACTATTTGGTGATTCATTGCCCCAGCATTCCCTAACTCAAACAAGTTTCATTTGTTTTCACCTCACAATGATAAGCAGTTTGTAATTTTATTGAATGGTCCAAAATTTGTCAGCAAACAGAACAGTATTTTCTTTTGAACTGCATGTTCATGTATGAGAGTTATTCATAAAGAAGTGTAGGAAAAGTTTTCATTTTTAAAACCTGTGAAAAATATTGGCATTACAGAAAGTAGACTGGGTATTACAGGATAAAATTTGAATGCCTTTATTTAGAAATTAAGAAATAGATATTCTGGAAATCATTCAAAGAACAACTGAAATCTCCCAGTCTTCTCATTGGTCTGGTCAGGAATTTAAAAAAGGCTAAACAAACAACAAGAAATCAGAAACAAAAGTATCCATTTAACTAGTTTCTTTGGATGTAAGACAACTTATTTACATGTTACATAGCCTAAATAGGTCATTAATATTAGAATTCTTGCATCCACAACTACTGTAAATAATATAGCAGATTTGACTTCCCCAATTTATTCAGTATACTCACATCAGTTTGTTTTCCTTCTTAACATGAAAAACATTTCTTGCAGTGCAAATGTCATTAATACTTCAGCATAGATTAAGGTCCATTACTCACATTATTGGCTACTTACATCAGATAGACCAGGATCTGATTCTAAATCATATAAAAAAGGCTAGAAATAAAGAAAAAAAAAAAAAGTCAGTAAATGGTCCATATATCAATGAAGTTTGCATGTTAATTTGTTTATGGAAAACAAGGCTTTGCCTGGAGGCAAATTTCAGTTTGTGTCTTTTTTCAGTGCATAGTTATGTTTTTGCTTTATCACTGTATGAATTACCACTATAAACTACTGTATATTTGATGCTTGCCTATGGCTATCCAGAGGTCTCTACTAATGGAAGGCTGAACAGCATTAGGACCACATTAGAAATGGCATGTTTTATTTAGAGACTATGCTGGTAACTTACTGTCATATTTCCTTTTGCAATTTGCTTACTCTAATTGTCCATTTTTCCTTCTCTTGCTAAAGTGCAACTGTTACAAAACCCTACATTATGAGGCAGAATTGGCCCTACTAATAATGCAACACTTTCATTGCTGACTCTGATAGCTTTTGCAACTTTTTGTTACAGCATCCATTTTATTTATTTGGTCTCAAAAGTTTCAAAATTTAAACAGTATGACTATGTAAGCGGTGGGTAGACAAAGTACTGTGAAACAAGAAAAGTTACACTTTAACATGGCTTGAGATCAATGGCATCATGTGAGGGAATTTCAGGAAGCATTCCTTAATTAACTACAACTGACTACTTGAAAATTGCAGAAACTTCCTCTTGTTTGCATGATCTAAAGTCAGATTATACAAATACCTAGGAAACATATTCTTTGGAACAATCCAGTCTACTCTAATTGGAAAAAGGAGGGCTTGAACAAACAACTTTGTAGTTACATGATGTTAAAACATCACATAATTTTGTTAGAAACTGGGGGGGGGGGGGGAGGAGGGGGGGGGGTGCAGATGACTACCAATCTCACAAACAAAACCCAATGATTCATGCTAGGAAAACTTCAGAGGGTTTAAAGTACTCAAACATTATCTTTAGGAGTAACTCCCCTACAATATTTCCAAGTAATAATAATTTGAAGTAAGAAATTCTAAAATATTATGGATCTTATTTCTGAGTTTTTTATCTTTCATTATTCCTTTCCCATCAAACAAGATATGACAAACATATATGAAAAAAATATCATCTTCTTTGAAGATCATTCTGTATTTCCTAAGGAAATAAGTAAATGTGCTGCCATCATAATTAAGTCTAAAGTGAGAGTTACAGAACCCCAAGCCCTGAGATTCAAATACTATTGAGAAATTAAAAGGATCAAAATTTTTACCCATTTTTATTTCTTCTCAGAAATGAATACCTGTCTGAATCCTACCTACTAGCCAAGAGATCACCTGCATGTTTTCATTTCCTTTCTTGCATTTAAGTCATACGTGCATGTCTAGCACTGACTCACATATTAACTTTATTTGAAAGAGGAAGCAAACATATAATCCAGATCCAGTGGTCCTTAATTAATGTGCTTCATGTTGACAGGAATTACCTGGATTTTCATTCATAACAACAAGCACCATACTAGAACACATAGGTTTCATCAGTGCTTTGATTTAAAGGAACAGGCATTCAAAGTGACTGAAAAGGAAATCTGAGACTATACAGAAAATTATAAAAATATTTCCAAAGGAGGGTCAAACTATTACAAAATTATTCTTATGTTCTATCAACTAAACCTCCTGTATATTTATAGCATACTGTTTGTTATGCCTCTTGATTTGCAATGTTAAAATATTGATTATTCTAATATTCCAGAATCTGGCTATATGGTTCATGAATGAGTACAATTCAATTAGTAGACACTGTGAAAAATCTATGTGCAAAAAGACAAACGAATGCTTGGTATGAAAAACAAGCTCATGCATGAAACACTTCAAGGGAGTGAAAAGTTTATAAGGACTATCATTGCATGAATGTCACAGTATTAAGTCACACAAGTCCCAGGTGGACTCTAAAGTATACACACTTTGGATGCACCCATGACTTATCCCTGTTCGGCATATGTAAGAATCCGGACTGGAATTGAGCTGTTGAATTACATCAAAAGCATACCATCAGATTGAGACTATAAAGGGAAAACATTCATGTACTGTACAAATGCAGACCTCCTAGGCAGGTGAACCAGTTAGCATGCAAGAGAGCCGGTGCACATAGCAAACTTTACAAGTGGATCCCTGTTTCTTTATTGATACAGCTTTGTAAGGAAAAAAAATGCACAGATGTTAACTGTGCATTCAAAGAATCCCATTTTTTACATTTCAGACAAAATTAATATAAATAATGTAAATATAAATAAAAGAAACGGATTTTTGTGTTTGGGGGGGACATTTTTTGTTTGCTTGATTTTGGTTTTGTTTTGTTAAAACATCTCATCTCCTTTTCATTTTAGCTTCCCCAACTATCACCAATGTGAAACTTTAGTATGCAGTAGAAATCCAACTCTCTCAGATTATTATCAACCTGAAATTATCTTCTGCTCGTATATGCTGCTATGGTATGCCTTTAAAATCTATAGCTGCAAGCAAGAATTTGCTGCCTATTAAGTTAATGATCTACTGATGTAAGCTGTACAGTATATGCCAGGATGCTCTATCAAAAACAAAACTGAACTCTTTCTGGAAATATAAAGACAAGAGTCACTCACCTCCATAAAGCAAGGGCACTTATTCAATTGGCAGAGGGTATAGATTTATTTCCTCATCCCAAATTATGTAATAATGATAATATACTATCTTTATCACTGTGTTGGTTTTAATCCACCACTAAAATGATAATACACCACCTGAATGAAGAGATTAGTGTACACCCTGAGGCCACAAAAAAAATAAATAAAAGGAGTATTTCAGTCAGTTATCTGCTTTGTATTCAACTGCTCCAACATAAATCAGAGAAATAATAAGCTAGGTGATATGGGCACTGGGATTTTACAGTAAATGATATTATAGATGCAACTAAGGAATTTTTTTCTCATTTTATAAGGCAAGAACAAAGCCAATGTGGAGTATCACCAGGGTAAAGGTGTATATTTATATACTTTTTAAAATGCATAAAATATATGTGCTTGTAATTCTGTTATATGGATACAAGAATTGCATAGTGTGCAGCAGAGATACCCTTCAACCTGACAGCTTTAAAGAGAAATGCCTTATTATAGGTGATATGGTAGTCAGCTTTGCTGAGTGCACTTCTGAAGAGCTAAATGTTCTAGAAAAAAATGTGTCCTGGGCCAATATGCAAGTATCTACACAGATCATATTAAGTGAACTTGAGATTGAAAAAAAGACGAAATAATGTTGTCAGAAAAGTAGCTCAACGAACACAGCAGCAAGTTGCCTGTATACATAGGCTTCCTCAAGAATAAAAAAACAGATAGGAGAACATCAGAGATGGACACTAAGCAAGAACAAGCAGCAGCAACTGAGAAGCAGATCATGTCCTGAGTGACACAAAGAATTTTACAACATGTAAGCACAGATTCTGCCTCATCTGAAGAGTAGGAACCTCAGTCTACATATTCTTGCCTCCTGGTTGTCATTTTTGACAACAGGAGACTAACAGCTAAGAGGGTTGATCACCTCAAAAGTGATTGAATTTTAAAACACTCCAAGAATGGTCAAAAGTTAAGAGAAGTGATAATAATAAAAAGAAAACAAACAAAAAAAAAAAAACAAACAGAAAACATCATAATAATGAGTATTGCAAAACAGGAAAACTATCCAAAAGTAGAGTAACAATCCCATTTTCTAAGTCGTTTTTAGTTGCACTTTCTGAAAATTCAGTAGAAATGGTCAGAAACTTTCTATTTTTCTTTCTTGTTAGAAAATGCAAATTTGTCAAACTTTTTTTAAGGTATATAATTTTCAGCTGTTCTTTCCCACATAGAAATAAAAAATAAATATTAGTAAAGTCTGAAAAAATCAGTGATGAGTTTTCTCTCCTTTTTAGCTTCACTGTTTCATTATTAAACAAGAGATTTAGTATTTTCTTACTAGTTGAAAAAAGAAGAAAGTTAAAGAATTTTCAAAATGAAGAATAATGATTTGATATAATGCTATTATTCAACTTTTATTCTTTAAGGGATGTACAGAATTATTTCTCAAGGCAGTTTCAATTTTAAACACTTTCTAAAGTATCTCATGAGAGTATTTAAAATTCAAGTTGTGCTGCTTGCAATTATACAGTATACTCTTTTTCTTTTTTTCCTAATAGTATGCAGGTAGTTTAGAAACCATTTTTCCCTTCATGCTACTTCATATTTCTTCACAAATTGCTTTCAGTAGTTTTTCTCCAATAGCTGTTATAGTTGGGAATTGTCTTTACTTTTTTGTGTGTAATTTTATAGACAAAAATATTGACAATTATAAAAACAGGGAAGATATGCACATTAAAAAGGTCAAAATTAATGGATCGATGTGCTTGCTGAGTAATAGATAGGAATATTTTCTTTATTAAGATATCTCTTCCTTCTCTTGGTTCATGCTTTAAACAATCAGTAGAAAACACCTTTCCAGCTTTGCTTAGTGAAGAATAGCTTACTGCAAAAAAAAACCAGTTTTTGCGGAAGTATATATGTACATGTGCATATAAGAATTAAATAAATGCAATGTTGAGTAAGTTTAATAAAGAAATTTGCCTTAAAACTGTAAGTCAAACTATAAATTCAGATATGTTTGGTTTACTTCTGAAAAACTTAAAGATAAATGATTTATATATTTTCATTTTATAACTCTCTTTACGATGGGAACTGAGTGAAGTGAATTGTTCTGTAAGTAATAAGTTACGAGATGTTGAAACATATGTTGTAAAGCTCAGTGTCTTGAATTCTGAACTCAGTTGTTCTGGCTTATTCTTTACAGATGGACTCACGTAACTTCTGTTTAATATGTTTTGCGTTATCAAAGCCCTTAAGAAGATGTTTAGAAACTAAACCTTTTGCAACTTCTCTATAAAGGCAGAAACAAAGCTGCACAAATTTTCTTAGCTCTATTCCAAGGAAACCTGGTGTCATAAGGAAATATCAAGTGTTAGTGGTAATCAAGAACTGGTTAAGAAGCTTTTTCACAAAAGTATGTAGAAGTTTGGACACATCCAAAATCTTCAGAACTTTAAAATCTTCATGAACAGACTTTTCATATAGTGCCAAGCAGGTGATTGAAGTGTTAAAAGAGCTCCCAGTAGCATTAGAACATTTTCATTTATTGGCAGACCAACAAGTTCATCTAAGATAATAATGTTACCAAACTTGTGCCATTACTTTGAGTAAAAACAAGAATAAAGTTTATAACCTGTTTTATTAGAAAGACCAGTTGTTTCTATCTGCTATTTCTGAAAATTAACATTTTTCTTTCTATTTTTCTTTACTTTTTTTTTCATTTTTTCTAGTAAGCTCTCCTTCTTTTCAAACATCAAACTCCCACACTTGTTGGCTAATGATTGTTTATCCACAGAAACCAAGAGTAAGATTTAATTTTTTTATATATATCTTGAGCATTTCATATTAATTTCACAAATATATTGTTCATAAATTTGTGGAAACACAGAGTTTTTTCTTTTTTTCTAATTGATTAATGCTTCCATATTTTACCCAATTATAAGCACAGTATACATGCAACAAGATAAGCCCTCTGTTAAGTATCAGTAGAATAATCCCAAGACCAGTCATGTCTGGTAAATCCTTAAAAGCCTGTACTTCGGAAATTCTTCCAGCTCACTGCAGTAAGGAGCATTCCTAAAGATGGTTGCGGTGCCCATCAAAACAGAAGAAAGAAACATAAAACCACAATAGTTTCACCTGACTTAGAGGCATTTTGCAGCATGTTTATTTCCTCTCCAGAAACAATACTGTATTTTGAAAATTTGTCAGTAAATAACACAGTCTGTCACCAACTGAAATCCACCATATCAGTTCTTCTCAAGTCTAGGTCCTTGTTCTCCAAGGACAACGATGTAAAGGTTCAGGAATAGGAGAAGCAAAGTGTGACTGTGATGTTTTCTGTTTTGATACAGTGTAATATCTGTTCATAGGTTTCACTCCAGTCATGGTCCTCTAAAAGGACTTGACCCTTTTAAAGGAAGGGGAAATTATTGTATGGTTTCAGAGATCTGATCTGTCTTCAGACACTGATGGTTTGCAGAGTTCTTTCCACAAATGCAAAGTAAACCAAGAGTCACATATTAATTCTACCAGACAGGTACTAGAATGGGACAAAGGCAGGAACAAACGATGCTGGGTAATGTTGTAAGCTCAAAGAGAACTTTGAACTTGAATTTGACATGATGTGGATACGAATTCAGTGAAAAACCATAAAGTGCAATCAGCAAGGAAGATAATTTGACTTTGGCATCCCTTTAGGTTTTTGAAGAGAAGTGAATATAAGAAAAAAGAAGTAGCTCTGGGGGGAAAACCAGAATAATCTAGAATTACTTAGGGAGAATGAACAGTGGATGTCAATATGGCTTTGTATGAAAGGTGAGCAGGAAAACCCTATGCTGTAGACAGAAACACTGATAAGAAAATTACTATTAATTGTTTCTCACATGTAAAAGTGGTTTCCATGTGACAGTTCAGATTCCATGTGACAGTTATAAATAAGCTAAGCTAAAAATAAATAAAAATCTCTACAAAAGAAAAAGTAATCAGTGATACATTTGAACAGAAAGTCTCAAGATTATGGGTTATTATATTCCTCTTAGTGAAGAAATAGTAACACTGGATTCATGGCACTTTCTAATGCTAATTCCTCAGCTAGTCATAACATTTAAGCAAAAAGGGGGGGAAAGAACATTATTGGATTCAATGTCAGAAAATGTAAGAGAAAATTGATTTTTGTTCCTCGAGCAAAATACCTGCAACAATTTATCAGTGTCTAAATTTAGATTGCACGCCCTTTGTGGGAGAGGCTTTTTTTTTATTTTGTGCACTTTATATCAAGCACCAAAGAGCCATATGTACTGATAGTGCTGTATAACTAAAATAACGTTTATAAAGCCATCATTTACAATACTAAATGCATTTTCAAGTTGTTATAGATAGGCCTTCTGTTTTGATAGGTCTTCTCATTGTCAATCTATGTTAATTATTGTTTTTGGTTACTGAAAATCTAACTAGATTGCATGGTGGATGGTGTCTTGCATCACAATTGGGAAACCAAACTGGAGACCATGAAGACGCTGTGCTGAACATACATGTTCAAGGCCCTATACTCAATGTGTTTTAAGAAATACATTTTAAACCGAAATTTTCTGAAATTGGTAAATTGTATGTTTTTGACAAAATATTTCTTTTGTTTATGAAGAGATAAATTCTTTCTAAATACTCTCTTGCGTGTTACACACTATGTGATTTAAAGGTAACTTTCTATTTGTGGCAAAGATTGCTTTGTTTCTATTTTTATTACACCTTATTTGCCCAGTTCTTAACATTCTGGATTTTCTCACCCAGGACAGAAATTTGCCTCTTACCAAAGCAGAAAAAATTTATATTTAAAAAAAAAAAAAAAAAAGAAAAAATAGACCTCACTCTTTTTGAGACAGTTAAAACCATTTTACTGCAAGTGAGCATTTCCTGAGTCTGACAAATCATGGTTCTAATCCTGCTCTGGTGAACAGATTCAAGATCTAAAAACTTTCGTGAACCAAGATTTAGTTGAAGAATCCATTTGTGTCTATGAAAATATCTACTTTTTACTTCAGGGTTTGGGGTTTGGGTTTTTTGAGTTGTTTTGTTATTGGTTTTGGTTGGTTGGTTTGTTGGCTTTCTCAGGGTTTGTTTTGCTTGATGGTTTGGTTCTGGGATTTTTTTTCTTCTATTTAACTAGTATTTTGGAGCAAATGCAATGTTGAATCAATTAATATACTGAATGTAACAAGAAGTCATAGGAATATATTTGACAACTTTTGATTGTTTCCAATCTGTTTTATAATTATAAAAGACAAGGAGTGTGGTCTTTATTCTTGCAAAGATAGAAAGATTGAGGAAATTCGCACAACCATTAATTTTTTATCATTCATGGGAGATAGAATTCCATTCAAAAAACAAGAGGTATGAAAGGAGGCCATTATCAAAGTGGTCTCCTTTTAAACAAAGGAAATAATGAACCAAAATGAAGGTACTCCAGCCTCACCCAGTCAACATTAAACAGCATGCATTTTGGAGGCTAATATCGCTGAAACATCTTTGGTGCCACTAGGAATTTAAAACTGCTTCTTGCAATTTCTCATAATGAAAATTGCTCCCTAACTCCCCTCTCTGAAAGAGTTCAGTGCAAAAGGATAGTGTTATTGATATCTTTCTTTATCTATTTTAATCTTTACAATTTTGATTTTTGAGTTGTGAATATATTTACAGAGCTGCAGGAGATTGCCTTAATTCTCTCTGATATAATGGAACAGGTCTGTCCTAAGTGAAGCACATCTTGAAAAAAATCATCATCTCAAAATAAGATACAGAGGTATGTTTCTTGTTAAGTTTTATAATTAAAATCTCAATTAATCCTATGCTCATTTGCTTTCTTTCTTCTCAAAATGAGAGGACTAGACTGTACAGAAGGAGATTTTTGGAAGCGTTCATCCTTTGTATCTCTTTTAAGT
>JAWWMP010000165.1:44078933-44121334 GCA_035047865.1 Dendrocincla tyrannina | reverse complement strand
TTTTAAGTCATAATATCATCCTAAAGAAACAATTTTCTGTTAGAGTGAGTGTTTGTTTATTATCAGATACCCCATCACCTTTGATCAAAAAGGCATTAATGTACCTCAGAGCATTCTCTGTTCACTGACACTGTAATTTTTGCATTAAGACTCATGTTATGATTGATGAGTTTGACATAAGCAGAACAGCCTCTGGCCCAGAGAGACTGTAGCTACTAAGACAGACCCAGTGGCGGGCATGGCTGAACAAATGCTCCATGCTGAAACAGAAATGTTGGGAAGGATTTCAGCGTCTTGTTTGTTCAGGAGTATGGATGACATGTCCTTGAGGATTTGGGATTTGGAGAACTGGGGAAACACAGAAGTTCCTGTTAAGGTTATTGTCAGGGTTTCTTATTTTATCCTTTGCCTTTCCTCACCTTCTGGCCGTCTAGTTGCAGGGCAAAACAGCATCACCAGAATACTCCCTACTGTTTGTTAATCTGATTGTGTTTGACTGACTGGCTAAAGGAACTGGAAAAATATTTGTCTGAAGTAAGTATATCTTACTTATTCTCATCCAGAAGGGCCTATCTTAGTCAAATTGTCATGGAAACCCATTTTTAACCTGTTTATTTCAATTTCTTTAATTCCAGAAATTTTTAGCCTGTATGATAATTTGCTGCCTTTTTTTATTTTTTTTTTTTTTCCTTATTCAGTGATGACATGGTCATTGGCTCAGTGAAAGTGTCTTGGCTCAGTGTCTTGAGGAAGCTGTGAGCCAGGTGGACATAAGCAAGCATGCATTATATAAAGAGAGGGAAATATGGTAAGTGGACTACAAAGGTAACCACTACACAAAGCAGTACATGTGTTCCAGGGGAAGAAGTAGTCCCACATACACTGTACTCCCACAGCAGGCAGGGTGCTTAAGAAGGATAGGAACATATCTTGGGATCCAAAGAGAATGAAGATGCACATCCATAACTGGGACTTAGTACACTGACAATTATTATATTGAAGGAAAATACTAAATGAAGAACAACTGTATCTCACATGTTATTTTGGTTATGTTTCACAACCACTGTTTATGTTCTGTAAATTCCCTGGCTGAAGGCAAACTTGTTCAGAAATATCTAGCAGTCAGACTAATGGCTTTAGTTTCTTCAGTCAGCTCAGTGACCAAGATTGATCTTCACAGGTACCAAAGAACAGGTTCTTGGATCAGATTTCAACTCTCCAGGAGTTTAGATTGGCAGAAACTAGTGTTTGACTCTTCTTATTAGAACCAGCTGTAAAATTCACCAAGACACATGAGATCTCTTTCTAGTCATCCCACAGAACACAGCTGTACAAATTCAGAGATTTTTCATGTTCATCTCAGAGAAAAATGCTGGTTCAAAGTTCCTTTCATCTGCAACAGTCCTTGGTATCTTTTTTTGCATCTTTTTTTAATCTGCCCTGGACATAATCTTCTTGTCTGATAAAGAACCTTAGTGTACTTGTATTTTTTTCCTCCTTTTGGTATAATGAAATGGGAAGAACTACTTTCCTTCAGGGAACAACATTTATTGCATGGGCATTTATTTCCTTAAGACTGGACTGAGTTGAATCCAGAAGTCCCTCATTGTGGAAAATCAACTTTAGTCTTACATGCAAAAAACATTTTGGCTAACATTTTATTATCATTGATATTTACTTGTATGACAGTAAAGTCAAGGGCTGAATCTGCTTTTTTCTGCTTGGAACAGAATATAATCAAACATTTACATAATACCAACAAGAACCTGCAGAATTCTTGCATGTGAACAGATGTCTTTCATAAAATACTTCTCTCTAAATCATTAGGGCAATTAACAACATCTTTATTGTCTTTAACTGAGTGCCCAAAATGTTTATGCAGCTAAATAACATGCATTAGAAGTAGAATTTAGAAGTAACATGCATTTTACTTCTAAATACATTTAGAAGTTAAACCTTGTACATAACACATATGTATAGTCTGCGTTTCCTAGGCTCTGACTATCACAAAGAATAGGCATATTATCAATAACAATTATTTTCCCCTTTCTTGCATGTGTAGGGCAAGAAACTCTGGAAAACAAAGAAACTGATATCAATATTTTGTTGTTTAAGAAAAGTGAAAGCAAAGTACCCATTATTAGACTTCATTCTTGGAATTTGCCACAACTGTTTTGACCGCTCTGCCAGTGTTTCATAACCACAGTGTCTCTATGTAATCTAGAAGATTTGATTTCATGTCGAGTTTTACTTTCCTACAAACCCAGGAAAAATACTCTTTTCTAATTCAGGAGCTACAAATGTATGCCACCTAAGAACATGCATTTCAGAGCATCTTGAATCTTAACTGCAAAATATAAAATTCAAATTCTGATTCCATTTATTGCCTGGAAACATTTTATTAGCATCCTCTGAAACTCTACCACTTGAATAGGAAATGGAATATGATAATAATAAGTAAACAGAAGAATTATTGAGTCATTCATGAAAATTACTCCTTTTAGACTGGAATCAAAATGAAAAAAAAACTCTTTTCTCCTTTTACATAATAACTTTATAGTATTTCATGAACATTAACACTTACAACAGCAACTTCCATCTAGAAACTTCAAAGATTCCAAATGACAAGACTATCTACTAGTGTGTTTGTGTTGACTGGAACTTAAGGTAGGTAACACCAGGATAAATTTAAGAGGAAGGGAAGATTTAACTCAGAGACAGTCAGCAGAACACTTTTCTGACAAAAAACATATTCTTCTACGTCAATCCTATCTCCCACTGCATGCTAGAACTGACCTATTAGTTTTGCCTACAAACTACGTTATATATATATATATACACACACACATATATGTTCCAACTATTTATGTAAAAATGCAGATGTGTACAAAGTATGACCAACTAAATTAATGAAGCTTATAGCTTACCAAACATACACTCCAATATCTGTTGGGGGGAAAACATAACAGGACATAAGCAATCCCAGAGATAGCTGGAATGTGTTGATGATAACTTCTGCAAGTAATACAGAAGCCAAAGAGAAGAGGTGCTTTGCTGCACCTTGTTCTCACGAAAAAGAAGGGGCTGGTGGAGAATATGAAGCTCAATGGCAGCCCGGGCTGCAGTGACCACGGAATCATGGAATTTGAGGTCCTTGGGACAATGAAGGGGGAACATGGCAGGCTCAGTACCCTGGACTTCATGACATCAGACTTTGGCCTCTTCAGAAATCTGTGTGGTACAGTTTTATGGCATAATGCTCTGGAGGGAATAGATGCCCAAGAAAGCTGGTTGATATTCAAGGATCACAACCTCTAGGCTCAGGAGCTTGGAGGATCCCAACAAAGAGGAAACAGACAAAAATAACAGGAGGCCTGCATGGGTGAAGTTTGCCAATGATGTTAAACTGATAGGAGCTATCGACACTATCGAGAGAACAGATGCCCTGCAGGGAGAACTTGACAAAGTAGAGGGCTAGGCAATCACCAACCATAGAAGTTTAACAATAAAATATTAGTATAGTTGCATGTAAATTACTGGAAAATAAATATATGGAGAAATAAACAATCAACACACCTGGCTTCCTTTTAAAAAGAATAAAATTTATTTGAACACACAAGACTGAGGAAGTTGTTTTTAAAAATATCTCATCATGGAACAGTAATTGGCCTATACTATATCACAATACTTCTAAAGAATCAAAGGAATTTGCAATTGCCATTTTGAAATGTTGATTTTTAAATTATTTGCTGTCATCCTCTATCTGGTGTTCCAACTTAAATGTACATCATACTAATGCTTACAGAAACTAATTTTTCAATACATATAACAAATATTTTTTTTTTCTCTGTGTTTTGCCCTAAAGGCTTTAACCTGGAAATAATGAGAAGACTCACACTCAAAGCCAAGGACTCAGTTTCCGCTGAATGTGTACAATCAAATCTTTGCCATGATTACCTTAAATGATTGTTTCAAGAGATGGGGATCACAGATCTAAAAGCCGTTACACCTTTACAATCTGTACTGAAGAATGATCATACAGAAACTATTAGATCTGTTTTGTGTTATCTGCAGAGCTTCCTAAACCATTAGTAAGGGAGTCACTCAAACTTAGTTTGGTTAGGTCAAAAACGCCTTAGGGACGATTCCAATGAAGTGTATTTGACTAAAACCAGGAAACTAAAGTCAGGAACTGATGAGGCAATTAAATAGTGCAATGGCTCTAAAACAAACAAACAAAACAAAAACCAAAGCAAAACAAAACAAAAACGAAAGCAAAACAAAACAAAACCAAAAGGAGGATCAGATGCACAAGTTGGAGAAGTTATCCAATTCTTTGAATACAGATTCAGAAACAGAGTTTTCTCTTTCAGAAGAAACTGTACTGGGGTAGGTCAAATCTCCATATCTGAGGTTTGAATTTCAGTTTGGACATAGCAGCAGAATTTGTACAAAGATTTCTCTCAGTGATGAGAGGAGTTACATGGGCATCTAGAGCTGATCTTTCTCTACTCTTAAATTCCAGGAGTTAGTGGGGGGAAAAAAACCAGTAGTAAGTAGCAACATACATAACATGTTCAAGGTAGCATTTTGTCCAATGCTAGGCTGGAATTAAGAAAGATCAACTCAGAAAATTTGCTTTCAGCCCAGACATAGTACCCAGTCCTGAAGTTTTACAGTTTGAGGGGTTTGTGTTAGAAATATCATGCTGGGTTGAACATGTTATGCTACACTACTCAGTCTGACTAAACAGTACTTCAAAAGCGCAGTGAGTCTAAAAGGACTAAACCTGGCCTAGAACAAAGGAGATGCAAATTTCCATGTAGAGTCATTGATAGAGTTGTATTTCAGGCAAAGGAAAATGCAAACAGAAAAGGGAGTGTGTTTTTGAGTATGGTGTATTTGACATAAAACAGGAATCACATCTGGTTAGTGGAAAGCTTGTTTGCTAAAGTCATTATCACCTCTTTCTCTTATTCCTATATCTAAGCGTTCTGCCATTCTTCTTCTTAAACCTGAAACACATGTCTTAACCCAGCATATTCTTGTCTCTTTCAAATCCCTCCTATCAGATGCAATTAAATAGATTGCATATAACTTAGGGATAAAAAACAATGGACAATTGAAATCTCAGACACCCAAAAATCATATATTAACTTTCTGCACTAATCCCTCCAATAAGCCTTTATAGCACTGTGAAGAGATAGCCACAGAACTAACACAGAACACAGCCTCTGCCACAGATTTTAAGAGTGAAAACAATGAGGTGGAAGCAAAATGAAAAAATGCAAACCCACATTTTCTACAAGTCTCTCTGTACTTCAGGTTAAATGCTTTTCATATGGACAAAACTAATTTTTTTTATTTCTTAACCTGGATAATTTTCAGAGACAGATTTTGTAGCCTTTTACTATCTTTCCACCGTAAGTTCATTTTTGTTACAAAAAAATCAATTAAAGAAAAATGTGGATAGTGCAGAAAATATTGCTTAAGAACTGAATCACACTGAGGCAGCAAAGGACACCTCCTGATGCAGATTGCTGTTTTCATAGATTGGTTCTTCTCAAACAAGCAGATACCTGTAATTTCTTCTTCTGGTTCCGTGTCTCCATACAGGGGAGAAACAACCAGAGCACCACACACTCAGCTACTTCCGTTCTGTAATGTGACATTTTGAGAACTGGTTGAAATCTCCTAGTGAGATAAAACTTTACAAAAATCTTCCATTAAAGTCCTGCTTAGCAGATTGCAAAAATGGCAAGTACCTCACTGAGGATAGTTACACTTTGCTTCATAACAGGCTATTTGGTACTGTGAGCCATTTCAGTTGTAGAACTAAGTTAAGAGGCAATTCATTTTGTTGAAAAATGTCAAGTCAGCTTTCATATTAAAAGATATGTAAATAGACTTCTGAACAAACATTGGGTGCAAATGGTTTTACCTTATTAGTTACAATAATATGATTATATCTTTTGTCTGAAAATGCGACTATATCTGAAGCACTGTAGTTTTTGGTTTGGTGTTTTTTTTTTTTTTGTTTTGTTGTTGTTGTTGTTTTCTTTGTGGTTGTTTGTGGGTTTTTGTTAGCTTTTTGGGTTTTCTTTTTTTTTTTTTTTTTTTTTAAATTAATATCCTCTAAAGTAAAAGAATACTCCAAAAAAAAAGAGTAAAAAAAGTAAAAGAAACTCCAAGTCTCCCATTAGTTCTGGTGTTTGGATTAAAAAACAGGGGAAATCCATGACTAAATCTACAACAATAACATAAAACTGATATGCTGAGGAGTTCTTAGAAATATTGCTAATTCAATGATGTTGTGTAAAATGTTACTCAGAGTTACTTACCTCCATTCTGCAATGAAATAATTACTATACGGCTGATTCTATATTGTCTGAAATTCACTCTGCAAATGGTTTTTCTGCAATGATTTCAGTGAGCCCTAAAAGAAACAAAAATAAAATCTCAACAAAATAATAGCTGTTCTTGCTCTGCCAAATGTTATCAAAGTCAAGAAGCTGAACAAACACTCTTAATCAAATGAATAAAATAAGAGAAATGTAGATATTTACTGAGAAATACTGATAGTGACTTGCATGTCCCTATTTTGTTCTGTTGAGGGTATGAGTTGCTGAATCTTAAATGGAAATCTGGGTTATTATAGGTAGAAGAAAATACTTGCATTTAGATCCATGAAGATAGAAAGGTTTCAAACACCAGCTGAAATCAATGAGTTTGAAATGTTTAGTACTCCTTCTCTGGAGTCTAGAGTTCCACAAGTTTTTGTTCCTTAAATAATTACTAAACACAGAAACAGATTTATAAGTACTATCATTATTATAATGAGACAAAATGAACATTTTTAATAAATATACTGAAATTATATTTATACAAGAAAAAATAGGAGGTTACAATCTTTAGACTGTATTTGAGTATCTTTTGGCCATAGATTCTGACTTCTGGGTAGGAAAGGAGGAGTAATCTGGTCAAAGTAAGGAGAAATGATAGGGGATGGGCAGAAATGCAACTTGAAAGGTTTATCAGCACACACTCGAGACGAACCATTCACCTATTGTTGATTTTAGAGACTGAAGTGTTCTCCTAAACTTTTCTTACATATTTACGTATCGTTAAGGGCAATGATTAAACCAGCAGTGGCCAGTGAACATTTTGAACAAAAACAGTTCCATTACTATCACCACCACATTAATTTGCCAGAACCACATTTCTGATTGCTTACTAGTGGCAAAGCTCAAACCAGCCTAAATTTCCTGTATGTAACAAGGTAATATTTAATTAGAAATTCTATTTAATCTGATTCTTTGCCATTATACTTAAATCATTTAATCCATAATATACCATACTTATCCTTTATATGAATTTGAAGCATTTCAAAGAAGACTTTAATTAAATTGCAGCTTCTCTTGGTAGTGTAAAATACACAAAAGACCTTGACACTGTGTAAGCACTGAGCAGCAATAATGTAGTCATCCCTGTGTTAACAACATTGTTTTAGCACAAGACATAGCCCCACACTAAGTACCATGAAGAAAATTAATTCTGTCGCAGAGAAACCAGTACACAGATGAAAAGTGTGAAACACATTAACCACTAGAGTGTTCACAGTGGCTTTTCAGTTCTAAAAAGGATTTTTTTTTTCCTACTGCAAAAAGGCTACACTTTACAGCAGAAGCACTTAAGCCTTGGTAGATCTATTAAATGCCACAGAATACACTTTCTATTCCTGAGTGCAGCATGTTTTAGAAGTTACTCTAGTAAATAGTGAGGTTACTTTGGGCATTGCTGTCAACTTGTATTGCAAAGTGCATCTACTGTAGACAGCAGAATAAAAACTGGGTAAGGGAAAACAGGGCAGGTTTTGTGTCAGTAATACATACATTGCCATGCTTACTTCTGGAACCAGGGATGACCGAGCAATTTTAAAGAGCGTATTTAGTGTTTGGGAGCAATACGAGGAAGATTGGAAATTTGTATTGTACCAAATCCTTCTTGACTTGAAATACAGAACAAACTGTTCCATGATGCACATATCTATACATTCTGTTTCACAGATGTTCCAGAAGAAGAAAAAAACAAATCCATCAAACTCCAATCTTTACAGTTGCCTGATATTGTAGAAAGGGAGGATCATATCAAATTGTTTATAAATTTCTCTTGTTGAAAATTTTATTTGAGTTAGATTGAGTAGGGGATTTGAATCCACCTCAATGGACAATGATCTAGTGAAAGATACTCCTGCTTTTTGTCATATATAGATTAGTACATAAACAGAATTGCATATTGGGAAAAAAAAGAAACAAACATAGAGATGGTTAGGGTTTGACACTTCTAGAGTCATACTTTAAAAATTTCATCATAAAATTGTTTAGAAACATATAATCTTAATCTCCCCTCAGTCCTGGACATTCTACTTTTTAGGTCAAAATACAAAAATACTTTTCACTGCTGTTTATGTATTTCCTCAGCACCACTGCTTCCCAGGCTGTTCCTCAGGAAATCAAATCAAAGTAAGAAGACTGATAACCAAATCCAGAAGAGCAACAGAACTATTAACATTCAGTCATGTCAATGATTTTAAACCAACCACTCTTGGATTAGGTTTTTCTTTATTGGATGGAGGAGATATTCCACTGATACAAAGGAAAAACTGTGACTTGGATTTATTAAAATAGTCTACTTATATCTAGTATTTGGTTACCCAAAGACATAGAAAATAAGGAATAACTGCCAAATCTGCCTCCTAAAACATACTGACAGAGATGACTAAGGCTCTATGTGTGGTCTGGATGGTCTGCACTGGGACACCAGTGCATTGCTCTAATGTTCTTCCCTGTATGTCCAACCAACTGTCCTGCCTTCCTCTGTGGTCTCCTGGTCACTGTTTCTCCAGGAGAGCACTTCTCCATGCAAGACTGAAAATGAAGGGTGGCAGAGGCAAGCGGCCACCTCAGAACTTCCCCTGGTTCCTGAGATGTGCAGATGGTTTCTCCTTCTTCTCCTGCTTAGACTAAGCTGCATAAATCCCTGCATATAGGATTATGAGAGGAACGAATGACTCTTTCATCGTTTCTGATCACAAAGTGTTAAACAAACAGCACAACCCTGCCTGTAGAGTACATCTGTGGGCAACAGCTCTATAGTAAATTGTCACAAATGTATCCACTGGGTGATCTCTTTAAAGAAACATGGTCAGAATATTTATGTCCAACCTTGGAATTTGTACCAAGTACTGAAAAAATAGTCACTATTAACAGCATATGACTTGTCTACCACTTATAAAAATATTTATTGTTTACTCTTTTTTTTTTTTTCTTCAGTGTTAAACATGTTAAAAACCAAGCTTATGGAATGCAAGGTGAGAGGTAAGTTTGACTAAACTCAGTCATGGTTTCTCCTGAGTATGCCATTATGTCCCAAGTTATGCCATATTGTAAATTAAATTATAGCTGTTCCTGGTGAGAATATTGGTGGCTGTGTGAAGGATTTATACTCTTCTCTTCTTATTCATCACATATTTAGAGATACAAAATGACATAAATTTACTCAGACAATTATCTTGTATAAACCTGTTATATACACAATAAATTATTATTAAGTAAATGTATTTGACTTTTAAATAACAATGCAGAAACAATATAATGATCAGAAATAATTGTAATACAGTGGATTTCCTCCATGAAAAATTACTGATTAATTCTTATTCAACTTGTTCAGTCATCTAAATTTGACAGTGAGATCTCTCAGTGGCATTCAACACATCACCTCTTGCTTTGCAGTGAAATTAGGTATCCACTCAACACTAAAGCGCCTGGCTGTTGTTTCACCACTTAACTCTTAATGCTTTTAAAATCCATTAGCCCTCATGCATCTTATTTAGATTGACAATGCTGTTGTACAGAAGGAAGAGTTACCATTAAGTCAACTGGAAGACACAACAAAATAAAAAAGTTACTGTTAAAACCTGAGATTTTACATGCACTGATCAGAAATGCCTGCTACAATATAAGTGTAAAACAATGTAAAAAATATAGGAATGACAATATGTTTCCTGGGCTGAAATAAAGAACATTTGTATTAGTGTCCCTCTGAATTACTTTTTCTGTTTTCTCAGAGAATTGAAGTAGATTGATGTCTGGTATAATTGATTAGGTATTAACATTAGCTGAAGATGACACGAGGTGGAAATGATAATACGTATGACTTATTATAGCTATGTGCACTGTATAATGCAACACCAACCAATTATTACTGGCTGTATTAGCTCTCTGCATTGAAGCTGATCTCAGGTCTGATATACAGGAATTTATTCATCCTGCAAAATCTTGACCAAACAAACTTACCTATTTTATATAATTTAAACAAGATGTACATGTTTTATTAGAAGTCACATCATAGTAGAGAACAATCTTGTGAATCTCCTCTAAAATATTAGTCTGGTTGCCTTAAGGAGAGAGGAAAAAAAACTCCAGGCAACTTTTAGTAGGAGCTAAGTGAGCAGGAGCTTTAATGAGCCTCCAGGCTTCAGGAATACATTTACACAGGATTCCCCCGCCTTAGACCTGAGTTTCAAGATTTTATAATAATGTCTATCCAATCCCATTCCATTATTTCCCCCAGTCCTGCCCTGTTCACCCCCGGCACACCCCGTCGGGAATTGGGTCTGGGGGCTCGGGACCATTCCTTCATTGTCATTCACAGCACATCAGGTCCTTGGAGGCCTTCTAAAGCTTCAGATTTGGAGGTCCTTCTGTCTATGTCTTTATCTTGTGGCTTTATGGCGCTTCTCTGCAATTCTACCTTGAAATAGAGACTAAACAGCTACTGGGATTATAAGGGGCTGATATAGGATGGGGTTTGTATGTATAAACATTCAGCTACTGAAGTTATTTTACTAGTACATTAGATCTACAATAACTTCTAACACCTATAAAATTGAAAAATCAAAAATCAAAGAAACCCTTAGGCATCAGTCTCTGATTTTGGAAATGGGCAGAAAATTATCTCAGATCTTAGTGCAAACGCGTTTTGACTTCAGAGAAATAAGTAACTATTCCTTCTCAGAAACCTTTGGATTCAATAGAATTCTAAAAATGCTACAATAACAACTCTCCAAACCACTTCAAATCTCTAAGTATAGCTTAAAAGTATGTTTTAAAGTTATTTGGATTTTTAATAGATCTGACTTCAAAATAAACCCAGGTGCTGTACAGGCTGGCCTCATGGACACTCAAAATAGACCAGGCTCTGTGGCTTACCAAAATCCCTGTAAAAACTTCAAATAAAGGCATAATCTGAACTCTTCTAAATTTTTAAACCTTTGGGGTAGTTCATATTGGAATCATGACTTCATTATCTTGGCCTGATCTTTAATTTTTAAGGGTTATCCTAAGAAACAATATGAGAACCATATATTCTAAGAAACACTTCATTTAAGAAAACATCTTCATAAAATGATACATTTTCCATATCGAGGGACTTAAGTTCATGGTTTGCTGTTGGTGTGACACACAGCATGGCTGCCCTATTGCAATTTTGTTTCTTGACAATAATTTTTAGGAATTCAGAGACTCCAGAAGTATAAAATTTCTGAGTATGGTTTTATAGCTCAAAAATTCCATCTCTTTCAGCCATATAAGAATGGATTTTTTTTATATACCATCTTTTCTCAAAAATTAAAGCATTCCTGAAGAAAAAAAAATATAATTCTCTTATAGGAAGATAATTACAGAGATTTGGGCAGCAGAATTCAAAAATGGTTCACTAAGGCAGGAGAGAACATGTACATAAAATTGTTAAAGGAGAAAAGCAGTGCAGAACAGCATGAACTGTGGGCTCTAGGCTGGATCAGGACAATGTGCATATATAAAACCCAGACTTTGTCACAGTTCTTGCTTTAGTGGGAGAAGGCTCTTTCCCTATTGCTCCTGACAGCACCCTGCAGCCACTGCCGTGTACCATGCTTTCAGAAAGTGTGCAGACATAATACTAACGTAGTAACCTTGTACTCATCAGTTGAATTTAAAAGCATTCATGTATGTCTGTTCTCTCTAGAATTAGGAAAAACAAACTTTTTCTTGTGGGCAAGGCAATTGGTGCACATACTAATGCTATTCGTTGAAGTAGCAAGATGCCAATACCTAATGCAGGAAAAATTGAATTGGACTAAAAGCTCTATGGAAGAGTGTTACGATCCACTCCAGAAGGTCAGGATAACCCAGGTTCTTGTTAATAAATCCCTTGGGGTGGATTAGAGTGAAATGACACTGAATACTCAGTGTTTGTAAACATATATATGTAGGGTTTATTTTAGAACAATTTTGTTTCAAAGGTAAACAGGTATGTTGCCATTTTGGGTGTTATCATCTATAGTAATACAGCAATATTAAAGCACAACACTTAAGGAAATGTATAAGGGAGAGAAAGAAAAAGAAAGGAAAAAAAGGTCCTAAGATTTATACAGTCACCACCCACTGGATCCAGCGATAAAACTCGGTAGTTGCATCTTCCATGTCTGTTTGTTGAAGTTATGCTTGCAGATCTGTGGAAGTGATGGTCTTGATCCATTGGGGTTTGGGTACTCCCCTCCCCCCAAAACTCAAAGACTTCATGAGTTATTATACACTTGAAACTCAGGTGGGAGCACCTTGTTCCTCCCTTGACATAGGGAATTTTAAAATGAATAGTGCCATGAGACATGTCGTAGGATTTCTCATTAGTCTCTGAGACCTCCTAAGACTCAGCATCCATCATGATCCATCATGGGCCAGCATTTGAGATGAATAGCCTAGGCCAGATGCAAAATGTCTTCAAGGTACCCTGGAGAGGTTTTTGTAGCAGAGTCATCATGTAAGGGAGGACATTGGTATAATAAAGAGGATTCGCCTCTTATTAGCCTCCTTATCTGCCAATCCAGTTTGCAGCTTCAGGTACACACACCCTTCTACACCACTTCCCTGATCTGAAGGCCCTTTAGAAGTAGGCAGATTCAGGGAGGGGTAAGATTTGCTGGGTGAGCAGCTGTTTCTTTTCAGTCTGCTGCAGAGAACAAAAGTCTTTTGGTGATCTTAGAATGTTTAAGCCATTAACTATTTCAGTCTCTGGCAAAGACAAATGAGCAATGAACAAAAGGAATAAAGGTGGGGTTTTTTGCTTATTTGTCTATTTTTGTGTATTTTCTCTTCTAATTTGTTTATTAAATAAGAAAAAAACAACAAAAACAATGTGACTGTAACAAACTTAGTTGTTTAAGTGGACAACATTATTTTTATTTTAAGATCTGGTTTTAAAAGTGTATTTCAACAAACACAGAGCTTACCTTACCATCAAGAGAAATCAACAGCTCTTTCAAAACTACTGTATTCTATACTGTTTGTCAGCAATACTCTTGCTAAACAAATTCTGTGTGTTAGGTAGGTTTTAAGGTTTTTTGCTTTCTACAAGCACACATACACTTCATGGAACAACACCTATAAAGGGAAAAAGATATGAGTAAAAACTCATAGACTGCACAAGAAACCCCCACAAGTCAAAAAAAAAAAATCCTAGCTGAAATTATTTCAGATTTTCTACTGATGAAATAATACTAATATCAGTGACAGCAAAAATAATCAAATTAATAATAATTTTATACATTTCATCCATAGAATCAATCAATTTCTTCACCTTTATCACCTTTATTTATCACTTTTTATTTATCGCCTTTCCTCCTTACAATCCCTATTGTAGATCTCCATGTGGAAGGGAGAAATTACTGATTGATTGAGTAGTTTATTTCGCATAAAAAGTTACATGGTAGCCAGAGAACAGGTTTAGAACTTAAAAAGACTGCTAAATTCCAGAGATCAAGTTTGAATTGAGCCAAGAGGTGTTTAATAGAAAGAAGCACTTCAATAATTTTCTTCCTAGTGTAAAAAATATTTATTTATTTAAAAAAGATGAATATCAAGATTTAACACATTTTTCTGAGTAAATCATTTTTGTTGGGAGAAATACTATTCCCCTGACTCCAACTGTTTCATCAATATAAGATAGTGATTTATTATACCAACAGTCATAGTGAGCAATATGAGTTTGAGTAGCAAAGTTATAAAGTACTTCCTTACAGTAGAAGCTATACCTCTGGATGGTTTGAGACTCTTCGTTGACAGATGAAGACAGAGAAAGACAGATAAAACACTTCAGTTAACAAAGATTGCACTTGTCTAACTCATAATAAAGGTCACCCTTAGTACGCAGGTATCGAGAGTATGCAGTTAAGCTGAATGAGCTTTCATTCTCCTGCTGCTTAAACTGGTTGGGAATTGCTGTACATGAACAAAAGTGAATGCTCAGTTCACCGTTCCTTGAATGTGCTCTTCCTAAGGCAAATTTGGCACTATGCACTAAATTTATGATTTGTGAAGGTATTCTTATTACTTCCTATATAGTTAAGCATAAGCAAAGTTTCCTGTGAAGTTTCATGCTGAGGGAGAGTTTTGGAAAATTCCAGAAAAAAACCTAATTGTAGAGAATCAAAGTCATGTCAAACTCCAACTTTTCATCCATCATAAGACACTCGTATCAATGTAAGTATACTGCTGTCTCTTTCTTGCAATAACTGGAACAAATCTTCTGCAACTAAAATCCTTCTATATATGAAGATGCTTTCATAGCATTTTTTGTGATTGATAGATTTTTCTGAGTCACTTTTTCTTGCCTTAACTTTGAGCCTTTTCACTGAGCATCTGTTAGGTAAAATGAAGCCTATAATAAACATTTATGTCCCTCTTTATGTTGATTGTTGTTTACACCTATATGGCAAGGCTGTAGGAATATATTGAATATTTATGTAGCAAGAAATTGCACCTCAAGCCTATTAAACACAGAGTGGAGCAGCTGGGATTCTTTAAATGCATTCAGGCCACTAGCTGCATCCATTATTTATCTACATTACTAGCTTCACTTGCAAAGATCATTCACTCTTTCTCCTCTAACACCTGATGAAAGCTGACTGGGAGGACACTCTTTTTAACCCCATCAACATCCCCATTCATCTTGAATTACATTCTGGTTTGCATTCTCATTATGATGAAGTAGCAATTTGAGAAAGTCAAAGCCACTACCTGCCTTTAACAGAATTAACAGAATTTAACAGAACATGCTTTTTTAACAGATATTAGTGGGCTTACTGGCTACTCCTGATAATTATCTAGGTTACAAAAGTGCCAGTCAGGGGCAATGTTGTTAAGCAGTCTGTTGTGTACTTAAGGAATTCTGACCATTGTATGAGATAGACCATGTTCCAAGAAAGTCAGTTGTAAGGACTTGATGTTGTTATACCTACTTCAGCAGTGTGTACACTGGGGTTATCTGTGTAACATTCTGCACTGATGTCTTAGTTTTGTGTTCCTGGCAGTGCAAGGTGAGCAACTGGAAGATACCAGTGCCATTGTTGTTTCTTGAAGAGATCCCAAAATCTTTTACAGACATTCATTCCATTAAATGTTTCAAGTTCCAGCCATATACTTCAATATGCTAAACTTACTCTTATGGACCTTAAATGAAATCCTGATGAAGACATATTCAGTTCTTTGGCTCGGGGAAGATAAAAACAAAGGAAAGTACACTACAATTTTGAACATATATAGAAATCTTTTCTCACTGTCTGAGGCAATGAGATACAACAGCATCCACTTCACCAAAAAAAAAAAAAAAAAAAAAAAAAAGAAAAAAAGGCTAAGCGACCAAGACAAAAAGGCTAAGCAGTTTAGCAGGGGTTATAAAATATGTCAGTGACAGAATCAGGAAGAGAGAACAGGCTCAGGAGCATATCCCATTGTTGTCCTTTGCCCATCAGCTCATTCCTCGGTAAAGAGGCTTCATACTGTCCCACACTTACTAGGCATGAATCATATTGTTAGTACTGCTTAGAACAACAGATGTTTCTACATGGATATCATTTTCTTTGTCTTGCTTTTTGTTCTTATAAAATCAAATAAATCAGATGTTTCCTTTTCTTTTGCATGTTCTCATACTTATTATTCTCATATCCTAGCAAAATCTCAATTTGCTATCATTTTATAGCAAAGCATATTCAGAAGTTCGAGATGTTATCCAGTTTAATATTTTCCTCAGTTTTATGTGTACCATTACTGAGAGATATAAATTCTAAGTAATATGTAATGCTTTACTCCACATGGGATACTATTCAGAAATGTTTATTTACTGCTTTCTTCAACTGTCTGATATTTCATACAGTTTAAACAATGGTAACGAGCAGTAATCCAACACTAATAGACAGTAGAATGCATCTTTTAGTTCCATTCAAACTGTTCATCTGCTCACAACAGTTTTTATCAGAGACAACATTCACTTCATGTGCACATATGCATGCATGCATGAATATATATATATATAAAATAAGATTTAAAACCTTAAAGATTTTTAAATTGCTTGATATAAAACACAAAGAATGTATTGCATGATATTAGTAGGATTAATTTATTTAAGATCTATCTCACATTTCCCCTATATCTAGAAAAAAATATTACATTAAATGTAGTCCATCCTTTTTTTCATTCTTATGAATTTTGGAAGTAGTTTCTAGAACCTTATTAGCTTATTCATTTCTTTCTCATGTAAAATTCATTAATAGAGTTTTGATTTCTTCTATGTGTTTGGTTTCTCACTTGTTTGTTTCATTGCATCCATTATCTAATCATAGCTAAAAATTCATTAATTTTAGGTGATGTCCCATTTTTCTAGTGAGACTTATTAGTGAAATTATTTTCATTATACAGTGATCGCTCACCTTTAATTTATTTATGGAATTCTAAGAAATATATTTGCCCTAGTAAAATTCAAACTTTAAAAGTCTGCCAGTTCAGCTTAACAAGTGATTCTCTGCATTTAGAATCCAGTTTTTGCTCTTTGCTGATCTTTGTTTCTTATGTGATTCTTGTGAAAGCTCAATATAAAACCATCTTCCCGTCCTCCATGAAGGTTTAAAATGTCATGCTTTATTGCTTTTGTTGTGTATATCTAGTTGTATATGCTGTTATGCATTTATTGATTTTAGTTCTATCATATTAGAGGAGGGTAGATTCTCATGATAACATATTCTAGGAAGACATTTCAAAGAGGCATGTCAGGTTCTGCATAAATACCATCACATAAGTGAAAATTAAAAAGTCTAACATACTAAATGAAATAATTATTTTTTTCTGAGACAATGCAATCAACAGAGAAACTAAAAGAGAGTCTTTCCTAATGTACCTGGTCAAGGACTTCTTAAAAGTCTTAAGTGTTCTGTCAGAGCAAATAGCAAAGTATGATAACAAGTAATAACTATTGGTAAAAGCCTGGTCTCTATGAAGTTAATAGAAGAAAACTCTTCCTAATTATGATGAACCAGGGATTTTGACAGACGTGATTCCAGCTTTTGAATTCTGTAGGAACCACCTCTCAAAGGTAGACAGCACATCACAAAATCACACTGACAGAAAATTTATATTATGCATAACTCACTATTGTTTACAGGAAAAAAAAATTATTACAGAGGAATAGTATTCTCAGCCTTAGCATAACTCCTCAGATCTTGGTATGACATTGACAAAAAGAGAAATTTGATGCATCCAAGCTTTCTTCTCAGGATGCCAATATAAAGTTCTGGTAAGTACTTAGCATAGCATTTCTTCAACTGACAGTGATTATAGCAATTTTTAATTGAAATAATAATAATGAAACAAATAAGAACCCTAAGGGGTTCAGAAAACAAAACACTCAAGAAAGTGCTAATACCCTTAATTATAAGTAGTGTTTCAGTGCTCTGTAATATTTTTGGGGAAAATTCACAGCACAATTTGTATGAAATATTTTTTCATTATATGGATTATTTTTTTTAATAGTAAAGCCATCTTATTCTTATCTTGTTCATCATCCTTGATACTCTAAGAATAGAAATGAGTAAATCTAAAAATAGGTCTAGCAATATTTAGTGAATGAGTTTTCTTATCAATTGAGATGAACATAAGGCTACAAGATTCAGGATTAAGAGTACAATGATATAGCACTTTGAGTACTGAGAAAGTGTGTAAGAGAAAAGAACTGCTGAACAAAATGTGTATAAATGCATGGATATAAAGTGTTGGACTTCTTTTTCAGAAAGTGTAAACAGGTTATTGCTCATTTTCATCAGCACTGAGCTATTTGTATTGATCTTGGAGACTGTCTGCTATGTTTTTAGAGCTTTCAATATTGCACATGATTAAGGGGAGTCACTGATGTTGCAAACAGAACCTACCTCTGAGCAGATGCAATGTCAGCTTCCTTCATTTCCCTTTGTGGCTTTGGATAATGTATCTCCAGACTTCACCAGGAAATCTTGCAAGGGATGTTAGGTCATTACCATCAAATAGGAAAGAATGCCCAGTACAAAATGCCTTATATTTTTTCTAATAAAATAAAAGGATTACGGCACAGATAAATGCCTCTAAATTGAAATACTCACTGCAATAAATAAAAAATTGCAGATGTAAATATTTCTGGAATTTCTGTCAGAACAATGAGAACAACAGGAAACCATGAATTTATATCCCTGTATCTTTTCCAGGCTAAGAGCATTCACAGTTTCAGTGACTTTTTGAGATCCAGTTCTGAGACTTTCAAGCCTTTAACTTATTTTTAACTGTTGTCCACTCTGTTACCCACTTGTAAATATGCTTGTTACCTTTCAATGCAATAGCTTGGTGAAAAATGTATTAAAGTCATTATACCAAAATGCTTATTGAACACAATGGAACAGAAATGATATGTTTGCTGTGTCCCAGAGGAGCCTATCAAACGTGTATTTTACCAATAGTAGTAAAGGCAGTAGTCCTTGTACTTACCTGGCAGTGTAAGATCTCAGGATTTGTCTGAGCTTGCTTTGACCCGAAATGTTTAACTTTTTAACTTTTGCAAATATATGTAGGCAGTGCATAATGAACAATAGCCTTTGAAGTTAAGACAGGATATGACAACTTACATGGCATCCTGCCTGCTCTATGGTCCAGGAACACTGGTACTGTCTGCCTAAGAATCCAGAGGGATTTTAGAAAAGGCATAGGTATTGACAAGTTTCCTTTCATTACTGTTTTTAAAACACTATTATTAGGGAAGCTTTTTCTATATTAATTTGGACTATTATATTATTAGGATTTTAATCAGGATCAGAAATTATTGGCTCTACATATAAGGTGCACTGCATTTTCGCTTACAATTATATTCTCACTGTAACATTGGAGGCATATCTACTAGGAAACTTGGAATTATTATTTGCATCTGGTGGAATGTGTGTGCACCAAAACAGCCCTAGAGCATATGGTAGTCTTCTAAGAAATAGTGTGTCCTAAGTTGCATGAATGCTCAAAAGGAATGTTTCAACAGAACCATGTTTTTCATTAGCAGCTTTCAATTGCCCTAAATCAAACAAATTAATAGAGAAGGTTAGACTGATAATGTTTTTTCTAGAAGAAAGGAGAGAGGTCACAATTCTTTGAAGACCATGTTTTTACTAGATCAAGATACAATTTCTTGTGTTATAAAGTATACTAATTTCTCAAGCTGCTTACCATAGATTTCAGAGAAACCATGAGAATCATTGGCTTTCAGGGTCTTTATACATGAAAACTTAAAAGTGCCTAGGGAGGAAACTTGAGGAGGTTACGTTCTGCTTAGGGGTGTGCAAAAAGATCTCAAAATACACTTTTTTTTCTTGCAGAGCCCAGGTCTGTGTTTGCCAAAGTCTCTGAATCTAGTCTTGACACAAACTCAGTCTACAAAACCCTGCCCTGAAACCACACAGACAAACCTGGATTCTCCATATATCTATGTCTATCTATTTATGACCTTCAGAAGTACAGAAAGGATCTCTCCCAAATGCTTTTGCTGCAGTAATAGGATGCCGGTTGCAGAGCTCTGACCTAAGAAGTACTCTATGAGACTTTCTTTCTGTGAGTATTCAGAAAAAAATTAGCATAGAAGTTATGTTATTATTTTCGTTCTCTATCCATGTTTTGATATTGCCCAGAACTCAATTAAAATCAGGCCCCATTATACTGAGCACAATCAAAGCCATATATCAGTGGAAATTTTATGCTATATGAATAAAAAGGTCTTTAATTGTGCTTTTCAGTGCTGCATATACAGTCTTGAAATAATTTCTACTGAGATTATTTTTATTCATAAGTGGTCAAGCCAGTAACATTTCTAAAAAGGCTTTATTATGGAAGAATAAATGTCATTCTTTTGCTTACAAAAAAACGGCAGAGAAAACCAGGTCAGGCAATGCCAGTTCTGAAAATTGTCTTTCTAACATGACTACTTTGATTATCTGTTATCAAAAAAACGCAGCTTTAATTATCTGTATTCAGAGCTCTTCAAAGTGTTTGTAATAAAGTCTTAAGATCCACTGGACCTGGGAATATTTTAGTACTTTAAGAAAATCAGGCATGCACTCTGTGCTGGTGACTTTGTGCAAATGATGATGCAAATGCTACAGTATCCTAATAGGCTTATATAGAGTTTGCATTACCTCATTTACATTTTTTTTTTCATTTTTAATTGATTGTCTCACATATGCTGATCTTTCTTTATAAATCTACTTAATCTCTCTGTTAAATCTCTTTGTTTTCTATCTTCATATACATCCTGATTATCCCTCCAACTTTATGCCTTTGTCTCTCAGGCTTCCTCCATCTTTTAAAGTCTGTCTCTGTTCCTCACAGCAGAGAAATGCCTAAAGTTCAACAAGGACAAATGCAGAGTCCTGCACCTGGGGAAGAATAACCCCAGGCACCTGCACAGGCTGGAAAGCAGCTCTGCAGAGAAGGCCCTGGGGGTCCTGGAGGACAACAAACTGTTCATGAACCAGCAAGGTGCCCTTCCTTATGTCCAAGAAGACCAATGGTATCCTGGGGTAAATTAGGAAAAACATTGTCAGCAGGTCATGGGAGGTGATCTGACCTTCTATTCAGCCCTAGTGAGGCCTCATCTGGAGTGCTGTCCAGTTCTGGGCTCCTCAGTACAAGAAAGACATGGAGCTCCTGAAGTCCAGTGGAGGGCAACAAAGGTGATTAAGGGACAGAAGCAGCTGTCTTAGGCTGAGGGAATAAATCTAGGCTGAGGGAGCTGAGCCTCTTAGTCTCGAGAAGATTACAATATTAATTATCCTCTTTATGGTTACAATAAATGAGAAAAAACTTCCTTTCTAAAGGAAAGAGAAAAGGGGAAGGAAGAAAACAAAGTAAAAACATACTTCTTATTCTTAAGGAATAAAGGTTGTATTCATCAAACAGTAGATTCACTGTAGATTCCTAAACTAATTATATTTTTTTTTTAGCTTTCAGCTGGTAGAGGAACAAATGCATTAAAAATACATTGGTTAGGGAGCTCTTTGTGTGCTATTCTAAAAACATCAGTTCAAAATCCACATCTTTTTTTGCCCTGGGAGGAATCATACACTCCTCCCATTCTTTCAGAAACTCAAATATTTCCAATGTAGTTCATTCTTATTTTCATTCTTTGGATACCCATTTTTAGCTCTCTAAAATGAGTTATGTGCTGCGTGATTTCTGCATCTACTATTAACAATAGTCATTATTAAATCCATCTCCCAAATTATATTTAATGGAATCTTACAGCAATGGTTCCAGCTGTCACCAGGGTGCCCATTCATTACATATTTTACATACAGAGAGAATTTTTTTAGTCATCACAATTTTTCTCTATCATTTCAATTTGAATAAGGGCTGGTCAAGTGAGCAGGATAAAAAATTAAATCCAGATGATCTTATTGATTAAAAGGATCTGACCCCCCCAAACTAAGCTTCATTCATTATCCTGGCTTCCACCCCAGAAAGCAGAAATTTGAAAGTTTTAATTATATCACTTCATTGCATGGAGCATCAATATTATTTTTGATGTCTATATCATTACAGACTTATTAATGGCATACAGTCTTTACTGTAGCAGGTACTGTGTCATGGACTTATACATGATGATGCAATTTGGAGGTAAATATAATCCCAGTTTAAGGATTGCTAAAACTATAGAGTGATGTCTGCAATACTAATCCAAAGGAAGAGGAAAATCAGTTAAGGAGTCTGATGTAGGATTTAGGTCTCTTGCTAACCAGTTTTCAGAATAACCCACAAGTTCTACTGATTTCATCTACAAAAGAGAGGCACTCAGAATACCAACCAGTAACTTCCAGTGGATTTTCTGCATTACACAAATGTGCTAGACAACGTGTGTTGCAAGGCTTTACAGAAAAGACATTCCAGTTTTTCACTTGACACAAGAAAAAGGAAGATTGAATACATAACTGAAATGTACACTCACAACTGAGAAAATTGTAGGGGAAGGAAAAAAAGCCAAAACACTTCAGTATCTCTTTTTACTTTAAATGTTTCTTAATTATGTAATATATACATTTGCCATTAATTATAGAGTGTAAGGAACATTGCTAAATGCCTTTGAAGGCAACAGTACAGCTAAATTCAGAATTCCATATATAGTTTCATTTTCCACCATCTTGAAGGGTATTCAGAGCAAACTAGGGTTTTTTCTATTATTGTACTTATTAGATGTTTAGGATATAACTGGTTCTTAGGAAGTTTTATGTCCTGTTGTTGAAATGTCAAATAGTCTTCAAACATGTTTTTGTCTTTGAACACAGACTTTCCCATATTTATTTTTGGAGTATGTTGATTCCAGCACTTTCAATGCCACTAACATAATGTTATGTCAGATGATTATATATGGGAATAGGCTCACAATACCAAGAGTGGAACAGATTCTGTAAGAGGTGGGCCACTGGAGAAGATGAAGAAAACAATCAAAGTGTTTTGTAAACCTGAATTTGATACTGCAATTGTAAAATGAGGTCTTTTGCTGAGTTTCCCTTTTTCCCACGCCCCTGAAAGGCAACTCCTTGCCTTCCTAATTAGTATGCAACCCCACCCAGGGTGTGTGAAACCTTTCTTGATTGGTCCTTTTGTATCCCTCCCCTTGAACCCTCCCTGCTGGGAAGTCTATAAAAGACCTGGCCAGGTGAATAAATCCCTCTTTCTGCTTCCTGTCCTTGGCGTGTGTGGATCTCTTTACTGGGACCTCAGGAGACCGTGTGGCTGACCACATGGACCTGGGGGAGGGGACGGGAAACGGAGAGCGCACCCCACTCAACCGTTGCAATTATATGTTCATTAATTTCAGAAAACGGTGCAATTGGCCATGCAAAACATGGAATTTATGGAATATTTTATATTGAATAAGGAAAAAAAGAAAGAGATGCATGGAAGACCAATTAGGGGCATGTAACTCTTAGAAACAAACATAAAATAATATAAGTATAAATATTTATAGCCTTTACAGGAAAAGCATGTGATTTTGCCATCTGAGAAGACACAGAAAATGGTGTTTAAGCACGGATTATGATTCTTCAACAATCCATGAACATGTGAAAGCAGCCTAAAATCAGTTATTCTGCATTTACCTCAAATCTTGCTTTTCCTATGTGCATTAATTCCTCCAGGGGATTTCACTGTTTGTTGTCTATCACTCAGGAGAGCAAGATCATTACACAGAAAGTTCAGAAGGTAAGTACCTTTACAACTTCAACCTTCAAATATGCCAGTAGGTAAATAACTATGCTTAAATATTACTGAGCAAATCACCAGATTAACTCAACTAACGATTCATATTTCAGACTATCTAAAAACATATGCTCTTAAAATAAACTGAACAGTCCTTTGAATCTACCATTTTTTTGCCCATCCTAATTGTGGCAACTACAGACCCTAGATTAAAATCATTAAAGTCTTAAGGTAAGAAAATCAAGTCAGAGACATATGTGACAGCAATAGTTCTTTTGAGGGCTTGAATTTTTTTTCTAACCTGACAAATAGCCCAACTAATTATATACTCATCTACCCAACAGGACAAACTATTTATTCCTTGCTAAACCTTGGTTCTTCTAGTGAATATAAAAGGACAAATATTAGGTTAATGTATTTTTTAAACTCAGGCATTGTGTTTACATTAAGAAATTTTAGTGCTGACATCATGTGAAGATGTCAAGAAAAATGTAATCTATTTGTTTCCCTCCTAGCTTTCTTCCAAAAACTCATGCTGCCATTTTAAAGAAGAAATGGAAAAAAAAAATATGTTTGCTTATTAATTTTTTTAAAATCTTGGTTTAAAATCTGGAAATTTAAGAATTCTTGTGAAATTTCATTTTTCCCTTAATGAATATAATTTATTTATCAGATGGCCCAAGAAAAAGGCCTTGATAATCAAATTACAGTTCTCCCAGTAAGAAACATACTTCAACAGGAATTGATCAAGTAACAGAAAATACAAAATTTAACTAGGTCTATGAATATCCTACTGTAAGAAGGTTTAAAGAGAATGAAGTTCTCTTCTACTTTAAGGGGGGAGATACCTGCTCTATCTTCTTTGTGAGATTTACCACACCTGAAATTCCATACCCTGCAGTCCTCTTCAGTAGCGATTTGTGCATGTCTTGTCTGTGAGAATGACAGATGACTACTGATGAAACAAGCATGAAAGCCTTGAAACATGTGCTGTGCAGTAAAGGTATCTCTCTGGCCAGATGTGAATTCCTGTTTGACTGTCAAACTTAAATTCAGTGAGACAGGTTGAATACATCTGTGCCGAAAAGCATCAGCTCTGTCGTCAGGAGCAGGGGTATTGGCTAACAGCGCATTTTGATCTGATTTTCAGTCTGGAGAGCCAGAACTTGGCACCGGCTGAGCCAAAGAGAGAGGAATTCATTTTGAGCTCAACTGAATTGCTATCAACAGAGAGATATTTTCAGGTTTAGCTGCAGAGTAACTCCCAGTATAACAGGTCTTACTGGACAATAGTTCAGAGAAGCAAAAACCAAATTTCATAGATAGATCCAGGTAACATGGTGGTTGTCAAACTGACATGATCCAATTTCCATGACCACTACAGCATGATTTTTGTAACTAAAATAACTTAATATCTCGTGAAGCCAAAAACTTTGCGACTTACCCTAAGAGATAACCAACATCCTCAAGCCCTCATTATATTTTGTGCTTTTTTATGGTATGCAAATATGTTCATTATCTCACTCCTTTAGATTGTGTCCTCCTCTTTCCTCTTTTCTTTATATTTCTCTCCTGAATAACAGGGATATATATGGCCAAGGCTTTCTTAATGGCTATGTGTGAGGAAAAAAACACCTGCAGAAGTAACAGAAGAGGCTGTATTTTAAACACCAAAGTGAGAGTACAGCCCAAGGTGAGGGTTCCACAGGATTATTTAGAGCTTTTTTTAAAAAAAAAAATGCAAAACAAAAACAAAACACCACAAAAAAACCCAAACAAAACAAACAAAAAAAAACCAAAAACCAACTAACTCAAAAAAACCCCAAACCAAAACCAAATGAACAAAAAAAACTAAATAGATCTTAAGAGAGTTTCACTGTAGCTATTTTGGCACCTCACAGGAAAGTTTATTGTTTATCAAATCTTGTGTGGAAACCAAATGAAATAACACATAATATTTACATTCTAGAACTTGTGCTTCTCCTTCCAAAAGAAAATTTAATAATCTCAATAACCTTTTCCTCTTTGAATATTTTAATTGTAGGAAATCAACATTAAAACCAGAAGCAAAATTTCCAGGAAAGTAGAAAGATATATGTATGAGCATGCGTGTGTGTTTTTAACATCAAGTCCATAAATTAAATCAATTTGAAAAATAAACAGTTACTGATTCCTTGAACAAAACACAGGACAATTAAAGTTTGTAGTATACAAAAGTTAAATTTTAAGTTACTATATCATATATAGAAAGTCCTAAATCTCATTTCTTTAAAGGAAAATTATGGAATTTCAATGGTTACTGGTTATGGACACACTACAGTGGGTTTCTCTCTCACCCTACCCGCTAGCATACAGTTACTTATAAATCACCGTCTACAGACATAACCAGGAAATAACCAATCCTTTGCATGAAACATGCCTGGGAATTCAGATGGAGAGTCTAGAGAGAGACGGATTTGCCAGAGCTACTTCTGCAGGCTTGCTGTGCTGGCAGAGCTTTGGAGGGACAAGTGGTACAGCCAGATGTATTATATCCAGCACTGACAGATATGTGTGGAGTCTGAAACACAGGAAAAGTAGTCCGTACTGTAACTGGAAACTAGGGTGAACTTGAGCAGAGACAATTTTTTGCTAATGTCACCAATTACCTACTTCAGAAACATCAAATTGACACTTTTTATGCAATAAATGGGAAATCCTTCAATCACATCCATTGAACTTGGTGTATGGTCAGGTTTGTTCATTGGTCTAGGCTTCAGGAGAAGTCAAAGTTCTTTGAAAGCTGAGAAGACATCTTTGCTTTCTTTATGTTTCTTCTGCCAAGAGCCAGCAAAAGCTCATCTAAAAAGAACCAGCCAAAATGTCGTTCTCTGTGTGACTAAAAGAGGTGAGGAAATTTGTACTTTGAATACTAATAAGTTATAAACTCTATTCCTAATTGAGAGCTTCATTCCTTCCCAAGATGGATTTTGTTTTTCTCATTAAGCACTAAAGGACCCTATATCTTTATATTAGGAGAGATCAGAAGTGAGATCAGTAAAGACATAGGGTAAAGAAGATGTATATATATTTACTGCCAAAGAGCTTTTAAAGTCATTCAAATATTTCCTGCTTAATCTGTCTCCTGATGAATCTGACACAATGTTATTCCCTACGCATTAGCAGTGCTGTTGATTAAAGCAACAGGATTATTGATCACAATATTTAACATCAGCAGGATTTGCAAAATCCAGAATTCCAGTTAGATAAGCTTCCTAACCAAGTCAATCACATTTGCCAAACCAAATTTGTATCACATGTTTTCAATATGGTTTCTCACAGGTGGCTTTTTCTCAGATATAAGATAGCAGTGCCAAATTTTTATTTGTTCTGAAATTATTAGTTCCAGGTTAATTCAACTCCTGAAACTCATGGTCTTTCCGCTGTTAAACAATGATAGAAAAGGTCATGCCAGGTGTAACTGTATTTTCTTTGATAGATGTATACTTGGATAAGCCTTGACTTACAGTTTAACCAAGACTAACATTCTGCTTTTGCACAGCAGTAGCTGTAATAAATTAAATTCATGCTGTATTCAGTCTTGTTCAAAAGTTTACAGAAGGAATATTATCTGTCTTATAAAATCCAGTAATGATAAAAATCAGGGATTACAAGGAATGACGTGACGCTTAAAGAGGGAGTCAAAAGAAATGATAGGTCAGACGATTTAGGTATATCTTTAATTCATAAACATAATTCTATATTTGGCTTCTTTGTGCAAAATGTCTACTCAAGCCACCTTTTTGTCCCGGTCTTGAAATCTATCTGTGAAATCAATTACCTCATCACCCCGTGGGATCTGGCTGAAGATCTATCATTCATTGACCTCAATATACTTTAGGCATCTGATAAAACAACTGAAGATTGATCTGTCAGGAGGGGTTTGCCAGATAAAGTCATCTTATTCCTACCATGTCAATAGAAAGGTTAGTCTACTTTGATACTTCCATAAACTGAATTGGGTAGTCTCAGTTTGCATCTGCTGTGGTTTAGTCTTCTGTGGCAGGATGAAGTTTAAGACTAAAACATAAATTTATGTGTATGAATACACAATTTTCCGTGTACTGTAAGTATCTTGGATCTCATCAAAGGACACCTACTCAATATAGTCAATGGAGCCTTAAACAGCAGTGGTATTGCCCTGAAGATAGTCACTGAATTACTGATTAAATCATGCTCACAGATGCACATACACTTCTCCTTTGAATTTGTTGGTTTGTTCAATGCTTGTGTGTCCAATATGAAATCAAACAAGCAAAAAATTAAAAGGTTATTCCTTTTGTTAAGTACACACAGTAGTCACCATTGGGTGTCTATGAGGACTTGGAGAAAGAAATCATACACAAAATAAAATATTGCTAAAATTAATTTAATATCAACCTTGAACAGTCAGTGCTACTACCTGGTGTTCATGCTGAATGCAGCCAAAATACCATACACACTGAGTGTGGGATTGTGTACAGCCTAACCATTGACTTCATATAGGACTGTATATTTCAGCCATTGGCTTCATAAAATAAAGTTGCTACCAATTCTTCTATACGTTTATTAAAAGTGTGGGTTCATGCCAGCCCTTAGCTGTTTGTTGTTGGGGTTTTTCTAAATTAGTTTTTACATCCTTTTTCATTCACATCACACAACTACTTACTGACTGATTGTATGTTTTATTGGTCACATACTTAAATTTGACTTCCATAATACTTTCATGAGTTTATTCGAAAGGTAAGCTACAGTCACAATTTGGGTTCCTCTGGGCCAATTTAAAAATGTTTTTCCACAGATTCTTCCTTGTCTCTTTAGTAGCTTTTGCTCCTTATGTTATAGACCTGATTGCACTGGGATTTTTCTGATAAAGTTCAAATGAATGGGAACTGGAGCTGAACTCCAGTTGCTGCCACTGATTTAATTTCTGTTCCAATACATTTTTGATGGAGAAGGATACCACAGAACACACTCGCTGTTGCATTTCAGCTGCATCAAATACAGCAGAAAATTGAACTGGAGAAGTTCTTTGACAGTTCCAGGTACAGAGTTTTAGCATTTCAGTCCCTCTTAGACACCCTAAAAAAAGTGTGCTTAAGAAAGACCAAAGGCCTGAAAGCAAGAGATGGGAGCTAAAAGTAAAAGAAAACATTTGCTAAATAATAAGCAAACCTTACTTACAGCTGGGTGAAGTGAAATGCTAATGGAATTACTTCATCCATTAATGGATAGGTTTTGTTTCCTTCCTAAAGGGAGACTGATTCAAGTGGAAGTTTCTAAAAGGGGTTCAGACTTGCCTGTAACTTTTATGTTCACATTAATTGTCTTCATATTTGATTATTCAATTTGTGAATGTGACTGACTTTGATGACAGAATAGTGAGAGCGCACTATTCCTGCAGAATAAGGATCAGCTAATGGCAAAACCAACTCAAATAATCTCAAGAATCATTATGTTTAAATATGGTTTTATTTAAAAATATCATAATTTTAAGAACAATAAAAATAAGGCCATTTATTTATCATTTTTCACTTTTTTTTTTTTTGTCTCAGGTCAGATTTTCTTGAAAAAACAACTCAACCATTGCAGCTGCAATATATAAATCCAAGACTTCAAACTGCTGATGTGGAAGCCTCTGTACAGGACCTTTGTTTTTTAAATCCCCTCACAAACCTTTGAGTAGTTCCCTTGTGTTTTACCATACACGACCACCAACACAAAGCCAAGAGCCTACACATTTCTAATGCTCACTAAACCAAACTCCTTCAGATCTGCATGGGTCTCTGTGCACAAAAATCTCTTTTTGATTGACAGCAGTAATAGCCCTATGTTCAGATTTAAATGCACCTTTAAATGCACAGGACAAAATAAAATCATTTTTTTCCCATATGTGGGTATAAAATATTTCTCAACTAACCAAATTCCAAAAAACTAATATTAATTACTATTGATAAACTAATATTGATTAATAGTACTTACTTTTTCATGTGTATATTGCACAGTAAGTCAGAAAATATCAATCCCATCCCTGGCTGTATGCCAAGTAAGCCTAACCAGAATTGGGCACAGAACTACAAAACATCTGTTCTTGTCTACTATCTGGGGCTGCTAAATCCTGCATTGTATATTAACTGAACTGAAGTAACACTGAAGCAACATCTCAGATGATGTCAGGCTAGATCAAGGTGGAAGTATCAGACCATACCATCAGCCTTCTAACAAATGTGTAGTGAACCTCTGGCCCTTTTAAGTCTTCCTTTAATCATATGCTTATAGGAACAAATAGGATGCAAAGACACTGCTCTCATTCCTGACTTTTCCATGTAATTCTTAACATAGTGTTCTTTCTGTAAAAGCACCAGACACTCTCACATCTGCTGGACTTCATTCCCAACTCCTGTTTAGGGTAAGGAACATAAATTAAAACAATGGAGTTATTTAAAACTTAAAGCTAAAGAAGGTTACCTGGAGATGCAGATTTCAATCAGAAAGAAAATTAATGTTGCAGTGAAAAACATCTAGTCCTTGATGTGGAGACTGCAGAATTAGTGGAGAGTTTGTCATGATTAACATGCTAGTACTACATGCTCTAATAGTGTTCAGACTCTTTGATTTGACTAAGTCCATCAGAATTAACTAACATGATATCTACACAAGGTTGCTAGAATCACTTAGACATTCCTGGATAGAGTCAGTGAGATGTAAATGCCATATAAGTTGTAAAATTAGAGCGCCTCTCCTGTTGTTAAGAGTCAGATGTACTTCTGAATGGAATTTTGGTTTTTTTACTTCATGGAAGAGAAATGTCACTTTCCATAGTACAAGGAAACCACTTTGGGCTTGTGTTAGTTCTTGCTGGGCCTGGAAAAGAACATAATTCTGGACTATACTCATTAGATTTCACAGCCTCACAACTCCTCATGGTTTCTATGTGGTGTTAAGATGGTCTCTATAACCGCATCCATACCTCAAGAAAAACAAATTATTTATCCTCTCCTCAGCCAGAAAGGTTAGATAATAATATTGTTGAAAGCTCCACTGGTTGTGTTGAGATTCACCTAACCTGTCAAATACTACTGAGAAATTTGCTGTTTCTTTTCTTTTGCCTGTGAAGATTTAGTGTTTGTTACTTTTATAGGGTATTTATTGTTTTTTATTAGTCTGAAATAAAAAATTATCCAGTTGGGCATATCTATGTCTGATGTTTTGGTGTAGTGTAATGGCTTAACCCCAGCTGACAACTAAGACCACAGAGCTGCTCTCTCACTTTCCCTCCCTGGTGGGATGGAGAAGAGAATCCAAAGAATAAAATTGAAAAAACTTGTTGGTTGAGACTGAGACAGTATGACAAGGAATGAAAAAGCCATGACCTCAAGCAGAGCAAGATAAGGAATCCATTCCCTACTTCTCATCAGGAAACACATGTTAAGCCATTCCCAGGAAAGCCAGGCTCCATCATGTGTAATGGTTACTTGGGAAGCCAAATGTCTTGACTCTGAACATCCTCCCCACCTCCTTCTTTTTCACCCAGCTTTATATGCTGAGCATGATGCTTTTGAATGGGCTGTGTCCCTTCCCTACTTCTTGTGCACTTCCAGTTTACTCACTGGTAGGGTGATATGAGGAGCAGAAACACCTTGACTCTTTATATGTACTGCTTACTGATATCACAGAATCACAGAATGGGTAAGGTTAGAAGGGACTACAGAGGGGTCATCTGGTCCAACCTCCTTGCTGGAGCAGAGTCATCCTAGAGCACAGGATTGCAACCAAATGATTCTTCAATATCTCTGATGAGGGAGACTCCACAACTTCTATGGTCAGTCTATTCCAGTGAACAGTCATCCACAAAGTAAAAAAGTTCTTCCTCATGTTCAGGAAGAACTTCCTGTCCATCAGTTTCTGTCTGTTGCCTCTCATTCTATTTCTTGGCATCACTGAGCCTGCCTCCACCCTCTTGACACCCTCTGTAGTGGTTTGCTTTAGGCCTTTTCCTGGTAACCAGGTCATAACTAAGGAACTATTGCATCCTGTCCTTTACATAAGCAAAGATATAAAATGAAGGGGAGGAAGGCAAAGGTCAGTCTTTCTTCTGGCAGTGTTGGAGAGCAGAGGAGCTCCCTGCGGTCTCCTCTTGCTGTGGGAGTGCAGGCCTACTGATCGGCCAGCCTGTCTGGGGAGGAGGCATCTTGAGATACACGAACAGCAGCTGTTTTGGTGAGAGGGAGGTTAAAACTTGTTTTCTTTCTCTTTTCTTCTCTGTATATACATGTATATATGTGTCAATATACATAAACTCAGTTCTGCTGAAATTCCATTTGCAGGTTTTTTTTCTTCCTTCTCTTCTATTCCCTGTGGCTGGGGGTGGGCCCCTGGGGCCTTTATTGTAGGCCGTTGGCACCTGGTATTTGGCCAAGGTCAACCGGTCACACCCTCCTTTCAAATATTTATATATATTGATGAGATCCCCTCTCACTTGTCTTTTCTCAAGACTGAACAGGTCTAGCTCCTCAGTGTTTTCTTGTAAAAGAGATGCTCCTGTCCCTTAATCATCTCTGTTGGCCTTCACTCAACCCACTCCAGAAGTTCCACATCTGTAATACTGAGAAGCCTGGAACTGGACACGGCACTCCAAATGTGGCCTCACCATTGCTGAGTAGCAGGACAGGATCACCTCCCATGACCTGCTGGCAATACTTTTTCTAATGCATCCCAGGATACCACTGGTCTTCTTGGCCACAAGAGCATACTGCTGGCTCCTGGACAGTTAATTGTAAACAAATTTGCTTATAACAAAAGCATCCCTGAATTTTCATCACTCTTTCCAGCACAAATCCAAAACAACCACATGCTAGCTACTGTGGAAAAAAATTAACTCTATCCTAGTCAAAACCAGCACAGGTAGAGTAAGTGATAATTTTCTCTGAGAATATCAACAGTCAATAGGGAAAGTACACAGCAGATCTAATATTGGGATGTCAAAATAAAGTGTTATTTAATAATTCTATGTAAGTCAAGACTATGCAAATTCTCTACACAGAACTGTGAAAATAAGTTCTGATAAATTATGGTTTTACCTCTGTGTCATTCAGTTTTTTCATATATACATATGTATAGATTACAATTTACCTAAACTTATTTATTTGAAACCATATGTCTTATAATTTCATTAGATTATTCTTATATAGATTTCCTTTATGACTGCCTTCCAAGTATCCAAAAATTATAAAAACAAGTGTGTTTACACTTTTTACCTCATCAGCTGTGCACATCTGTCTCTGAACTGTATGGAAACAAACTCAATGTTTGGTTTAGCAGTTCTGTTCTAATGCATGCAATATACATTATTTAAATAAATTTGAATAATAGTGACTTTTCAGAAGATGCAAACACACCAAGATGTATATCAGTCTCAAAGGAAAATTAATTTCAGTTTGGAAAAACATTTTATTTACTTTTTAAGGGTATCAATGTATTTTAACATACTTTTCTCAGCATTGCTAGACATATGTGATGAGTTGTCACTGACATTAAAGATACTGTCTTTTTTATGTCTGTGTGTTTAAAGGGTCTGAGGGTTGTCTAATTAAATTGCAGTTTGAGAGACTATATGTTCTTTAATTTTCCACTGTTGTTGCAAGGTTTTTTTGTACCACTCCAGTTCTTACTTGCTAAAGATCTCTACTGTTGACAAAAATTATTTCCAAACTGCCTTGAAATATTTCACAAGCAAATAGATATAAACACAATGTGTTGTTTTTACTAAACCTGGGATAATGTCTTCCTCACCAGATGATGCCTAAAAATAATCAGTCAAAAAAACCCAAACACAGTAAGAAGTTAATTTTAAAATCAGTTATTTTTAAATCAGACTTTAGTCTTTAAAAGAACATACAATAAAATAATTCCCAATTTTACATGTTAGTTATTCTTTTGTCATGAACTTCTTCACAATGACAAAACTCAAAGCAGGCATATCAAGAATGGTAGGGTGATAAGTGTAGTAAAATAAATGTAACAGTGAATGAAATGGCAAAACAGCAGCTAGCCTCACTAAATTCAAACTCAATTCTACAAACCATCTCTATCTTGTTTAAAGCAGATCAAACTTTTGTCTAGGATTTTGATAACAGTAAATTAGAAAAGGTTCCCAGATAATAGGATACCTACTTTGTAAACTAGACATCAAAAACTTCACTGCTTGTAAAATAAATAAATCCCACTGTTTTCAAATCACTTTGCAGTAGCTCTGGAACTATAAGGATCATTTATTTGACTGTAGATTACTGTTCCTCTTATTGTACATCCTAATAAGATCTGCATTATTTAATGAATTAATATTTACTCTTTTCTATCAAAGTGAAGAGGAAGAAGTGATGGTGGGATGGCTGACAAGTAGCTAGACATAAAATTTACCAATCTTTTTGACAATAGAAATACAGTATGTATGTCATATTCATTTGGATGCGCTGTGCTATGTTTTTTACTACCTTTGTCGTCTTTTAAATATGAGTCTTGAGAATGGCCCTGTATTTTCTCCCCTTAGGTGTGTACCTGGGATCAATATAATGTGATTCACAATGGATGCCCAGGGAAAAAACTTTCCCTCTGATATCAAATGCAAGCTTTCTGAGCTATTGTTGCAAGAAGTGTGCTGTGCTGGAGTCATCCTCTCCCAAGCAACCTATACTCTGGCAATATCCTGAAAGGGCTGCTAGATTACACACCAACTGTACAGATAATTTGTATAAGCAACTTGTTTGCAGACTACCAATATGTTCACCAGGCCTATGAGGCACAAGATCCAGGGCCCAGAAGCAGCCTGGTTTCAGGGCAGTTTGCTTAAGAACAGACATAGGATCTGTTCTGATTCTGTTTGTGATGGTCTGAAACACAAGAGCCATGTGAAAGAGAAAAATAAAAAAGGATAGTGGAAAACAGCAGGGTAAAATTAATTTCTTTCTATGACCAAATGCAGTTTTGGCTGTTTTCATTATGATTCAAATGTGCTCACATAAGATCTTTGTGTTTCTTAAAATATAAAAGCACAAACATTCCCCATTAAAATATCACATGTGAAAAGAACTCAAAGGCTGTAATAGAACATTAGAAAATGAGTTGGAAGAGCATTAAAACCAGCGCATAAAAGAATGTAATTTCTTTTTTTAAGTTGATTTAAACTTTCTCTCATAAGGCTTACAGTTAGGATATTTTCTGGAAAACTCTACTATTGTCCACAAATCAACATATAAGTTTAGTAAGTTCCAGTCAAACCAAGTCACACATTGCATGTGCCCACTTTTAACCACAGTGTGCTACTTACATGATGTGCAGATGAATACAGTTCCCTGTCTTAAGGATGGTCACTGACTTGCCCCAGTCTTATACTGGAAGAGTCCAGAGCAAGTTCTGTACCACTGCACAATTGTTCTTTTTTTTTTTTTTTTTTTTTCCTCTTCTCAAGAATCCTTAAGTCAATCTGGAATTATGATATAGTGTACTTTTTCTTCGTGAAATGGTGAAGAAAATAAAAATATCAAAGAGGAAAAGGAAAATTCAATCTTATTCTCAATATCTTATTCTCAATGTATTTTGGACCAAAAACTCATCCTTGGTTGAGATGTTCAGAACACACAACTGTGATGCTGATTATGCCTGTGCATATGCAAACATATATGTAAGGACTAAGCTGTCCCACTTTGCTGTCTTCTTCATTTTCTTCATACAGATGGCTATGCATTTCTGTGATCACTTTTGTGTTAAGACACATCCCAACCTGTTACTCATATTCTGGCCAGCTGCAAGACTGAGCCAGTCTTGCAGTCTGACCACCTGTGTGTTTGACTTACTGACTGTTGAAACCCAAAAGAATGATTAAGGATGAAGTACCAAAGCAGCAGCTCCAATCACAACTGGACTGAGTGGCTGCTTCTGCCATGCTGTCCTGTGCTGAAGGACTGTGAAAAAGTCAACAATGATTTAACAAGATAGAAGGGAGCCATGTAAAGAAAGCGAAATGTTGCAGAAGCTGACTACTTATGGCTCGTGCTTGGAGAGAGCTGGGCTTACTGTAAAGGCACATGATAAATGCACTTTTTCCACTAGGGATGGACTAATCTAAGAGTCTATGGCAGTTGCTTTATTCTTTCTCTGTCCATTCTGAAGGATGGTGTTGCAATGCCCTCTCAATGTGTTATAAGGTTTGTGGATGGGATGGGAGGTCAGAACAGTACACAGAGTTTCCTTTCAGCTGGAAAAGTTTATGCATTTCTATGTACCAATGCAAGGTCACTAATATATTCTCCAACATGGGAAATATGAAGGGAAACTTATCACAAGAATTCTGCATCTCTCCTGTCCTTATGAGCTAGTGAAGTATCCTTTGTTTTGAAAAGGAAAGACATTCAAACATGTATGATGTGGAGATACTTCGATAAAGAGATTTCATGCTTTTTGTAAAAATTACCTACCCATTTTTCAAGAGACAGTAACAACAGTATAAGCTTGGGGTTCAATTGCATTCCTTTTAAATAAAGAATAATTTAAAAAAAAATGTATCAGAGCATCCATTTTCTCAACAGCAAAATTTCTTTCAAAAGCCGATAAAGTAAGAAAACCAAGTGCTGTGGTTCTGTGAAGAGAAGATAAACTTTCTGCTTAGCTGATAACACTGGCTTCCCTTGCACTTGTCCACACCCAAATCTTTGAATACTTATTTCAGAGGTGAAGGATCACTTTAAGATCCAAAAATCTGGCTTTACTGTTCACAGTTTTTCAGTCTAGGACTGATGTTGGAATCTATGAGCTCCACACACATAGAGCCAGTGTTTTGATTGGAGTCAGTATCCCATATCTGAAATATTTCAGCAGGCCTCAAGAAAAGTTTCAGACTATTTTGGTTCCAGAAACACTAGAATTTCACATTGAGAAACTTACGTACAGTATGAAATTATTCATGATCAAAGAATAGAGCTCTTACTCTGACTATGTGTTACACATCTATCTCTAGTGATAGTCTTCTGCAGTAGATTATATTCTACTTTATGGGCTAGTATGATAGGAAATCCACCCTCCATTCAGGCAAGTGGTGAAGTTACAAACACAATAACATCTTTCTCCTCAGGATCTAAAGGCACTTTAGAAGCACTGTAATTAAGCTTCCCATCTCTCCATGCCGTATAAAAGACTTTTAATGATTTTTAGAAGAGAAAAAAAATGAGCAGAAAATAAACTGATGTTTGTACATTTCATATATAATGAGACAAAAAATATGCACAGCTTAATAATTGTTTTTATTTTAATTGTTCATAAGGAGCAACCTTTCTCCTTCCAACGCTAATTATGGGGGAGATACACATCAGAAGGTGAAAAGCTATAGGGCATGGGATTGCCCATAACATGGCAGGTTAATTCTATACATGTTTTCCAACATTTTATAGAGGTCTTAAGTTTTCTTTTCACCCAGTTTTCTCCTGATTTAGTGCTATAATTTACCTTCTTTGACATACTTTTACTCTCTCAAGTATGTGTTGATTCTCTTTTGTTAAGATTGTGTGAACCAATATCAGAAGAGAGAGGAGAAGAAACAGACAAGATGTGTTGAATCAACTGAAGAGTAAAGAATTTATTGTGAGATAGTCTTCGTAGAAGACAGAATGTAAACATTGAACTAAATGAAAGGAAAATGAGAAATAACAGCATTTCGTGTACTTATGAAATATCTTGAAATTAAAGCATGAACTGAAATGATTTTGTTGGCTTAAAGAACAGTTTGCCCTTTTCTCTCCTCTGTCTCTTGATAGTCTACTATGAAATCTGCTCAGCAGGGAACATTTTCATGTCAGAATGCTGTATTTTTAGTCAAGCAGTTGATTGTATACCGTGGCAGAGGTATACAATCAGAGCTGTCTTTCGAACTGGAAGAGACATCTGCAGCCAAAAGAAGAGTGTCTCCATTTATACTTGGGAAGGCAGAACTGACAGTGTCTATCGTCGTGCTCTCCAAGTTCAATAGCTGTTAGCAGGGGTCAAGAAGCATTATCTCCCATCAAGAAGTACACACAGTTCAGCTAAAAGTTATCCCACAGTCTTTCAAGAACAATTTGCCAATGGTTTTATTTTTCTGCTTCTGTTCTCAACACATCCTAAATCCTATTTGACTGTGTCTGGGTTTTTTCATTCTTGTGTGTGTCTGTGTGTCTGTGTGCATGAATGTGTGTTGACCATTTATACTTCAACATCCAAGGACAGGAACTGTACCTGTGCCGTGAGTTTGTAAATCACTGAACAAACTAGGAACTGAGCGGAGTTTTCTTACTCCTGTAGAGGAAACAAGCATTATTTTGAGATAGAAAAAACATCAGCAGTATAAAGTTATCTTAATTCACTTCAACACTTTAAAATTTCCTTAGAAACACAACTTATCTGTAGCTATAGTATGCTGGCCTTTATCTTTTATATAATAGCAATCTTATCCCCTCGTCAACAACAGAGAAGTCTCAACATCTTAAAGAAAGACACCTCTCCTGGGCATATCACTCTTCTTAGGCATTTCTGAGAGGTGACCCAGAAAATCTAAAGTATGCCAGCTTGTTGTATGCTCTATAGCTGCCTCTTTATATATTTTGAGACTGACAATGAATTAAATATCTTGAGTTTGCATGTTTGTTTTTTCCATTCTGATTCATATAAATACATTTTACAGTTGATGACTCCACAAAATGAATTTATTGGATGGTAATGTATCAGCAGCAGCTCTACCTGTGACTCAGCAGGGATGGATGGTGGACTAGAACCACCTCTCAGCATTTTGGCAGTGAAGGGAGACATTTTCTGATCTCTTTTTTTCACTTGTCCACCTTCGTAGTTGGGTTAGCCAACACTGAATCTGAAACTTGATAGCCTGAGAATCTATCAAAGAAAGCTGCTGTGTGAAGGGACACTTAGTTGACATTAGGGCACAAGAACATATACACCCTTAAATTCAGCAGTGTTCCACTTTTAGTACAGGACAGTTACGGGACTTATGGTGAAACCCTTCTTGAGTATTTTTTTTCATTTATGTAAAAACAAAAAAAGCATTGTTAGCATTTTATCTGTTCTATCTATCAGTGTTTTTCTGGCACAGTCATTAGAATGATTTACAGCTGTATTAGGTATATTTTATATTTTAATTATGACATAAAATATATACTTGTAATGATAACTGGAAGATTGAGTGTCTTGGCCAACTTCACAATTTGACCTGTGCAAGTTTCAGTGCATTTGAACAAACATATTTGCTTATAACAGTTTGCTCTACACCAAAGTCAATGTCAAGACTTCCCCATTCTTAGCAGAAAAGTCTGAGAGACAAACAGCAGCATTTACTCATCGAGCAAATGAAAAGGATGAGCTTTCTGAATGCTAATTTCTCCTCAGAAAACATATCCCTTGAAAACTGTTGAATAAATCTAGAGTCTATCCCTCCTCTCACTGATGTCATGGTAAGCATTGCATCATCAGTAAAGTCAGTAGGGGTATAAGACGATCAAAATATACTCCCTCGTTGTATTCTCACTTTGATAGGTCTCTCACTGGTGTGTGCAACTACCAAGTTCAATGAACTTGCTCCCTGTTTCCATTCATGTAACAGGTAACCTTCTTGTCTTTGGGATGATGTATCAAAAGATGACTAAAAAAACATATCACCCCTAGCTAACCAATATTATTGTGGATAGGAAAGATAGAGTTGCTATACTGTCAAGATATTTTGTCTCTGGGTCCTTTTTTTCCCTTTGTTCTTTTTTTCTCTTTTAGGGAGTGGGGTAGACTCTCTGTGTGTGGAATCCCTATTTGCAACCCTGTCACCTCAACATCTTACATTTTTTCTGGAAATATAGATGATAACCAGCATATCAGTAATAGAGAAATTCTCTTTTGCATGAAAAATGATAACCTTATCAAGTTCTTAACAGCCCTATCTGATCCATTCAAGTGCATTTGAAGTAGCATCCAGGTGCCTGAAGAAAGGAAAGCCTAAAACTGTCAAATCACTTATTGAAGTAAAAATATGTGAAGAAGATTAAATACAGTTGCTTACTAAATTTAGCTGAGTCTAAACGCAGCTGTGATGTGAATGAAGGGTAAGTGTGTAGGGGAATAGGAGAAACTCTATAACCTCCCATTGAGAATGCAATTAACAGAGCGTTGCAGCACAAAATGTAAAAACCCACAGATGGATTTAACTTGCCTCCAGCGTGACACCACCTGAAATAATCCCTTCTGCCGATTTTACTTTATTTTTTCTTTTTCTTTGATTGATCTCCATGCCACACATAATTAAATAGAGAAACAATAACCAGGTTGATGAGAATTGGTGTTGTTCAGCCTGGTAAAGAGAAGGTGTTTGCCTGACCTAACAGGGGCCTGCCAGTACCTGAAGGGAGCCCACAAGAATGACAGAGTGGGGCTTTTTACAGTCATCTAGTGACAACTAGTGGGGGAAAAGTTTAGATTAGGTATTGAGAACAAATTCTTTACTCTGAGGGTGGTGAGACACTGGAACAGGTTGTCCAGATAAGTTGTCAAAGCCCCATCCCTGGAAGTGTTCAAGGCCAGGTTGAATGGCGCTTTGACTCACTGGTCTAGTGAAAGGTGTTCCTGTCCATGGCAGAGGGATTTCAACTAGATGACCTTTAAGGCCCCTTCCAACTCAGGGTATTCTATGATTCTATGACATTAAAAGTTCAAGGCTATTTTATTTAGTGGGGGACTTTTCTTTAAGTTGGACAACAGCAGAGATTTGCACCTTTCAGTCCCTCACCTTTCTTCAAGACAGAAATACTGAGACATACATATGTTCTCTCTCTGCTATAATCCTGAATAACCTGAGCCCAGGAAATGCTTGATCTGACAGAGGACAATACACAATCTTATTTTTGTTAATATTGAATTTGAAAGATTATATATAGAGTACTGCAAAAAGTATGTGTTTTGTAACATATAGGAAAATATACAGGCAAAATGCTCACAAATAAGTTTTCTTCTTGCCCAGTTTGCTGTTAGTAGCAGTGAATACGGGACTGCTTAAGTTCTAGGTTAGACACAAAAAATATCAAAGCCTTGTAGTTTTTCACTCACTAAAAAAGTAAACCAAACAAAATCGTAGGACATAAAAACCTCATATTTTTTTGAAAGATGTAATTTACCTAAATGGGTTTTTTTTGTTGTTGTTGTTCTAAAAGAGGTTGTTTTGTACCACCCTGCTTGGTACATAAAAAGATTTTTATTTTAGGAAGAAATAGCTTCCATAGGTCTGTATTCTCCTTCATTCTTGTTGCCACCCCTGTCATTTTATCAGTCAGAAGGAAAAGCAAATATTTACTTAAAACTAAGTGAAAGAAACAGTAGTTATTTAAACTCCCTGACAGACTACAAGACAAAATGTAGAACTTAAATGTTACTGAATCAGTAGTAACAGAAGTGTAGGTGACTAATTTAATTGCGTAAACTCATTGAAATAGGTAAAGAACCAAAAGTATAAAAGCAAATACACAAAGTACCTCTATACTCTGTCTCAAGTATTTTAAAACTAGTCACATGTGGAAAGATGGATGATAGTTTAAATGTTAGTTAAACAAATATACACATGGAACATGTATATACATCTGGGCATGTGTGGAAATAAACACGTCAACATGCACAAGTGTTTATGTATGTCTGTGTATACATAAAGAAGGAACAAGAGAATGACGATGGGGCTTGAAATTCTGTGTTGCTGTCTCTTGATAAATGAAAGCCTAACTGGCTGAGAGTCATAAATGCAGTACTGACAGCAGAGATGCTCCTGCTGGTCAGATGGGCTCCTGTAGTAACAAGATATCTGTCCTACCTTCTTTGCAGGATGTTGTTTCGAAGAGCTGTGGCGCTCTGAGAAGCAGTAAGCAAAGGCTTTGAACTACTCACTTGCATTTCACTCAGGTGCCCTTACTCTGACTTCTTGCTCACCATTGCAGATCACACCAGAAAAAGGTGTGTGTGGGGGGGGGAATGACACTGGAAACCAAGAAAAGCTAGAGATTTTTTATGGTTTGAGTTTGTTTTCCACATGTGTATTTCAAATTATTAAGAAAGGAATCTTTGAAGTGTATCAAAAGAAGTACAGTCTGTGTTGTAATTGAAGCAGAAGATATGTCATCTCTTGAGGGAGTGATTCATGATGTTATTTGGGGATATAGCTCAATCAATAAATGTGTGAATGGTTACAGTCTTGTTAATCATGCTATACTGCTTCATAGTCTTCAGAAAACCCTTCTAACTCTAAAGGCCATGATAGATTGGTCTGTCACCTTTTCTAGTCTACATTGCAGTGATCTTGCCTTCTATCTCCATCTTTCCTCTTCCACCCTTCCTCTGCCTCCCCAAGCCATTTTCATTTGACTTTCATGGCACTCATTCATTGTAGCAACAGCTTCCCTTTAATCAGAGCACAGTTTCCATCTGAAATAACTGATTAAATGACTGAGGATGCATTAAGTGAATTATTTCAAGCTCTTGCCCCTTTCACAAATCTGCCCCTAAAGCAACACAACAAGTAATAAATTTCAAGTACCTTTCAGTATGGTGAGGGAAGCAGACTGCACTTTACAACTAGCAATTAGCCTTAGGGCTTCAGGTAGTTTTATTTTCTCACCACAAATGAACTCGTTTGCTTTTTTGCTTTTTTTTTTGTTTTTTTTTTTTTTTTTTTTTTTTTTTGTTGGTTGGGTGGTT
>JAWWMP010000165.1:44066760-44078833 GCA_035047865.1 Dendrocincla tyrannina | reverse complement strand
GAACTTGTTTTTTTTTTTTTTTTTTTTTTTTTTTTTTTTTTTTTTTTTTTTGTTTTGTTATTTGGTTGGTTGGTTGGTTGGTTTGGTTTGGTTTGGGGTTTTCGGGTTATTCGGAGGGGGGTGGGAGGGAGTTTAAAGGAAGATTCAGACCTTGTCCAGGGTTCAGAGCCTGAGATTGATAGCCTGTCTTCATATTCTATCCCCTGGTTTATAGCATCTTAATATATGGTAACATTCTGTAGCATTTTCTATTCACTCAGTTTGGAGGACTTATGGGAAATTATGACTCAGCAATGCCAAATATCTGGTAGGATCAGTGCCATCTCTACAAACCTACTGTCTCTTTTTCATTGAGGTTCACATAGCTTTAGGAAATGCAGGGGATCATAGGACTGGTATGTACAAAGTGGGTTTAGAGAATTAATCACCCTGGAATCTTAATAAATAATAGGAATTTTGTGCTGTGGCTATGCCGCATAGTGACAGCAGTTATAACAACACCTAGAAGTATGTGAAAGAAAATCCTTTTTACTTGCATAATGTCATACAGTTAAGCAGTTTGATCTCAAACAGCAAAATGCAAAAAGAATCAGAGACTAGTTTCTTGTCTATTCAGTACATCATGCTATGTGTGAAATCTAGGTTACTTCACTGGCTTGTTGCTCAGCATTCTAATTTGTCATTCTTTTTTACCCTTTTTACTGGAATTTGTTTTGCATTTTTATTATCCAGTTCACCAACTTTCTATCACCCTCCTCCTTTCCCCTTGCCCAACTTTTTTGCTTTATTTTTTCTCTCCTGGTACTATGCATGTAGGAAGAATTCTTTTATCTTTCTTTCAGCTACATACTTTAGCTCTTTTTTAGTCCCTGGCTCTTTCCCCCCTCCCTCCCCGTTCAATTTATATGCCTTGTGATACAGCTTTTATCAACCTCACATATGCTGTTGCTTTGCTTGTTTATATGTCATCAAGTATACCATGTGGTCTTGGCAGAACATCTGCAATTACTAGATAGTTTCTAATCTGATAATGCAGGGTGTTGCTATCATTAATACAATTGAACTGAGCTATGGCTATGGACTGTGAATAGGTATTTTTTATTGTGGCAGAGACTATAAGGGAAACTGGAAATTTGGCCCTGCAGTTTTTTGAAAGGATAGGTGAGGTTTTCTAGCAAGACTCAGAGAAGCATGGAGTAGGCATGATACGCTAGAGCCTTTAAATTTTCTTGTCATTAGAGGGGAAGATGTCCGTATAAATGAGACAGAAGGGAATTTGGTATGGCATAATGGTTAGTATTTGGTTGCGCAAGATAGGCAAAAAAAAAGTGACAATTTAAGGGGTATTCTTTACAGTTCCCAGCGATTTATTTAAAGAATTATTTCTCAGTCTCAAATAAAGTCATGATTAATGCAATATACAAATGTTTCTCTCTACTTATCCTGGAAGTCAGTAGCCATGGCCTCTCATGCTTATGAATGGGACTATTTTTTGGCAGACCTTCTTCTTAGTATTTTCCTTTACTACTGAGTGAGCAGTGGAATTCAGTAATTGGTAAATACTTCTTAGCCGATAGCTGTAGATATTGTTTTACACACAATAAAGATAGAAATATATAGCAGCTATATAAAGATCAATCTCACTGAAAGGAGTCCACGTTGGTATAACTGAAAGAGATTAAAAGACAAAAATGTGTGCAAAAATGTTGGTAAGTTGGACTTGCTTTTGTGCAATGGATGAATTCAAAGAGATCAGTACTGCCACCATAAGGTCCACTGTGAGCAAGAGTAGCCCGTATTTTATTTTTCATATATGTATATACCTAAAATACAGGAATCACTGTTTTGTCTATGCACAATGACAAAGTTCTTGGATTTGTTTGACAGTGAGCCCCATATATATAATGTAGTTTTACCTCTTCTTCTAAGAACTGAACTGAAAACAATCCTTAAACAGTGGTAACTCTAAGCCAACTTCTCAGAAAAAGCATCACATCACTCTTCATTATTTGCCACTTAAAGTATAGTTGGACCTGTTTCCTCATCCTCTGCAATATCGGGGGTTCATTTAAATTGGGGAAATTCTTAATTAATGCCTCTTGTATCTGTCACAACAATGAAAGATTTCATTCTAGATTGCATCCACCAAAAATACAAGACAAAGTTCAGTTATTAGTCTTCATCTGTGTGACAGAGGAAATGTGCTCTGAGGAAAGAGGCAGTGGAGGGATCACAGAATTGCACTGAAGGGATGATTCCTTTTGGTTTTGAACTGTGTTTTGCTATCTTTCTTTGAGTCTGACAATGACAGCAGGGAACAAAAGCAGTTGTTTGGCACTGTTATATTTTTAGTGTATGCTGATGCCCAAGACAAATGATCTGCAGCAGACCCAGTTGTCAGTAGGTATGATTTAGCCTGATCCAGCACACACATCTTCAGCAAATTTTCTTTCATTGTTATCTGGATGGAAGTTCTCCTTTTCTGATACTTTCAGCCCTGAGGTGGCTTCAAAGCCCTTACATCTCCCTGACATTAATTGCAATTGATTAACTTTCTTCTTCTGACACATTCTTGATCAACTTCAGCACATCTTTCTTTCTCTCATGCAAAGGTTTTTATCCCTTATCTCTGTTAGAAATCACAAGTGGCAGATGTGGGAGTAAAGAATTTCCTCTATGAACTCTTCAGCTTTTCTATTACTACTTTAAACTCCTTACCTTTTAGAAAGTTTACTTTCTATGTCTGTCTTTTCATCTTCTTTTTTTACCAATCTGCTCCTTAGAACCCCAATAAAGTTCTATTCTTTATACTAGAATTGATAAACACTTCTAATATTTATCATCATTTCCACACAGTCCTCTTTTCACTAGCTAGCTTCCTTTGATTTCTGCAAGCACAGGGTTTGAAAGTCTGTTATGATTCAGGGAAGTGGTGTGGTACTATTCCAGTTAGCCAGGGTATTGTCAAAAAGTTGTTGCTTTCATTTCATTATGAAGAGGACATTTCTGTGTTCTGCCATGAAAATTCCAATTTCTAAATAACATAACGATTTCTTTCATAACGATAGAGAACTTGGCTTCTACTCAAATTGGAGTAATTACTTTTTGCCTACTGAGAATTACTCATTTGAATTCCCAGTGGATAAAGGGATACTCCCCATCCATTGTTCTGAACAGTGGGCTTAGCAGTCTCCCTGTATAAAATAGCTATTCACTTAAAACACTACTGAAAATCTGGAACACTTCATTGCTGACGTATTTTCTTTAGTGCTGGTTAATTTCAGACACAGTAGAGACTATAATTCATAAGGAAATGAACTCGTGCTTACAGTCCACACACTATGAAACAGTTACGTTGCAACTGTCTCCCTTCTGCTGCTTTTATTCAGGACAGAGTCCCAGAGGGAAGCATTCCTTGGACACAGAAAGGAGAGGAGTCAGACCTTTTGCTAGGCAATGGAGTAGATGTACCTAGTATAATTTTTCAAGATGAGAAGTTCTAGACAGATGTCAAAATTAAAAATGAAAACACTGCTGACAATCTAACTGCTGATGTTAGCGGTATGCTCAAGTAGTGAATGACAATTGTTACCAGCGTTTGAATTAACAATGACAAAGTCACAAAGTAGATTTCATTGTTCTCTGTTTCTTTTAATTCAAAATGTCATTTAAGAGATGCAGAAAGGTCTTTGTTAGAAGAGAAAAAAATTAGAGTACAAAGCAGGTACAAGGAGCTGTGGTTCTCCTAGGATTTTTTGCTTGTCAGCTCTAAGCTTACTCAAGCAAAACACTGAAGTCAAAGACAGTTTTGCCTCATTATTCTGCAGTTTGCACTTCAGAGTCCCAAACCATCTTAGATCCCCAGCACATTGCATGCACAGGACATTCACTCTCTGAGAGCTGTCTGTGAGTGTGCCTTGCTCTACAGCAAGGCTTTTATCATAAATAGAGATCTCCTGATTAAGCCTCTTGTCTAAGTTAGAGTAACAGACTGCAGATTTTTAACCCCTGAAATCCACACAAGCTGTGCAAATCTAAGGAATTCAGATTCCATATATCCTGAAAGTCCAGAGCCTATTCTCTTGCTCTTACCAGAATAGGCTGCAAGATTGGTTGTATTCAGACAACATTCGTATATACAGTTAATCTATTCATGGAGAATTTTGCTTGCTCTAAGTCTTAAGAACAACTAAGCTTAGATACAAAAAAATTATTGCTTTGTTGAGAGTTAAAGGGCCACAAAGGTCAACATTGACTGCAGTGGTCAACATCACCCATAAATAAAAGACCATCATACTGGGAAAAGGCCCTCACCTCACTTATGAACATTTCTGATTTACACCAGATACAAGGTCTCTAAACTGTAATGGATATTAAGATCTTAATTTCTAGTGTCACTCTGCATATGTTTTCTCTCATCAGGTGTACTTTTTAATAAACTATTTTCCCCAGTCTTTTCTCCATTGAAAGAAAGAAGGGAAGGAAAATTATACTTTGCCCCTCCATGGAATCTTTATCTTTGTTAACACAACCTTACATTGTGACCCTGAATAACATAAGATTGGTTTTATTGTGCCCTGCAGGGCTTCCATGTCCCCAGAATCCTAGGGCAATGGCAGTGTCAAGCTGGCATACTGTAGTAGAAATGTCATTTTTTAATTATGTGGTTCTGAGGGAATCTATTATCTACTGCTGGGATGCTGAAATCAGATGATTTATCTCCAAGGCAGCTCTGTCTACAATCTAGAATATATATCTCTTGTCACTGCAGGAAACAGAATGAAAGGATGTTTTTATTTCTGGTGCCTTATGTTTATAAATTTATTCTTTTAAGTTTTGCAAGCAAATTTCTGGGGGTAGGGTGCTGAGGGACATGGTATGAAAAAGTCACAATCTGATGCTTCTCCAGATTCTCTTGATCTCCCTAGCAGATTGCCCAAGGTCAGAAGGGATCTAGCTGCCCTTCAGTCTTACACATCCTCAAGAGCTCATGTGCCAACCATAAACTAGCCTAGTATTAGTCATTGTGCTGAGAACTCCAGGCACTTAAGTGCTGAGAATACTGTAAAAGTGAACAAGATCAACAAATGGGTCAGGCAACCTGTTTACCTTAGTTAACATTAACATCAACCTCTACTTGACATTTCAGAGCATTGCCTACTGTGTTGTGCCTACAACAACATGAAAGAATCTTTATTTCTCACACACTAGATGTTTTGATTTAAATGAATACTGATACATCTAGAAGCCTATTCACGATGATGCTGAATTACTTCTCTTTCGTCCCTAAGGTATTGAAGTAAATTAAAGAGTTTAATACATGTTTTTTATGTTTTTGTAATCTGCAAAATTCATTACACAAGCCACTTCATGAAGCAGGATCTGAGCTGCAGCAGTGTGTAGCTATTAATAAAAAGGTACATTCCAAGTACTTTTAAAACAATCCCACTCAGGCATACTTTAAATTAATGTATGTTTTCTGTATCCTGTAAAAGTTTACAAAAAAGTTGTGGAGGAAGACAGAGGGAAAGAAATCAAATATCCCGTCAAAACTGTAATTCTTGCATTGCCCTCTAGTGCATACATGACAACATGACACCTTTTTTTTTTTTTAAACTCTTCTCTATAAATTGCTAAAATGAAAACTTTATTGCCATTTGATGGTTTGCTGCATTTAATTTTGACAGTAACATTTCAGACAGTTTGTTTGAAATACATGAGTAAGTTCTTGCCTTCCTTAGTCCCTTCTGGCAAATCTGAGTAACATCAGTTTTGTTTGTGTTGCTGGTAGAAATGCAGGCCACAACTCTTCAAAACAAAATAAGTATCATCCAGAAAAATCCAGACCCAAAAAATCTAGTCCTTCAAAATCACCTGAAGTACAGCATGTATAAATTAGAGGTTACCTACATTCTTTACTATATGAGGGCAAAGAAAAGCCTTTAGTAGAATGTCATTGGTCTCCATGTGCTTACTTTAAAAAGTCAGCTGCCTCCCCCGCATACAGAAAGGTCAGCATACAGAAGAACACAGGAACCTGCAGAATAGTTAAAGTGGACACCAACTTCACGTAACAAGGTGAAAGGTATTGTAAAACATTGTAGAAGCAAATATTTGAGAGGCTATGGACACAAACAATACCCTTGTTACTTAAGTGCTTAACCTGTATGAATCCCCAAGTTCCAGGCCAGCCACTTGTGACTTTATTAATAAATTTAGGGTCATACCCATTACATTTAACAGAAGTACATTAAATAGTAATTTCCTCTGGCATCACATAAACTATCACAGAAAACTCATTTCTGTCTCTAATAAGTCCTACTGAAAGAAAAAAAAATATTTTAAAATATTTAAGGAAGAAAACTGCAACAGATTACAGTAGGGATTACTTTAGAAATCCATTTCTACTACTGTACCCGCAAAATACACTACTTTACATTTTAGGTGCTACAGTATATGCAATGCTTTTACGTTTGAGAGTTTTGAGGATTTTATTTCACCAGTTGTTTTCCAAATAGTCCTTAAAAGCATAACATTTTTAGAAGTTTTCATGTCCTGGTCCACAAGATCACAGAGGTGTCTGGAGAAAATTAATTCTCTTCTCTACATCTGCCCAGAGAGGTTGTGGATTCCCCATTCCTAGAGGAGTTCAAGACCAGGCTGGGTGGGGTTCTGGTCTATTGGAAGATTCACTGTCCATGGCAGGGGGGGTGGTTGATCTATAAATTCTATAGAATCAGAGAATGGTTTGGGTTGAAAGGGACCTCAAAGATCACTTACTTTTCCCCTGCCATGGGCAAAAACACCTTTCACTGAACCAGGCTTCTCAAAACCCCATCCAACCTGGCCTTGAACACTTCCAGGAATGGGACATCCATAACTTTTCTGAGCAATTTGTTGCAGTGTCTCACTACCCTCACAGAAAAGAATTCCTTTCTAATATCTGATTTAAACCCACCTTTTTTTCAATTTCAAGCCTTGTCCTTTTACTACATGCCTTATAAAATATCCCTCTCCAGCCTTACTGTAGCCCACCTTTAGGTATTAGAAGGCTGCTGTAAGGTCTTCCTGGAGGATTCTTTTCCTCAGGCTGAACAACCCAAACTCTTTCAGCCCATCTTCACAGGATATGTGCTCCAGCCTTCTGATCATCTTCATGGCCCTCTTCTCAGCTTGTTTCAACAGGTTCATGTCGTTTTTATGTAAGGGCCCCCAGAGCTGTGTGCAGCACTCTAGGTAGGGTTTCATGAGAGCAGGGTAGAGGGGTAGAATCATGTCCCTTGGTCTCCTGGTCACACTCCTTTTGGTGCATTTCAGAATACAGACCAGATACCATTAAGTAACTTGTCAGACCTCCAAAGTGAACATGTGATGAAATTCCAGCACCTCCCCTTGTCAGGATATCACAGTCTTTGTTTTCACAAAGTTACACTGTAATTGTTATAAGATCTCTTGTAATCTTTCATATGCTATTCTTCCAAGCAACTCTGGATGTATAGTTGCACCTGTACAATCAAAAACTCTTTCAAAACACCAAGCACCTGGACAGAATCAAGATTTGAATAGCAGAGGGAAAGAAATGGGATGCTATGAAGATACACATCTGTAATTGCATTGTGTAATTGGGAAAGCACATACTATACTTGTAGAATTGATGAAAGCACAGCTGCTGAAGGAGCTCATCAAGTAAATCTATTCTTGGCCTGTGTCCAGCATGATATGCAGTTTGCCACTACAGAAGTCAAGAAAAAAATGATGCACCATTTTATTAATTTAAAACTTGGATTAGTGTGTGACACGATCAGCCATGCTGATAATCTTAATTCTCTATTTGTACAATAATCTTAATTAAAGACAACTGCTGGACAACCTTTGACAGTTTATTTTGTTCTTACATTTCCTTGTAAACCAGTAATGCAGATGTGCCTGAGTTTACCTTATTCTTTCATATGAAGCTGCTCCTGTATAATAACAGTTCCCACCTCAACAATTTTACTTTTTAAGATCCTGACACAATTGTTCGTAGTCCTTCAAGATTTTTTTTTTCTGGACCTCATATGCCAATAACTTCAAAATAATGGTAGCAAGAGTAGCATAGTAATAGTTCATCATAATCACAGGACAGAAATAGTTCATTTTCAATAATTTTTGAATATATATTGGCATATAGCTGTTAATGGATCATGGAAGATAACAGAGGTTTAAAACAATTTCCCTGTTTAAAGCTTTGGAACAATCCTAGCAAGAAACCAGAATTATTTTTTTTTTTTTTTTTTAAAAAAGGCCTCGGTATTGTCCTGCCTACCAGCCACTTAAGCTACTGCTGTCTAGACTATGGTTTTGGGTCCACAAATCTTTTTAAAAATCAACTGAAAGGCACAAAATTGTCATCAAGCCAACATTGGACAGGCAAGGTCTTTTTAATAAAAACCCAAGTCACTGGCCTGTGATCAATCATTCTATTTGGTTATCACAGAATTACTTCCTTAGGCTGAGAAATAAACAACTATTTTTTTTTTAAATCTCGTATTCTTTTTGCTTGCAATCTCATGCACGCAACCCACATTCTAATCACATTAGATTGACATCAGACATGTGCCCCACATTTCAGGATGTCATTCTTAAAGCCTACCTCTCTCATCTCAGGAAAGCAGGGCAACATGACTGGAAAATGGTCATAGCCACAGAGCTGCTCTTTGTGTTAAGGGGATACTTAGTTTCATGCTCCATTTATGTGGTTTCACCTTCTGTTTCTGTGCAATATAGCTTGCTGGGTTTGACTGGGGTAGAGTTAATTTTCTTCATAGTGGCTGGTATGAGGTTGTCCTTTGGATTTGTGCCAGAAATGGTGTTGATGACTTAGGGATGTTTTAATTATTGCTGAGCAACACTTACACAGAGTCAAAGCCTTTTCTTCTCCTCACACCATTCCACCAGCAAGTAGGCTGGTGGAGCATGGAAAGTTGAGAAGAGACACAACCAGGACAGTTGATGCCAAGTGACCAAACAGATATTCCAGACCTTATCACATCATTTTCAGTATATAAAGTTAGGAGCTGAAGAAAGAAGGTCAGGTGGGGGGGACACATTTGGAGTAACAGTATTTGTCTTCCCAAGGAACAGTTAAGTGTGTTGGGGCCTTTGTCTCCTGGGAATGGGTGAACACCTGCCTGACCATGGGAAACAGTGAATTAATTCCTTGGTTTACTTTGCTCAACTTATGTGCCTTTTGCTTTACTTATTAAATTGTCTTTTTCTCAACACACAAGTTTTCTCATTTTTAATCTACTCATTCACTTAGTCCCCCATCCCAACCAGGGGTGTGAGAGTGGGGAGGAAGGAGAGAGTTGCTCTGTGGGGCTTATTTGCTTGCGGGAGTTAAACCATGACACATACCAGTATCAGAAAAGATTCACTGATTCAAGATCTAGCCACTGGTCTCTTTATCTTGTGCAACAATTTTTCCTCTCTGTTTCAGAGGCCAGTACATTGCACCATCCCTGGGAAAATCTTGTCTTGATCTTTTTTTCTGGAAAATTACTTCAGTCTTCCAGATTCAGATCACTCACACCTTGTAGCTCCACTAAATTCCTTTTAAGCAGAGGGAGCTTATACCATTGAAGTGGAAACTCAGCAAACCTAGGTAACTGGATGAAAAGTTCTCTAGGAAGCTGATTAAAATAAAAAATGTCATAGTTCAATAATTTGAAATCAAGAAATTTTTCTTCAGAACATCCTGAATGTTCTGAAGTCTTATGTGACTGATCATGAATACATTCACAACTAAGGTTTCTCAAAATGCTTCTGGATTTTGGTTACTCATTTTTGTATACCTATATTGTTGTTAGTTTTGGTTTGGGTTGTTTTTTTTTGTTTAGTTCTTTGGTGGGTGTTTTATTATTGTTTGCTTGCTCATTTGTTTACCTGGGGTTTTGCATGTGTGTCTATTGCTTTTATTTTTTGTCTGCTACTCTTCAAAATGTTAAGATTTCTTTCCCATCCACCCCAAAACTGGGGTAAAGAGTTGAAATACCATTTTTTACTGTCAATCAAAGAGCTAACAGTAAACATTCAGCCAGACAAGCAGTTAACTTTTACCTTAATTAAACTTCTGGCCACCCTCTCCAGAAAAGACAAGCACTTTCTGAGAGTGCCAGACTTCTCATACTGTGAAGTGATTTTAAGGGGAGCATCACATTTTCTTTGTTGTTCCTTAATTTCTTTCCCTATCAGTGTTTTCACTCTTGGCTAAATTGCAGCCTTGGATACTCATGCACAATAATCCAGATTTACAAATTTTATCTGTGAGGAGTTCAGAAGTCATAACTTTATGACCTGTCATGAATGGTTTTCCTGAAATTCCTACATTTTTTTTTCTCTCCCATGATAATAAAATGTTGGCATAACAACGATAATAATTAAAATAATAGAAAAGGATTTTTTGAATCATTCTTTCCCTCTAAAACATCAGTTTCACTCTATCAGCATTCCCACTATTGTATTCTTTTTCCCCAGAAAGAGGTTGTTGGCAAACTGATTTTGCCCATGTGCCTTTCATCACTATCCAAATGTACTTTTCTATAGCACATTATAGTAACATAGGGAAAGTAGCTTAAAAATGTTTTCCATTATACTTTTTTTTTAAGCAACTGACCTTGCCTAATACAAAATCAAAAGTACTTGGTATGAGATTGACCTTAGACTAGGATTTCCTCTCTGTCCTGTTGAATAAATACCCATCTTGGAATGCATCAAAGATTACTGAAATACTCAGTTGAACTCGTTGCGAAATAAGTTCCTGTTGAAATCATGTTTGACAAAAGGTAATGGAAAGACAGAAAATGAGAGAAGAGAAATGTAGAAGAGGTGCACATCAAAACACAATAAAAAACAATACATGGTACAGATATTAGATTTTATCTTATCAGTGCTGGTATCTGATTCTAAGACTGTAAGGAGAAAGCCCAGCCATAAATGAATTAATACTCCCAATGAAGGTCTGCTTGATGAGTTTACAGTGAGAGTCAGGTCCACATAAACATCACATGAGCCATTTGGCATTGTATTAACTGCAAATCTGATCCTAATCTAATCCTAGGTGTTTACACATCAGATTCTGTGGATACAAGGAAGATAAATAAAACCCTGAAAACAAATATCAGTCAGTCCATGTCTGTGATGTTGCCCATGATTTGCACTAGAGCAAGGAACACAGGAAATTGCTGTGTAGCCTTTGTTTACTGTGTACTCTTTTCTCTTCTGTGTAAGACTTCAGTCCCAATTTTGCTCTTAGTCTTAGGCAAATTTACCTTCTGAAGTAAGCTTTTTCATCTGTCAAACTCCTACACACTGTCAGTGACATCTGATTTTTCAAATTTTTCTGGGGCAATGTCAAAATAAAAGAGAGCATTGGTCATGCAGAAAAGGATTTGAGTTTGAGACCTTCTTTTGTTCTACTTCTATCTTTCTAAGAACCTGACAATTACACATTTACTGCTTATAGAAATATCACAGAGGGATCATACAGTCCTGGCAGCATGTTCCTGCCAGGCACATCAAAGCCAGCAGACTGAGATGTAGAAAAACCTGAAGACTTACTACTTGGTATAACACAAGGAATAAACACATCCTGAAAAAATAATAAGCACCTACACGCATTTTGTTACCATCTAGATAATTTCTAAAACAACTTCCAAGTTACACAAAAATAAATATTAATGCATTTTTGAGCACTTTAGTACTAAAATTAAGTCTAAGTGTTTCCACCATTCAAAAGAGGGGAAAACGGTTTTCTCCACTTGTGAGAAATTTCTGCAGAAGGTTGTTTTGCAAAACACAGTACAAATCCCAAGTGTCTAATGCCTTTTTTGCTTCAGCCTTCACTTATAATATTGACAGCAATGAAACTTAATATAACAGAGGGTAGTTACTGTCCTGTTAAAAACAGGGGTGGAGAAGAGGGGCATCTCTCTCTGGTAGAAGTAATCTCTGGGTGCAGCAGCTGGATGTGTGCACTGTGCCCCTCACAGGGAAGGGAAGGGAAGGGAAGGGAAGGGAAGGGAAGGGAAGGGAA
>JAWWMP010000165.1:44017593-44066243 GCA_035047865.1 Dendrocincla tyrannina | reverse complement strand
GGGCGTTGGCTCCGGGCTGTTTGGAAGGAATTCCACCTTGGAAAGAGTTTCCACCTTAGGTTTGAAACTCTGACAAAAGGAAAAAAAGGAAAAAAAGGAAAAAAAGGAAAAAAAGGAAAAAAAAGAAAAAAAGGAAAAAAAGGAAAAAAAGGAAAAAAAGGAAAAAAAGGAAAAAAAGGAAAAAAAGGAAAAAAGAAAAGGAAAAGAGACAAAAAAATGGAGAAAAACAAGATGGAAATTAGGGGCTTAAGCCGCATAGACCAGTTGGATTCTCACAATGCTGAAACTAATTAATCATATTACTTTAGTAAGGTTATGAAAGATTGGAGATTAATAGCAGTTGGTGTGATTTTATCAGGAATAAAACCAATCAAAATTTCTTACATAACCTATTATTCTGTTGTAAATACAGAGGAAGTATTGGCTGGTATAAACTTGAGTTTCAATAACCCTCTGTTTCTGCTTCACATAGCTTTTCAAAAAGTAGGCCAAGAAAGCTATACATATGAAGGTATGAGGTAGATGCCACATGTGCTGGAAAACCACTCACATGGTAGCTACTGGTTGTTAAGAAATATCAAATTAGAGCACTGGGCATCTCTGTTCTGAGCTTGGTGCAACTTCATTTTATCTTTAATAACTTGAATGACTGAATAGATGGTCCTCTGATTATTTTTGCAGGCCTTGCACAAGTAAAGGGAAAGGTAAGGAATTTGAGAGACAAGCTTTTCATTTCAAATAGTCTTGACAAACTGCAGAAGACAAAAGATTGCATACATGAATAGGAACAAACAGCAAGCTATTTTTAAAAAGACTACGTGTAAGAATATTACCATTTTTTCCTATTTTTTCTTGAATAACTGTTTTTTTCTCATTCAGAAGAGTTTCTATTGTTCAAAATCTCATCTGTAGAAATAATCCTAGTAAAATTGGCTTCTTATTATGTTGAAATGTACTTATCTGAGTCATTAACATCAATTAATTCCCACTTGCCTGTAAGGGGCATAGAAACTCTTCTTTAAACACAAAAAGGCTGAGTAAGTTATAGCAAGTCACAGGCAGAAGGAGTAGTTCTTTTGTCTCTTGTCTGCAGAAAGGATAGCCTAAAACATTCTTCCCTCTTTGAAGTTTGAGAGATTTTTAAGGAAGGTAGATACTAGGGTATTAGGTTGTGGTATGTTGGTGGAAAAGTTCTCAGTAAAAACAAACTGTAGAAATTAATTACAAAGAATAAGAGTGAACAGGCTTGACACTGGATAAAAGGGTAGCATCAGCTCGCTCAACTGACATAGGGTCAGTCAATATAGTGCCAATTCTAAGACAGCAGTACATTTGAAAGTCATGGTAAGTAATCTTGAAATTATAAGTTTCAATTTAAATACAGCACATTAAGTAAATACCCCTTAATGTGGAGAAAATCCTGGCAAAGTTTGGGCTGTTTTCCCTTCCCAGTAAATCAAAAATTACTTGTGGGGGGTTTTAGTACATGTTGGGGTGTTTTATTGTATGGGGGTTTTTTAATGCAGACAATTTTTGTGATATTTCTATTAAGAAGTCAGGATGAACTGAACTTCAGCTGTTTCTCAAAGTCATTCATACAAGCTTTTTATAAAAGTCCCCAAGATAGGTTCCATGTCCTCTACAGACTATATGGTCCAGTGTTCCAAAACTTCCTTCTGAACTTCAAGCTTATTATCTGAAATCTATTCTCGTCCATATTGTAATTATAAAGATGTTCTAATTTATTTCTGTTTTGCATCCATCCTTAATCCAAATAATTTTCTGTCTCCCCTTGAATCTTCTATTCTTATATTAGACTAGCCTCGATCCTCCAATTCTCTGTGTAAATTTCTAAACATTTAACTCTCCCTGGTTTTTCCTGATCCAAAGTGTAGTGTTCTGCACTTCAGTCAGGTCTGAGGAGAGTCCTGCAGTGTAGTCTATTCTATAGAAAATAATTATCTGTTTTTATGCCTGCATAAAGGTGCCTTTTCACCAGTGTTCAAATTTGTCCATTGCACTTTTGTTGTTTCCTGTTGCACTGTTCTCTTGGGCAGCAATACTATGGGATGAAAAGTCACTGCTGAATTCCCTCAAAGTAGAATAAATATGTACCCCCGTTACAGAGACGTGCTTCTAGCATTGCTGTCAGGCACCTCAAGGCATCCCTCCAATATGTGGTATGAATGAGGCTATGCCAGGTTTTACACTATCTGCCTGGTCCAGTACCCCAACAGTGTCTCATCATGCTTATTTGCAAATGCAGACAGATAAGCAAATATAAAAATGACACGCTGCCATTCTTAATTTTAATTGCATTTTTCTTATATTAATAGTGCCTTACAAGTTCTATTTACTTTTAAAATAATGAGTGTGTCTTTTATGTTTTTAGGGTCTCTTTTGATCCTTTTGGATATAAACTAAGACTGAAACTTGTCCAGACCCTGAAGGTTCATTATGACTTCCATATATGTGTAATAATTTTGAATATATTTGGTAAAAAATGGTACAAAAATTAATGAAAAGGAAGTCATGTGCTTTTCTCCAAAATTTATAACATGGAGAACTGAGCATTTGCCACTACATATACCTGCTTACATAAGGAGTTTCATTCAAACTGATATCCTAAAACACTATTAAAACTATGTGTATTGTTATGTAAACTATCCTATTTGACCACCGAAGGCACACTCTAGCAGTCACACTCACACCACTAGAGAGTTTCGCTGCTGCGACCAAATTCACTTCACAGTGGGTGGCTCCAGTGACCTGACAAGTGTCCTGTTACACACATCACACTCACAGGGTCAGACATGGTTTCCTTACCAGCTTGACTCTAGGTTTCCCATAGCAGCGTTTCACGCATCTGGATCCTTAAAACAGTTTAGTTGTGGTGCAACAAGAGAACAACAGCTCATGCTGGGTGTCTTTGAGGAGGCACCATGAACAAAGGACTACCTGGGCTTTAAAATCCTCACAGTCTAAGCACACTAATATCTGGAGTCATCATCTCCTGCTGTGTCTCTGAGTTTCCAGTCCCCTGGTTGGTGCCACAGGTCCCTGTGCCCTTTGTTGTGCAGAGTCAGCACCAGTTCAGGGCCTCTTGACTTGGGCTCCCACCAAGCAGAGCTCAACCTGCAACTTGGACTGCAGCTGCAAACTAAGCTACCTGCACTAAATTAATTCTTCAACAGCATTTTATGGCAGATGTTTTAAGACCACATACCCTTCTCTGTTATTTAGACTTTGAAGCAAGATAACAAATATCCCCTAGCAAATTCTCAAAAAGTTACTGTCCAGTGTTAGCTTACTGATCAGTATTCCTGCTCTCTAATGTTTGCAGTTAAAATGAGCTAACCTAAACTCTTTAACCTGTTTATTTCTTATAGAATAATTACCATGACATCAGATCATCTATCCTGAAAAATCTTTTAGATACTTTCAATGATGAAAAAAGTCTTATATTCATATTCAATTCCATAGTTAGTTTGTTCCTTCTTATGTCTTAAGCTTTTATGCCCCATGAGGGACTACATTAAAAAGAAAAAAAAAAAACCCACACAATCAAACAAACAAACAAAAAACCCAAACAAACAAAAAAATCCCACCAAAACCAAACCAAAGAAACCAAATCCCCAAACAAACCCACAAACCAAAAAAAATCCCAGCCAAACAAATCAAAACACCACACAAAAAAAATCTTAATTCTTCCAAGTGCTATGAAATTCTGATATTCTTATATAAACAAGAGGTTTGGAAGCTTCCAATTAGTCTTAGACAAACTAGAGTACTAGTTCACAGAAAGAACTCCAAACTCACAGCTGAAGACCATCAGGGACAATCTGGTACTAAGGAACCATGAAGCATGAAGCCATTTCAGGGAGATGGCATGAAGGACAGGGATAAATTGTTTCAACTGATTGGTTATCCACTCCTCAAGAGCTGCCCCAGCAAGTTGTTACTGGAAGACACAACCATTGTATCAAAAGGAAATGAGGAAATTTGAGAGTAATTGCACTAGCCTTAGGAATGGGACTCTCCACTGTCATAACTTCCCAGACATGGAAGAATTTAAAAATGTCACTGCTCTTCTTTAGAAGTTTAAAAAATTCCAAACCTAGCCATCCTCCCCTGATAGTCCATAGTTCATATATGCAAACTTAATTCATATTACATTTGTCCCCCTGGCAAATTGCCAGTTCCAATGTTTTATCAGCCTTATCTTCAACAAGATGTTAGAATGCTCTTCTTGACCTCACTGCCTCAGCCCCAACAGCTACACACAATGACAGCTTTCTTTTTTCCTTCCTCCCATTCCCGCCTGCACTGTGCAGCCCTCTTCAGGTCATGGGCAGCCCACTCAGGTTAGAATAATGTGAACTCAAGACAGTGACTGGGGAAGCAAAGCCCTTCCCACAGTAATGGAAGATCGAGTTCATGACCACTTGAGGAACCTGAACATATATAGGTTTATGGGACCTGACAAGATGCATTCCAGAGACCTGGGTTAATTGGCTGATGTGGTTGCCAAGCCACTCTCCACAATATTGAAAATTCATGGCATTCAGGTAAAGTTCCAGGTGACTGGAAGAAAGATAACATTGCACCTATTTTTAAGAAAGGGTAGAAAGGAGAATGGGAGGGATAGCAGCTCTGCTGAGAAGATTCTGGGTGTACTCATGAATGTAAAGCTGGACATGAGAGAGCAACAGGCACTTGCAGCCCAGAATGCCAACCGTATCTTGGGCTGCATCAAAAGAAGGAGGGCCAGCATGATTAGGGAGGTGTTTCTGTCCCTCTGCTATGCTCTGAGACTCCGACTGCAGTACTGCATCCAGCCCTGAGGTCCCTAGCACAGGAAGGACATCATCCTTTTGGAGCAGGTTCAGAAGAAAGCCGCAAAGATGATCAGAGGGCTGGAACACCATTCCTATGAAGACAGGCTGAGAAAACTGGACTTATTGAGCTTGGAGAAGAGAAGGCTCTAGGGAGACCTTATTACACATTTTTGATTTTGATACCTAAAAGGGGCCTTAAAAGAAAGATGGTGATAAACTTTCTAGTAGAGTTGTGATAGGAGAAGAGAAAATGGTTTTAAACTAAAGGAGCGTTGATTATTTTATAGGCATAAGGAGTAATTTTTACAATGAGGACTTAAAAACATAGGCACAGGTTGCCCAGAGAGGTGGTAGGTGCCCCATTTCTGGCAAGTTTGGATGGGGCTCTGAGAAACCTGGTCTAGTTTTTAGATGTCCCTGCGCTTTATAGGTAGCTGGCCTACACTGCCTTTAGAAGTCCCTTCCAACACAAACTATTCTACCTATCTGTGAATCTTCAGTGAATTGCTATGAAGGCTCACTCCCTAGCAAAAAAAGTATTGCTCAGAATTGCCTTAAGATTTTAGTGTATTTTTTAGATTTTCTAGAACTTTTAGAATTATGTAGGTTTCCCTGAATTGCTTACATATGAGGTGGGTTTTAGAGATCACTGGGCACTTTCTCACACATTTCTAAGTTTTGCCAAGGACACAGCGTTTTGAAGAAGCACCTGCAAGATACCTTGAAGACAAAACAGAAGAGAAGGCCCAGAGCCCACGGAGAGACTCCAGGGAGCAGTTCCGAGCTTTCTGAGGGTGGGTACCTGGAGAAATGGGTACTATGGGTTGGTTTTAGGTAGCATATATACTAATTACTGGAAGTTATAAAAACTGTAACATCACTGAACCATGTGTGCGCATACTTCTGGTGTGCACCTAGAAGCTTCTAAATAAAAGCACTTCTCTGTCTATCTCCACTAATGTTGTTCTGAGTGCCTATCTTCCAGGATTTTAGGCATCAGAATCTTCAGTGAATTGCTATGAAAGCTCACTCCCTGGCAAAAATTATTGCTCAGAATTGTATGACCCTGAACACAAAAATGTTTTTAAACTCTATCTGCAAATTTCACAGCAACCTATTTATACTACAAGTTGCTTCTTAATTTTCCTATATGTATAATAGCAGCTTCTAATATTTTCACAACACATTTATTTGAGATTAATCTTCATGCAGTTCTTGGACACCAAATGTCTCACCATTGAATACTTTTGACTAGTACATAGATGCCATGATTTCTAGAAGTTCAATATTTATTTTCTTCAACATTCTACTTGTTTCTGTAAACGTTCCCCACCAGCTAACTGCCTAGCAATGTAATTGACACAAAATATAAAAAGGCCTCATGAGTTCTTTTACCTTCTGAGCAGATATTTTTGAAAATATTTTACACCAATCCCTAGCCTGTAACAAAACAGTCTATGAAATATTAAATATGAGTATTTATTTTATAATTATAATACTAAATATTTATTCATTGCTAAATATTAGGTTTTCCCATCCCCATACTGCATTATTATAATTATTAGTCAAACACAAACATTTTTTCTTGTCTTCCTGTATTTCATACAAAAGTTCATACAGGTTCAGTAGTTCATTGAAGAATATGGGACATTGAAAGATGAATTATGATTATTAGGATCCACATTAAATTGGAGTATGCATTTAATATTTAGAGCAGAATATTAAATGTTTTATCTACAAGTTTCCCGCAGGTTTTGTATAGGCATCAACCAGCAAAAATAGTACAGCAGTTAAATCAAAAATAAATTGTTATAGACTACTTTTTTATTTGTATAGACTCATTTACAGAAGGTTATGAGATTTTGTTGTTGTTGTTCTTTTTCCATTTACACTCCAGTGTTCCGTAGGGAGTCACCAGATTCCATTCCTGACTAAGCTTCAAGAGAAGGAGAAATATTTTATAAAAATATAAAAATTTCAGCTAAATTAATTAATTCCTGTCAACTCTCTCAATTTTGTTTTTTTTTCCTGATCCTATTTGATCGTGCTGGGTGGCAGTCTGTTTTTCACTTTGACATGTGTTTGTGGAAATATCAGCAGATTTACTTTTATTTCTTTTTTAGTTGAAACTGTTTGTTATACAAATGCCTTTACACTGTAATATGAAAATGAAATAAGACGTTATAAAAATTCTACTAGCTTGATTTGTCTCTAAATTCAAAGGTGTAGATATAATTTTTTTTTTTTTACCATCACTTTTGTCCTGCATTATGGCACAGACATTTTGTTGAAAAGAACGATCTGCACTATGTAAATTGAACAGTTTAGTTCAACCAAGTTACCTTTATGGAATCAAGGATTCTTTTCCATATCTGGCCTGTACTCAGTAGGATAAGACCTGCAATTGAAATGTCTTGGACTTGTCTTCCCACTAAGGAAACTAAGGCATACACCTTAGAGAGACAAAAACTTCTATTGTGTACCTTGTCTGAACAAGTATGGTACCAGGGCTCTGGGATGCATCACAGGATGCATCCAGCCAGATAAGGAACAATGCATCTTTTAAAAGACTAATCCCCTGTAGCTGCATATTAATTCTTATAATTATTTATTTATTTAAACATAGAATGGTTTGGGTTGGAAGGAACCTCTAAAGGTCAACTAGTTCAAAACCCCTGCAAAGAGCAGAGACCAGGTTGCTGAGAGCCCGCATAACCTGACCTTGAACTTTGTCAGAAATGGTGTATATACCACCTCTCTGGGCAACGCGTGCCAGTGTTTTACCACCCTCATTGTAAAAATCTTCTCCCTCATATATCTAATCTAAATCAACCCTCTTTTAGTTTAAAAACATTACCCCTTGTCCTACCACAACAGGATAAAAAGTTTCTTCCCATCTTTCTTATAAGCCTGCTTACACACTGGAAGTCTGCAATAAGGTCTCTCTGAAGCTTTCTCTTCTCCATGTTGAACAATCACAATTCTCTCAGCCTTTCCTCATAGGAGAGATATTGAATCCTTCCATTCATTTTTGTGGCTCTCCTCTGAACCTGCTACAACATGTCCATGTTTTTTTTTCTGCTGGGGACCCAAGAGCTGGATGCAGTACTCCAGGCTGGATCTCACAAGGCAGAATGATGTCCCTTGACCTGCTGGATGCATTTCTTTTGATGAAGCCCAGAATATGGTTGTCTTTCTGGGCTGCAAATGCACATTGCTGGATCATGTCCAGCTCTTCATTCACTATTCCCACAAGTTTCAGCAGGGCTGCTTCTTAATCCCTTCATCCCCCACCCTGTTCTGGTGTGAGGGGTTGCCCTGACTCAGGCACAGCACCTTGCACTTGGCCTTGAAGTCATGAGGTTCTCAGGGACTCACTTCTTGAGTTTATCCAAGTCCCTCTCACTGCCATCTTTCAGCTGTGTCAGCTGCACCACTCAGCTTTCTGCAAGGTTGCTGTTGGTGTACTTGATCCCATGGCCTATGCCATTGATTAAGATCTAGTGGTCCCATTATGGACCCCTGAGAGACACTGAATGCAACGCGATTAGACACAACACAGGTGTTTTGGACAGCAGATTACAAACTGGACACTCAAGGTCCAATAGCTAAAAGAGAACTCCTACTTGCCCTGGAACAGAAATAAATAAAAGACCATTTCAGTTTACATCACTTTCTGATACAGTTTTTGGAAGGTGCATTGCAAGGTCAGGGCAATCAGTATTCTCTCAAATGTACCATCAATGTTTATTTTTTAATTTGGGACTGGTGAATAAAGCTTTAATGGGATTTTAATGGCATGTTGGACACACTTCAGTGTCCAGAGATGTGGCGTCATATCCAGGAGTGTCATTATCTGGATTAATTATCAATAGCAGGCAGCTATCATTAGGGACAAGTGAAAACGAGAGAGGTAGTAAATGAAATTTACTGGGCAGAGATGCTGAGAAATAAATAAATAACAACATCTGAGAAGTCACCAATGGATACTTTCAAAATCATTTTCAGTTTTTTTATTTTGCATTACAGCTGCCACTTCTTTCACTTCAGAATCTTTGGTGACCAAAAGATTTCCCTTGCCAGCTAGTATGAACTAAACTCCTTCTTCACAGTTGTAACTCTACAACCATATTTTGTATACTTAGGATTCATCTAGCTGCTACATACAGTGTGAGTTTCAGTGCAGGACTTTAATGAAAAGATAAATCAACTACTTCACCTGTCTGCAAACAACGAGCATACATGCAAAACTAATAAGACAATATTAAGTGGAAACAACAACAACAAAAAAGGATATTGTATTTACTATCTTAAATATGCAATGCTCACTCTCAAAATCTGTTTTTTGTGTTCAGAACTTAACAAATAGTATTTAATTATATGCCCTGCCTCTGTTACATGCAACGCAAACAGACACAAATTTCATTGGTGGATCTCTGTAAAGTGTAATAACAATAATTCTCTGAGAGGAAAAATGTCTCCTCCTTCTGCTATGTATATCCTATTTTAGAAGGAATATGATAAATTGTTCTCTAAATACACAGGAGAAGTTCAATGCAGCAGATCAGAGGAGGTATGCCAAGAAATTTAAATGTCTGCCCAACTAACAATTTGCTCAGAGTTTGAGGAACCTTAGCAAGAACATATCAGTCAGCACTTTGCTGCCATCCTTCCACAACTTCTCAGTTTTATTTTTATCTCTGTTAATAAAAAGCTATTGAAGACACTTAAGACTAAGACTGGATAGGCATGTAGCAAGGGTAATGTAGAGTTATTTAAATTTTCCTTGCTTCTGTGCAGCAAATGTGTATAATTACACTAGATAAACAAGAAATAAGACAAGTTACAGTTAAAGAGCATGCTTAACTTAAAAACCTTAAAAGAACTTTGTAAATGCTAGGCTAAATCCAAAGCAAAAACTGATTTTTAGGTTCAGATTACCTAACCATGCTTTATGCATCAAAGAGGATGTCAGATAGCAAAAACTGTGAAACACATCAAAACCTCAGTACTGAATACAAATGCCTGGTCTCACCTTTTTCTATGAGCAGTTCCTAGTTTATAATCTGAAACACTATAGCAAATCTGCAACTCTTACAACACTATGACATTTGCTCTAGTTTTCCATTACTAAATTCTTTTATGATTCTGTCCCATTTAGTGTTTAACAAAAGAAAAAAGAAAAAGACTATAAATAAACTCTGCCACTTATTTCACCTTTGCTGAGAGATGAAGATTGTTGACCTTCCAAGGATTCTATATAAATGCTGATTTTATCTAGCAGCAGGCCCTTGACCTTGGTGAGGCTGACAATTACTCTGATCAAATGGATGAAAAAGGCTGGCAGACAAAAAGGGACTTCTTCCACCAGAGATCAATAGGTCATCAAAAATGAGACATCAAAATGGACTATGTTAAGGAAATCTTGAATTTAAATGAAAGGAATATATGTAGCTAGGAATGAATAATTCAGATTAGTAAAGTGAGAAAATTTCCTCTTCTGCCTGTCCACTTATGTCTGAGAGTTTGGAATCTTACATCTCTGTCTTACTTCAGATTTAGCTATAGAAAAAGTTATTTGGTAAAGCAAAGATACTGTCAACAGTAATTGTATACATTCATGAATGATCTTTTTAGAAACATAATCCAATTTTTTTTACTTATACTGCTTGTTTAAGTTTTTGAGAAACAGATTACTTTTTATATTTACATTGATATTCTATTTATATTTGCAACTCCTTTCAGTATCTGGTTGCCAAGTACATTTTAGTGTGATTATGTATTATTTGTGCTGTGGGCAACTGAGATGAATTTGTGAACTAAAATGCAACCTGAAAACTTAGAAAAACAGTTCTAGAAATACCTTAATGATGTCTAGTTTTCATTGAATCTTATTTTTATACAGTTTTTATGTTGGAGTTCTATTACCAAAGTCCCCTTAAATTATAGTATTGTCCTGTCACTCGTGCCAGCCAGTATGCAACATTTGTTACTCGTAATCACTGATGGATGATTATTAACAAAAGCAAAAACTCCTTTTTAGTGCATTGAGACCAAGTCTATAACATCCCTGAACCTACCATAAAGTTGACTCTGGAGAATATTCCAGGACGACAAGCAGGGTAACTTCATCCTTTCTAAATTTCTTCCTTATTGTCAATTGAACTTATCAAACTCCTCTATGCTCTGAATCAAAAGAAGGGATCATTATATAATTTTATAAAAAAAGCACAGTAACAGCATGCATCTCTCTGGCTTTCTCTCTATGTCAGATTTTGGGGGGTTTTAATTTCTAGTGGTCTTGCCTAACAGGTAATGGGACTGATGCTCCCTTGCCCTAGTACAAGGCTGTTTGAAAGACTATAAAGTTAATTTACTGAAGTGTAATTAGCAGTACTATTAATTTTTGCCATGCTTACTGTCACCAGTTTTAGTGCGACAAATTCAATTTACAATGATCTGAACAACATTGTCAGACATTAGTATTAATTCATCTGGTCTCTCTCCCCCAGTAAATCGTACTGTAGTGAATCATACTGAACGCTAAGAGAGTGAGCGAGAGAACAAAGATCATTTGAAATATATATATATGTATGTCCTTGATCTTATTCAGCTCATTTACTTTGGAAAAGTCTGCCAACTTCCAGACCTGAAAGCTGAAGTCTGCTCAAGCAGAGAATGAAGGAAGCGGGTACCACAGTTATCCAGGCCTGCCTTTCCAATTAAGATCTCAGAGCCTAACTGGAAGGGTTGCTCTGTTAATGCTGGTATTGCCTATTGACCTTCCAGAACACCTCTGTCCATTCCTATTAGTCTGTGGAAGTTTATTCCTGTAGAATCCCAGTTATCCATCAGCTGAAATTTGTACTAGTGGTTGTTTAGTGTGTTGGTGATAATTTAACAATAAGATACCCTGTAGCACCCCATACATTATTTGTCTACCAAGTCTGACTTACTTGATTTTTCATTCTTTCATAGTATCCAAAAATAAAAAGAAAAGGGTTTTTTTTGCAATTTTTTGAATAGCTCAAGCAAAGAATGAATATACTTTCAGAAATCTGGTTTACTTAAGAAATTGATTTATTTCTAGAGTAAAAAAAAATTGCCTTCATTTTACGGAGTGGAAACGAGACATAGGAAGCCTAATACCCAGATCCACAGAAATATCTAAATGCTCAATCACTGCCATAGAATTGTAGCAGTTTATTAAGTCGCATAAGCACTGCATAAGAAAGCAGAATTTAAAATCTCACTCTGGGAGTTACAACAGCAAATTAAATGAAATAGTAAGGGAATAGGCAGCAGTCTAGTGGGCATTGAGGAAATAACACCTAGTCCTCAGAACCTGAAATCTCACCCAGGCACCTCCAGCACTTCTCTCTTGTAAATCACAGGAAAAATTATTGGGCGTATTCTTTACATCAGGAACAAATGAGGAGTGTAAAAATTGTATGACTTCGCATTAGACAATCTCTGAGCAGAACTAGCAACTCTAGTTCTGTAATTGGGCTCCAAAGCTTATAAAAAGTTTCCACTAGATCTAAGCTTAGTGAATGCCTCAAGATTCCACAGGAAGCCTAGATCACAGACATTTAGCTGTGAGGGATCACACCACTACTTCAGTTGGGAAAAAAAAGACATATAAGAGAATCCTATAGGATAAGAGTATCGTATAGGATATGCCCCATGTGGCATCTGGTGGGAGTGTTCTCTTCGATAATGTAGATAACTGCATAGAAAGGTGAAACAAAATGAAAGGCAGTAACTGTGAAAACTTTAGTAATGTTCTGGAGTATGTTCTTCCCCAGTGCCTTTCTGACTCCCACCATTTTCTCTCACATGCTCTGGTTGCCACCACTGAAAGAACCATCACCTTTCCTGCATCTGACATCTGGAGTTACATTCCTCAATTTCCCTACTTTGCTAACACTTCATCCATTTTCTGAATTTCTGTTATGAAACCTTTTCTCCATTGCATTTCCCCCCTCTTTGCTTCTCTTTTTTTCCTATTCATTTTATTTCATTCAGTACCTGAACAGCAACCATTAGTTGCAAAAGCATAATTAAGAGCATAAAGAAAGCATTTTTTTCAGGGTTTTTGCTTGCTTCTATACGAATGTGTACAAAGCTGCATTATCTGTACTGGAAAACACATGCTGACAAATCAACATCTGTACTCATATCACAACTATTACACATATGTTTCTCCTCCTATGAAATATGTACCTAAGTATCCATATATACATATGGACATTGAAAAGTCAAAGCTGCCACATTTAACTCACATACTTTAACTTTCCTGATATATGCATCATTAAAGCTTATGTTGAACACAGATGTCACAGCTGCTTAAAAAAAAAAAAATCCAGGAACTTTTAAGAAAAAAAATCATAAGTAAAATAATAAAATGAAGATTCTTCCAGATGACTAACATTCATGAATAAAAAGAAAAATAGCACTTGTATCAACTGTGTGTATAAATTCAGTGTTACCAAAGTTCAAGTACATTTGATTGAATTTGGAAAATATTGCCTGAAAATTATTCTCTTTCTTTAAGCTAGTATGATATACAGTTGAAGTGAGAGAAGAATGCTGTTTCTTGAGATATATGTTTAAAGCCTGGTCTATCAATATATTTCTATATGTACTTAAACCTAATTTTGAGTTCTCTTGTTTATTTCAGTGGTACATTAAACATTCTTAGTGCTGGGTTGTGTAGCTACACTCATATGACCAGATTCTTTTTTCTTCTTTTTTATGAAAATGGAAACAATACTTGATTTTTTGTTCTAAAAAGGCAATCAAGGGAAATGTAAGTAAAAGAAGAGAAACAACAAGATGACACTAGATGTGGATATTCAGAAGAATGTCGTCAGTGACAGTCTGTATTAAAGGGTATACTTCAGGATATTCAGGAACACAAGAGAAAATTTGGAGGACAAGAATAGTTCATTTTCTTAGTTAATGAGTGGTCCCAGACAGCGCTGCTTTTCCTCAATACAACAAAACTGATTACCACATATTATTATGCGCACAGCTTATTTTATGCACTATCAGGCTTGCTCCTTCCCAATGGAATGACTGATAACTAGGAGACCTAGTAGCAGACCAGCTGAGTTGCAGACATGCAAGAAATGGCTTCCCTTTTAACAAGTCATTTTAGCCTACAAAACAATCAGTTTGGAGAACACTTATCTTTAATAAGACTATACCCTGAAAATTTGAATATTGTATCTTAAAAATTTACATGTAAGTGTCAGGTCATTATTCCTAGCCTATGTGTCTTATGACTCAATGTGAAAATGTCAGAAGCTAAGGAAACTAACCATAGTTTTGGGGAAAAAAATATTGTTTTGGTTATGCAAATGCTTTATGTTCTAATTTTAACAGACAAGCTCATTCTGAGCTATCATTTTTGGCATCTGTCTTCTCTGTGTATACAAGGAAGTTGCAGTCCTAATTTTACTTTTAGTTTCTGTCATGGGCATATTCCAGAGTACAAACAGTAGGGAGGGTGTTCACTCTTCTCCAAACACTGAAGAAAGAGAAGGTAAAGCACTCAAGTTTTTACTGAGTTTGTTTTCAGACCATGTTCAATCACTTATAGTTATTACTATTTTTTAACTTTGAGGGTGCAGTTGACATATTTTGAAGAGACAGATTGGCCAACACAGAATAATACAAGACCTTGTTTTCTGTCTGGTTTTAATGATTTCTCCTCCTCCTTTGGAGAAAAGCAGTTCTGATAATAGGACATGCAAACTCTTTTATCACAGTGCTGGAGAAAGTCCTGATTCATATACTATTGAATTGTGTATGAATATAGGTAACTAGATCTATATATAGTATTTCTATACATATATATGTATATATATGTATATAAGGTCATAATTAGATCATACTTCTAATTGAAAATTTTTAAATTATAAATATGTGCCAGTGATCAACACAGAACTACCACAAATTATTCCTTACTTATACAAAACAAATGAAGTATAGTAATCTAGAAAACACAATAGAGATTGTTTGCAAAATACTCAAACTTTAGTATCAAAATATAAAATGAAAAAAATTGCTGTTGTAAATCAAAAATCAGGAATTTTCCCCTCATCCAGGTTTAGCTAATGCTTTCAGTTGTCCTGCATATGTACAATGGTTCTACTGTCCAAGAGTAATCCAGAACAGGCAAAGGCAACTACTGAGTTTAAAATTCAGTTTGTGACCAAGTTCAATCTGTCTAAGTTTGGATCTCTGGTGTTTTGGAAGCAGGTGTTCTACAATCATTTGACTCAAGCTAAGTTTCAAAAGTAAGCCTTGAAAATCTGGGGAAAAATTGGAATAATCCAGTCCCCTCTATGTTGATTTGGTTGGTTGATATTTTGGGGAATATTTTTAATAAGAAGACCCCCAACCACCAGCAGTATATTTAAATAATAAATTCTAGTTTTTATAAAGGTAGAGAATGCATCTCATGAGCTAAAGCCCCTTCATTCTACAGCCTACACAGCATGCAACGACAACCCAGGCAGGGAACAGCAACAGTGTTCAAAGATGAGTCAAGGCTGATCAGACTCATCAGCAAATGTTTCAGTTTACCTATAGCCTAACAGATACCAGATTTTTGGACACAATTGAGAGAAGACTTCTAGTGTTATCATACTGAGACATGGCTTTGGGACTGTTGTTTTGTGTTGACTAGTCCATTTGCTATGCCAAGTAAGTCATGGTTAAGAAGTCCAAGCCTGTCAGAAAGTGACAACATACCAGCTTCCCACAGACAATTTGTATAGGCAGTATTTACCTGTGAAGCTGAGAGAGAGCAGATCTTGTCAAACTGAAAAGGCCAACAGAAAGTTGTAAATTGAAAGGTCACTCCTGGCGAGACAAAAGGATTGAGAGAAGGTGAGCCACCTGTAATTAAAATTTCTTGTTACCTCCAAATTATTTAGTATTTATGTGTATCAATCAAATATGAACAACTCGTTTTGACTTTGGGGAAAAAAAAAAGAAAAAAGAAAAAAACATATCTGTAAGGAAGGGTATGAATGTGAACTGTTACATTAGCTTGGCTAAAAATGTGTGAAACATGGACCTAGACACAGAGACAGGCATAAAAACTGAGACTAGAGGAAAATGCCATTCTAACCTGTAATAGTTAGGAACATTTCACAACTTTTTCTGAGGTTTTCTTCTTTCTCTGAATATCTGGCACTAGCTGCTGTTTGAGGTAAGACATTGGTTTATATAGCCTTGTTTTGACATATTTTGTACTGAAGTATAACAAATCAACAGATAGTCTTGAAAATCCTGATTGGTTTGCACAAGTTAAGACCCTAGACTTGCACTAATGTATGGTCAGTGTCATTCCATGAAAGTCAATAGGCCATATTTTTTCTCTTCATTACACTAGTACAGCTCCATTAACTACAGAAATCATTAATCATACAGCAACTCTGAACTCTGTGATGTTGTGCCTGATATAAATTAGACAAGAATTTGGCCTCCTGGCCATTTCCTCTCCTGATTTGTTGCTGGCAGGAAATCTCGTTTTATTTTGCTTCAGTGTTTTAGTAAAGTATGTTGATATTAATTGTATTAAACAAAAGGGTATATTCTGATATACAACTACAATCATGAAGACAAATTTACATATAAATAAATATTTAGAAGCTTGATTATAAGGGACTTATTGATAATTTGTAACACTTTGAACATCCTCCAAACTTTTTCTTTCCCCTCTCCCAGTTCCTCATCTGCAAAATGGAAAAAATGAGACAACTTTCTCTCTTAAGAAGAATTAAACATAGATGCTAATAATGTTGGAGCATTCAAAGCCTCTGATGTAGGTGCAAGCTATATCTTCTTTCCAACTAAATGTGTTTTTTTTGTTTTTGTTGTTTACATTTGGGATCTCTCACAAAGTGAGGACAGAGACAAGAAAATTACTACCTCCTTCACATTGCTAAGAAATGATCTACAAAAAATTAAGGTGGCAAGTACTAGAAATGCTGAATAATTAAGAGATTACAAACTAGGGCATATCTAACTATGTAAGGCAGGTAAAGATGTCCAATGACTAGAAATAAATAAGTTTAATTTGGAAAGAGCAGGAAAAATATCAATATTTAAACTAATAAATAAAGCTTAATTTATTATTTAAATCCATTCCATCCCAGGTTTTGGAGCTCCAGCCTATATATAAAGAAAAGTTTTTCATTCAGCTTATACTCCTTTTCAAAATTTGATAACAAGTTACTCTTTATTAGATCATGCCTGATTGACCTGCTTCTGAGCCTGATTTTGAGAATCAACTGTTTCTTGACTGAAAATGAGTTGGGTAAGGTGGTACTACTAAAATACTGCATCACCAAGAAATCTATGGTTCTGCCAGATTAAAGTTTACAAAAGCAATATTTGAACTACAACAGTAGGTGTGTAGGTGAGAGCCCCCAAATTCAAGTCAGAAACATAAGGTAAAAGTTTGGTTTCTTTAATCCAGTCTTCACTTGGCAGAACACGTACATACAGTATAGCCACAAGCAAGTCACTTGTTGTTACAAAGCAAGAAACAGGCACCAATCAAGGCATCATTTTCTCTGTGTCAGTCATCTGCCCAGACATTTATCAGTGGAGATCAAAGGAAGAGAGTAGTTTTACTGGTACCTTTAGTCGTGAAATAATACAAGCCAGTTTCATACAACATTTGCTAAGTTATTCTGAATCCTTGATACCTCCAGACCGATGCAATTTATGATGTTGATAGTACAGCACTTACTATTGCTCATAATTTGACCATAATCATGAGTATACATTCTAAAATTACAAAAATTATTCAGTCTTGTGAAGCAAATTCCAAATAAGTTAAATACAGCTACCTTTATATTCATGTAATTTTTATTCCTTGTTTGGTGCTTTCACATGAAAAAGGAAAATTTACTCAAACCCTTTGTGTCTGATTAGTCTGTCAGCACCCCAGGAAAGCCAAGACCCTTGTGTTTGACCAGTCTGTCAGAGTCCTGTTATGAGGATCCTTCACTGAGCAGTTCACCCAATCAGAGGGCACTTTGACTAACTTGTTCAGGGTGACACACCAGAGAAACCCCCTCCTGTGTCTCCACACCTTTACCCACTGCCAGCCAGTGCCCTGGAAGGACTCGCATTAACAGTTTATGGAATAACACTATTCATTAATAAAATTGTGGCAGGTTAAGGTTAGAAAATTGCCAGCGAGTATATGATTACAAAAACTTACTCAAAGCAATATACTAATTCCAAGCAACATACTAACAAACTAATCCCTAACGACAGCTAACTCAAGATAACCATTCTGTGCACAGAGAGTATAGTTCTTACCCAATATACATTCCTTTGGAGGAGAGGACAGGTTCAGCTTGTTGACTGAGCAGAGACGTTGTGCTGGAGTCCTCCCTGACTGCTCCCCAGTCTTAACTTACTTTTATACTATTTATCTACATTTAGTTGCAGCATGAGTGACTTTAGTCATACATTTTACTCAGTGAGGGGTGGTCAGTGAGAGACAGGTATCTCAATAGAGGATCTGAGATAACCTTGGGATGGGGACATGCATCACTTCAAGGAGTGTGATTTCACCATAGTTGCTGATTCAAAAACAAGACATCTTCCTTTATCACTCTTGGTTTTCAGCTGCTGTGCAGCTTACCAGCTAAAGAATAGTACTGACTTTTCTACTCTGTAAGGGTTTCCACAGAGGCTGGTCATGGGGTCTCCACTCTGCTCCACCCTCCATTGAGTCCCCCTTATATTGTGTGTAGGAGGTCAGTTATGCTGACCTCCTTCCATCCAGGGAGTAGCAACCATATTTCCATACTGTTATCTTTTTACCCCAAGTTATTTTCCCACAGTACTGATAGAATTTAAAGAGATTTAAAAATAATAAGAAGAAGCAACCTTATGATGCTCTCATTGATTATGTACAAGGACAGGGATATAGGCTCTAGGAAGCTACTTTGTTCCTGCTTGTATCAATTACAACAATTAATTGATGTAGAGGTGCATTAGCTACTGTATATTGCTGAAGCACTAGTAATTTTTCAAGCAGATTTACTGAGGCTTAAGGACAGTGTAATAATAGTGACTGTATATTTTATATGCAGCCATTGTCACATGTCATTAAATGGACTGGTAATAATCCATTGACATTTAATTAATACGGAATGAGTGTGATATTAAATCTAACATGTAAATTAAAACCCAATTTAAGTAACTTAATTTTAAAGTGTGATGGAAAACTTCTTTGGATCTAGATGGCCTATGTTTGTTTCTTTTACTTGGTTCCCTTCTGCAAGTTGAATGATGTTGGGCAGATTCTAGAAAGACGAAAGGGGAATTTTTTATGACCAGAAATTTCAGCACAGCACATTAAAAATAGCCTTGTTCCTGGCATTAAGCAATAGACAGAAATTTGGCCAAATTCCAAGCATTATATTTCAAAGTGTTCACACTCATGATTCAAAATCATCTCCAATTTAGAAAGCACTAATAAGAAAAATATTTTATTAAATGTGACAGAACTTTGGAAACAAAATACCCAAATGCAGGTGTCCTGGTCATTATCTTTTTATTTTCTGAAGTGACTCAAAATTTAGGACAAAAAGATTTAAGTTAGACCATTAAATAACATTAAAAAGGATACCAGTCATAAGGTTTTACAAAAACAAACAAGCAAGCAAAAAAAAACCCACCAAAAAAACCTGTTCAGAGCTAAGCATTAAATTTACTACTCTTCATGATGATACTGTTTTTAGAAAACAACAGCAGCAAAAGTAGCAATATTAGTGGATGGTATCAAAATTTAATCTTTATAATCAGTGTAGGGAAAGAAGTCCACTCATGATTACATACACGTAAAATTTGGAAATTAAGTAAGAGAATGGAGTAGGTATGACAGAATTGCATAATGGATAAGGTTAGAAGGAAGCACTGAGTCATCTGGTGCAACCTGCCTGCTCAAACAGTATCATGCCAGAACACATTGGACAGGATTGTGCCCAGACAGTTCCACAACCTCTCTGGGCAATCTGTTCCAGCACCTGGTCACCTGCACTGTAAAGAAGTTCTTCCTTTTGTGCAACTTTCTGGGTATCAGCGTCTGCCTGATGTCTCTCATGCTATTTCTTGGCACCACTGAGCCTGGCTCCATACTCTTGACACCCTCCCTTCAGGTACTCATATATCTATGAGGTCCCCTCTCAGTCATCTCTTCTCAAGCCTGAACAGGCCCAGCTCTCTCAGCCTTTCCTCACAAGAAAGCTGTTTCAGTCTCTTAATCACCTTTGTTGCCCTCCAGTGGACCCAGCTCAGGAGTTTCACGTCTCTCTTGTAGGAGGAGCTCCTCTTGTAGGAGGAGCCCAGAATTGGACACAACACTCCAGATCACTAGACCTGAGCAGAGGGGTGGGATCACCTCCTATGACCTGCTGCCAATGCTCTTCCTAATGCACCCCAAGACACCATTGGCCTTCTTGGCCACAAGGGCACAGTTCTGGCACATGGACAACTTGTTGCTCACCAGGACCCGCAGGTCCTTCTCATTTCTTTTTAGTCTTAGCTGTAACTGTAACACACATCAAATCAATCGTAAACTACATCTTCTAAATCACATTGAGAGGAGATGAATTTGTGGAGAGATTGCTTGTGAGCTGAGAGTTTTTATACTATTATAATGCAGCTGTTATCACACAATTAAATTCTTTATCCTGATCAGGATAGCCTTTTCTATAGTTAGTTCAGCAGTCTATCCGAGATGTTTCTCCTGTAGAAAGCCAGATCTGACATACACAGTGATAGAAGAAGCTAGCCATGCCAAAGATAATAGTAGATGAAGGTCTTCATTTTTTTCTCGATAGTACTAAGTCCAAATTAATTTGCTAGAATACAGTTGCCAATACTCTGGGTTCTGTTTCCTTTTCCCAAGTAATATGAATTTTGCAATCATACAAACAAGCAACCTAACTTTCCTCAGTTTTCTTAAATTCCACTATTTTAACATAGAATATTTTGGCAATAACTGAATTGTCAGAATACTATGTCTTATTAAGAGATAATTTGGACCCAAATACCTATGACCTATGTAGAGTATATGATAGCATCAATACAAAATCTGTTGCATCGATTTAGTGGAGTTTTCTGACATAACCTGCAAAAGTCATAACAGTGTTTGACAGAATTTCTCTGTCCTTGCACTCTGAATAATGACAGTACTGTAGAATGACAGTTATAAAAAAGGAACTCTGATGGCTGGGTTCCTTTTTCTTTCTATAATAGATTGTTAGATTTTCTAAGAAATATGAGCTAGCAAGCAAATTTGCAAAGCAAACCTGACACATCTGCTTTACAAGGAAACAGCTGCATTCCAGAGTTAAAATATCACCATTAATTTCTATTCACCAGAGCTAAAGAACATAGTTCTAAAACCCATTGACTCTGAACTTGTTTCTCATGCAGAATAAAGGCTTCAAAAATATTTGTCTAAACTATTAAATAAAAACAACACTTACTCTTACAATGCAGGGTTTTTTTCTCTCATTTTCACTTTGACATCTAACCTTACTCAACTTCATTATCTAAACAATTCCAGTTGTAGTGCAGTTTGTTAGCATATCTGTTCGTTGATAGATTTATTTGTGAACTTTCTGTCAAGTGAGAGAAGTAATTTTCAGAGAATCATTAAACTTTTCTCAGGGCTTAGATGCGACATGATAAAGGCAATGTTGAATTTATTAGTTGCTCTGATAGCCACATGACATCTGAGCAAAACCCCCCACAGTTCACTGCTGATGGACTATGGTAGCTGATGATCTGCCGGCTTCCCCGGATGTCAAAGTCCAAAAACATATACTAACTTTCAGGCAGAATAAATATTTTAGAACAGTGAATGGTAATACTTTCTATACAAAAGTTTTTTTCTAATATTCAAAAGACAGCAATGATTATCGTATTTTACAGAAGAGGAAGTTGAACCACAGAGAGTTTTGTTTTGTTTTGTTATGAAAGCCAAACTGCAGCTAAAACATTTGTTCTGACACACCCATGAGGCAGGGTAACTGAGGTTCTTCGTAATAGATTCCTTGGAGCAGATTGGAGTGAAACAACACTAACTGACTGGTGGGTGCATGTGTGTGTGTGCGTGTGTGTGTGTGTGTGTGTATATATGGCAGGTTTATTTTAGAACAATTTGGTTACAAAGGAAAGGAGGTATGTAGCTTCCTATCTGTAGAAATAAAACAATATAAATGTATGAAAATATCAATTAAGAAAATATATAAGGAAAAGAAAGATAGCAAAGAGGATTGATCCAGTGAAGGATCCAGCAAAGAGACTTGATTTTTGCAATTTAGATGTCAGTTAATTGAAGTGATGGTCACAGTCATGATCTATTGGAGGTGGGGGCAGCCCATACAACATAAAGTTAAATGGTGTAATATATGTTCAGGTCCAGGTGGGAATACCCAGGTACCTTCCCTGGGGGATGGATTTTTACACTGTCTAATGCAATACTATGAATCATGTGCAGTCCTCTGGTGAAAGGCCCCAGAAATGAGTCTGGAGGCACTTCAGGGGTCTTTGATGGCTTATGACTCCTTTTAAGACATGACCACAGTTTCTCAAGCCTGAGTATTTGGGCCAGTTGTGGCTTAGCAGAGGGGATGAATACCTTCAGGCTTAGTGTGAATGTCCAAGTACCGCCACCATGATGGGGAGGAGTGAGTTTTACACCTGAGCCTCAACAGGAGGGAGGACATTGGCATGATAAAAAGCATTATCCCATCTCCTCTGCACCACAACCCCTTCTGCACCTGCACTGTTCTTATGCAGATCAGAGGTTTCACCACCACACACCCAAAATCTCTCCTCCTCCCCTTCGACTGGGGGCTGCAAATCTGGCCTCAGTAAAGCACCTGCTGCTTCTACAAGTGGCTGATTGTTCATTTCAGTCTCTCACAAACATAAAGTGGTTTCAAGCTCCATATATGCCAAACTCCTGCTGTGAACATAGGACCATGCTGCTTAAACTATTAGATATTTTTCAAGTTTCCTGTGAACCTATACAAAACACTTAATATAAGAAATTTGGCTCCAGAAGCAGTATCCCTCCCATGTCAGCACTGGTGGGTACCGTCTGCACCCCCAGGGTCTGTGCAGCAGACCAACCTGCAAAGCTGCAGCAAGGTATCATCCACCTGTGTCTCTGCACCTCAGTGCTCTAATTGATCCTAGGTGGAGATCTAGCTGTCATTTATGCATCAGTAGTGTTTAGCAAAGCATTGTTTCTCCAGTAATATTCTGGTTTGCTTTTGAAGGTAACAAGATAACATGACATTTAATTTATTTATATCATTGATCTAAAATAAGCTCTTTAGCCAGTTCCATGGCTGACATAAGCTTACACAGTTTACTTAATTCACCTCTCCTCGAAAACATTTGCTGCATTGTATTTCTGGCTTCACTGACATTTAAGCACTTCATGTCTTCTTTTGCACATGCCAGAATATCCTCACATGTTTCATAATTCTTCTACACAGCATCTACACTTGCTTAATGTGAGCATGCTTTGAAAGAAAACTGAAAACTGTTAACGAAAAAGTAAAATAAATAAAATCCTAAATAAATCAATAAACCATTCCTTTCCTAGAATTATTTTCTGGGGTCTTCTTCCTACATTGTGTCAAGAGACTCCAACCTTGGGAAGCAGCAACTATCTGCAGCTTCTTTGAGGTTCATTAGGAGTTTCTGTCATAAGATAATATTTAACAATTTGTTGAATTTTTACACTTCCACTCCCTCAAATCTGCTATGGTTCAAGAAAACTCTCTGTTACATGAGGAATACATTCTAATTCATTTAAGGTGCTTAATGGAATTATCCTCCTGAATAACAGAAATTGGAGATACTGAATAAAAAAAAAAAAAATTGAGAGATTCACAAACTACCCTTGCACACTTCACTACAGAGGAAGGAGGGAAAAAAAAAAAAAAGGAAAAAAAATAATCCATTCAGTTTCTTGTACATAAAGAATTATTAGTCCAGCTGTAATAATTTTCCACCTTTTAGACTGCTACAAGTTTGACCCAATCAATACTCTACATGCTAGAACGCCCTAAAATAATAAATTTAATTCTGGAATCATCCTGGCATATAAAAAGTAACAACCAACAGTGCAAGAACAAGCAGTAGTATGTACCAACAGGTTTTTCTCAGAGCTCTTACTGAAGTCACAGTCATCAGTCAGCAGCTGACCTGTGGCTGTGTTCAAGATCCAAAGGATTAGCATCATCAAATATTCAGACATATCAAGCTGTACATAAAAACCCCACCAGAATATATAAACTTAGAATTTTAATTACTTTGCCAGGCTGTTGATTGCACAGCTTTAAATAACAGCAAACTGCTGGGGAAAAAAATATAGAAGATAGCAATGTTGTATGAGCTAGATTCAGACTACTTCTAAGCCGTTTTCATATTCCCTTTCTATTTCCTGGTCTCCATTTGATCCCTGCTTCTATCCTTATGCACATAAGTATTAAGTTTTCCAGGGGCCATTCGGATGGATCATACTTGTTGAAACATGTCACACTTCACTCGTCCTCAGCTTCCTCACATGTCCCAAACATGTTCCCTATGCAGCGGGGTAAAAGGAATCCCCATTTCCTGCTTTACAATGGTGCTTTTCAGATAAGACTGTCAAGGATTTGGAAAAAAGTCCTATAAGAAATATTTTCAAACCATATGCTTTACCTATGTCCTTATTTATTGCTAATTGCAAAACCAGTGAAAACTCCTTCAAGCCCATCTATTAAAATTTTCATTTCAGTTTCTACAATAGTGAACCAGCAGACACTCTTGGTTATGAATGAATGATTAATTCTTTTCCTTTTGTCCTTAAGCACAAAAAAGTATTTACTGTCCCCAAAAAAGTATTACTGCTACTCCCCTTCTCCCTGCTGAATGTCTCTTCTTCCCTGTTCCTTATCCTTCCTCCCTCTCCACACAAAGCTCCAGATACGCATGTCAGTTACCACTAAAGTATTTTGCAATACACAGAACAAAGTCACAATTGACTCACGACTTTCATCTTGAGCTAAAATGGAAAATGGAAAAATGTAGTGCAGCAGAGTCAGAACAAGTGATTGAGATGCAGCTTGCAAAGCTGATGACTGATCTTTCTTCAGAATGCAAATGAATTATTTAAATAGAACTGTCTAATTGTTTCATTGCCCTTCACTGTCAGCGGTCATTAACTGCTTCTCAGATTTAGTGAAAAGTGGCCCAATCAAACTAAGAACATCATTATTATGTCTAACACTCACCTAGCTCTAACCCTCTGTTCTATTTTACAAAAATGTCCCAATATTTATTTTATTATTGTGTGGTGTTTTTCCCCTCTCTGGAACTCAGGGCTTCAAATCTTTGGCACTGACTGGTATATAAGCTATCAGCAAAAACACACAACATTCATTTGCATTCCAAAAGGTAAGGGTGACTTACAGACTTGAAATATCTGAAATTAAGAAAAGCCTTGCAGAAGGCTATGCCAGAAAAGTCAAAATTTTCGCTGTTTTATACATGGACTAAATGAAATTTTGAGAGCAGTGAGCGGCCTAGTAATAATTTACATTATTTTTGTTTTAGTAGCATTAAATGTTTCCAAGACTTTGGGCCATAGAACTAACTCACATGTTTATGCAATTGAGAAAAAATAACAAAAGGTGAGCCACCTGCTCTTACAAAGAAAAGAAATATATGCAAGGTCACGTTTCAGGACTTACATTTTCCATTAAACTAGCAATTTCAAGGCACTTATGAAACACACTATCAAAGAACTGTATAAATTAATACAGTATCCGGAGCCATATAGGGAAATTAAAGGTTATAAATCTAGACCAAGTAAGAAACATAATAGTGATTTCCAAAGGTAGTTATGTATGGAATGAGGCATATGTTTTGATTGATGATATAGCCATAAAGTGAATGTTGCACAAGTCTGTTGGCAGTAGTTTAGAAGAATACCATGTACAAGAAAACCTATGTCTGAGCAGTACTTCTTTTGGTATTGCAATATATATGCATTTATAACCTCTTACCTCTCCGAGAAACTTGAAAACAGGGTTCATATTTTTTTCATGCAGACACATGTAGTGACACATTTAATTGCTAACCATTTCATTCTAAATTATTTGTTCAAACTGTCAGATACGCAATTCTATATCTTAATAGATGTTTAGAGATACTGATGACCATTTTGGACATGCAAGTCAGTTTACTCAGGTGAGTATATTTTGTGTGTGTAGTTCAAGTATCAATGAAAAATAAATTAACTTTAAATCTGAGTTGATTTACCTGTATCATATAGTAATATCACTGGCATCTAGAATCATTGACTAATAGAAACATAGAATTTCCTGAATAGTAAAGGACTCATAAAGATCATCAATTTCAGCTCCTGGCCCTGCACAGAACAACTTCCAAAAAAAATCACACCATGTGCCTGAGATCGTTGTCCAAATGGTTCTTGAACTCACACAGGCTTGGTGCAGTGACCGCCACCCTGGGGAGCCTGTTCCAGTGTCCAACCATCTTCTGAGTGAAGAATCTCTTCTTAATATTCAGCCTAAACCTCCTCTGATGCAGCTTCAGGCCATTCCCTTGTGTCCTGTCACTGGTCACCAGAGAGAAGAGATAAGGGCCTGCCCCTCTGCTTCCCCTTGTGAGGAAGTTGTAGAAAGTACATTGATGCCTTGTGAGAGTTTGGGATTAATTACTCCTCTCTGTGCACTAGTATCTTCATCTGCAAAAAGCAGGGATGACATTCATGCTTGGAAGATAATTTAAAAGCTATTGATGAGAAACTGTGCAGAAGTTCAATAAGAATAAAAAATAACCTTCGGAATTTCCACTGATCTACCATTTTACTAAATCTACAGAATGCTAATATATCCATACAAGATATATAAAGACAGTATATTTACATTCTGGTTTTGCCAAGTCATTATCAAAATCGTAAACACATATCATAATACCAAAGTCACATTACTTAGAGAATTGTTACATGAGATATTCTGGTAAAGAACAGTCAGTTTTGGATACAAGTGGAGGAATTCTTTACTGAAATATTTGCCTTTTTAGTGTTTTATCCAGGTTAATTTGAAGAGCTGAATATAACTGAAAATTACTGTTTTACCATAGAAAAATAGGATATCATGGTCCATGGAAATTATTAAAAACCATTATACCACCAATTTAGTAAGTGTGATAGAACATGATTTGTCCTTTCACTTTTATTAGATGATTACGTGTGTTCCCACTGTACCTATTCACTGGATAAAATAATCTTTTTACTCAATTATAAGGTGATAAAGAAGTACTTCATTGTCACTGCTTTAAATTCACCCATTTTTAGGGTTGTATTTTATTTTCATTTTTCTAAACATGACTATTTCAGACAACAGTGTAAACAGATGGTTTTGCTTCTAGTTTTTTGTGAAATTATGTGTTGACAAACATCTGAATTTTTAAGGCCAGCAATGTAATAACATAAAAAAATTAAGGAACATCAAGGGTTAAATTAACATCATTATTTTGTTCTAAAATTTAACTTCTCTCTGTAATCTCATTTTTTTTAGCCAAAGATAAATGACCATTGTTTAAAAAGGGAGTTGTCAATCGGTATTTGTTAGTTGAGAAATCTCTTTCCTTCTTTCTTTTTACCTTTTTCTTTTTTTTTTTCTTTTTTTTTTTTTTAAATTCTATTTTAATTAAAACAAAAGCCTATAAAAAAAATAGCTTAAAAAACAAGTAAGGAGAGTTTGATTTCAAAAATTTAACATTGTTTTTGCTGGTTTCTCATGGGCATTATAAGGGTTTGTAGAGCACACAGACAAATGACATTCCGGTAATTCTAGCTTTAATGTAGCTTAAATGATAAAAATTTATCTGGTGTGTGTTTCCTGTTATGTGTAGAAGCTGAGCTGTCTCCTTGTCATTTCATGAAGTACAGTAAAAAAACGAAGAGCTTTGTGAAGGAGAGAGGAGCAAGATAAACATTCATGTAAAAGGAAAAAGAGGTAAATTGCCCAGAGAAAAAGGAGTATCACAAATGGTTATTTTCAAATAAATAGATTATTTTGGGCTATTCCCCCCCCCCCCAAAAAAAAAACCAACCTGTTAAGGACAGTAATGCAATTGCAAACATGCCACGTGGCAACAAACATGAAAAATATCTCACTGTGAGACTTGGACTCAGATAACAACCTCATGGCAGCAACCTGTGATGTTTTTCCTATCATCACAGGGAAAATGTGAATCTCCTTGTAATACGAGTATTTGTGGCATCATGAACTACCACAATAGAAATAAGGTATCTTTTAATTAAATCCAGTCAAGAAAATACCAGGAGAAATAAAACCTGTCAGTGAAGGGTTGGGACCTACAGAAATGACTGCAAGGAAGAGTTTCTTTACTCCAGTGGCATTTATGGGACCCTACCAATCTAAGCCCTGCAGCATTGTACAGATAAAGCCACACATCATCCCCAACCTGACGTTGCAATTAAGACAGGTGAAAAGTATGAAGAAGTGAGTATTATTGTGATAGTTATTTTACACTTGTGAGCTGAAGCACAGAGGGAACATGACTTATTCAGTGAAATCTGGGACTCAAGCAAGAGCTGAAATCGCAACTATCTCAGTTCCAGTTCCATTTTTCCCTCTAAAAGCAAGTCACGTTTATCAATATATGTCGTACTCTCACATATAGCCAAAAATAACTTTGCTGCTAAATAGAAGAAAACAATTCTCCAATCATAGAATCAAAGAACAGCTTGGGTTGAAGGGACCCTAAAGATCTAGTTCCAACCCTCCTGCTATGGGCAGGGACACCTTCTACTGGACCAAGTTGCTTAAAGCCCCATCAAAACTGCCTCTGAGCACTTTGAAGGATGGAGGATCCACAACTTCTCTGGGAAACCTGCTTCAATGCCTCAGTACCCTCACAGTCAAGAATTTCTTTCTAATCTCCAATCTAAATGGATTAAATCCGTTCCTAATATCTAATCTAAATGGCTTCAGTTGGAAGCCATTCCCCCTTGGTAAAATGTCTCTCTCCATCTTTCTTGTATGTTTCTTTCATGTATTGCAAGGCAGGTTTAAGGTCTCCCTGCAGTCTTCTCTTTTCCAAGCTGAACAGCCTGAACTCTCTCAGTCTGTCCTCACAGGAGAGGTGTTCCAGCCCTGTGATCAAATTAATGGCTTTCTTCCAGATTCATTTAAACAGGGCAATGTCTGTCTTATGTTGAGGACTCCAGAGCTAGACACAGAACTGCAAGTGGGGTCTCACCAAAGCAGAGCAGAGGTCATCTCCCTTGACCTGCTGGCCATGCTTCTTTTGATGTTGCTCAGGATACAGTTGGCTTTCTGTGCTGCAAGCATGCATTGCCTGATCAAAATGAACTACTCATCAACCACCACCCCCAAGTGTTTCTTCCCAAGGCTTCTGTCAATCCATACTCTGCCCAGTCTGTACTTGTGCTTGGGATTGCCCTGACCGAGGTTCAGGACATTGCATTTGGCCTTGTTGAACTTCAATTAGCACTTTTCATTTGCATGATTATGTCAGTGATAAATCAGCACTGGCCAGATTTTCTGCATTCCTGAACAATTTGGTGGTTTTAGGTTCTTCCTTAATGGTGTTGTGATGTCATCAGGAAGCTGCTGTGAGCACTCCCTCAAGACCAGTAGTTGCATGATTTACAGCTGAGTCAGTGAACAGTGAATCAGTGACTCAAAATACAAAAATGGGAACTTTGGTGCGTTAGGTCCTCGACCTAACCTAATGCTAGAAGCATCTGGAATTCTTCTTAAAGGAGAAACTGAGAGGATGGAAATGCTATGGCCTCAGTGTGAAACTGAAGGATCAATCCCAGCTCCAAAAACCACTATGAGTACTGTGTTCAGTTGAACCTCTTTTGGCCTTCGTCAATGTAGATCAGCATGCTGCATCTGGTAACCTTGGGATAGAACCAATTTACAGGAGACCACCACCATGCTCAAATAGCAGTAGTTCAGGCAACATGCAAGAACAGTTGACTCCCTCCTTGTGTGCCTATTTCTGTCAAAGATTAGGTTATTGCTTAGGGAGCTGCTATTCAAAATTTTTAAGATGAGAAGGTGAAACAGAATAATTCCTTCAACTCCATCTACTCTACCTGTAAACATCCCAGTGCTTCTGGCTACTGCTGCAGCTACACCAGCAATGCTCAAGTTCCCAAACTGTTATTCAATCCCTTTAGTTTCTTAGAACTAATTGCCTTTCTTAATTTTTCTTTTTCTTTCCTTCTAGCCTACAGACAACAGTGGCTATGAAGGAAATAACACCTGGCTATGTAATCATTCTTCTGTAATAAAGGAGAGCAGAATAAATCCCTTAAAAATAATAAGTATTTCCAATAAATGTAACTAATCCAAACTGGAGGGCTGAAGAAGGGAAGTCACTTTGCAGCTCCCTATTTTTTAATAAGATGAGTTGCCTAATTTTCTAAGAGAGTGTCTCTGTTGAAGAGAAGGTATCTCAAAAATCTATTATTTGATGAATTGCTTTGGGGCAGGTCTCATGTTTTGCCACTGCATGCCAGTTCTATTAAAACACTTTTAAGATTTAATGTTGGAACAGGTGTTGACTACCTGGACAGTGTGCGCCTTTGAAAACATGGTCAAATTACTGTGATATAAGCATGGACAGAGTCTCTACAGACAGTTCACACTCTTGGCCATCCACTTAACTGTGCCGAGACAGGTTACTAAGGGTCAACAAAATGTCTTTTCACAGAGTGGAGAATCTGTCAAATCTGTAGTTTCTCAGAATAGAGGAGTTCAATGATATGGGGGCTACTGTTTTTCTTGTCTGGGGTAGTTATGGTAGAGACCAGCCTCTCGTATGGCTTGTGCTACACCCTACATAATGTATTGGAGTTCACCAACCCTATAGTGCTGGTTAAAGCAATTTAAAAAGGGGCCATGTCCATATTCAACAGAGTTCTTCTGTAATGAGGGAAAATTTGAATTTGTGGATAATACTAATTTCTCTCCATGGAAATTATATGTGGAAAAGGCTCCCTCAAGACAATCAGCATACCTTGGTGGGAACTGTAAAGTAAGGTACGACTGTGACTGAGTCTGGGGACTGATTCTTGGAGAAAGACATCAAACACAGAAACCTATGTCAGATTACTGCATGGCTTTCACTCTTGCAACTAACTTCTAACTAGTATAACTGTTATAACTGTATAACCAGTTAACATAGTAGAATAATTCCTCATATAGTTCAAACACACCTGTAAATTGCTGATAAACCTTACTTCCCAGTGAAGAGGGAATAAAAAAGAAACAAAACCAACAAAGAGTGGAGAAAGGCAGGACCTAGCACTCCATCAGCCTCACAGGTAGATCACTGAAATTACTGGATTTGAGAATCTTGGCAAACTACACTGGCTGTAGTAATCCCATCCCCTGCTGATATTTCATTCAGTTTTCCCAAATTAGTGTTTTATTGTATTTCCTCAGTAACGTTCAGTTTATTTTTAAACCTTTTAACTCACAGTTTATGAGTGGAGAGACATTACTCACCAAGAACACCTGCAAAAAATAATCTGACTGGTCAGGGTTCTGCAGGATCTTGAGCCAATATAAATTTTCCATTATATAGTCTTAGAAATTAAGAACTGTTCTTTTTAAAGTCATGTGATGCCTGGAAGAAATTTTGCAAATGTAAAATAGTGTCAAAGGTACAGAAAACAGCATGTTGATTGCATAGAAGTAAGAGATGGTGATTGATGGTCACATTTGGTTAAGAGAATTTTTTTTCTTTTTAATAATAGTTCACATTTTTCTTTCAACACTGACCTTTCTACAAGCTTCCGAGTCCTTTTCAAGGTGTTATTAATAAAAGCAGAAGTCTTCTGAGTTAGATCTTTTTGATGCCATTTCTTGAAAGTAGCCTAAGGAGAAAGTTAGCATTTTCCTATATCAAGGACTTCAAAACAGGGCCCCCATTGCCAGAGAGTGAAATGACCCAGCCTTAGTAAATGAGTAGCACATTTCAGCAGCAAACCTGTACTGTCAAACTCCACCTTTGCAGAGCAATAGAGATGTTTGGATTCTATGCACACCTACTGTGTGTGCTCGACTGCTTTGTGCTTATGTGCGTTGTTAAGGCATGTACAGAGTTCTCCTTACCTGAAGTGGGATAGTTGTACCACTCAAAACTGAAAAGGCTGATTAGGGAGACAAATGTGAAAAGGAGAATTCATTTGGTAAATGGATGCAAAGAAACATACGTTGGAAAATAGTGACATAGCAACAAAGGCACATTGGAGTAACTATAGACTGTGGAAAGTTCTGCTATTGAATCCATTCAGTTCCAACTGATTATGCCTCCTTTAATTACATTCTGTATTTTCCTGTTCATTGCTACCTTACACAACTCATTCCCAGTGGAGAAAATGTGGACATTTTCCAGTAAATCACAACAGGCTTTCTGTATAAGTCACCCATTATTTACAATAGAGTCCCTGATAATTTAGAACCAACATGTCCAAACACTAAGAAATAGTGCCAGGATATTATCTGGTCAGTGACAAATACAAATGTGCTGAACAATATATTCACCACTGTGTTACTATTAGAATTTATTTCCCCAGAGGGGAGTGCTGATCCATAAGAAAGAAATTAATATTTATCCTTTATAAACAGTTTCACTAGATTTTTTTTTCTTCCATTTGAGCAATTCCCCAGAGATATACTTTGTTTTGAAACAACCTGAAATACGCCAAAATAAAGATGATTGGAAAATATCTGATGGGACATTTTTTTTTCTCCATAGGAAAATGCTGATTCCTTGAAACTGAAACATTTTACAAGAAAACTGGTTTAAAACTAATCAGAAAGGGACTTCAGATATGACATGGAATGGTTCTCTCAGTGGTTGACTAAGAGAACCCTACTCAGGGTCAACTCTCTCACATGACACAAGTTTAAGCATCTCTATAACCTCATTTTCTCTAGAGACTAATGATTAGTTACCTAATATCTGAGGTGACAGTCTTTAGCAGATAGAATGAAAGATAGTTTGGCCGGGTGAATGCTTAATCTCTCTAAGCAGTAAAACTGCTTCCACAGTACACCTTTCCTCAACCTAGTTTAAGAATACTGCTGGAGAAAATATGGACTAATTCCCTTCCTTGGAGCTTGTAGAATAGGAATTTGAATTTTGATCTTACTCTGGAGTATTTTAGATGATGTCATAATCATTAATCTTGTTCCTTTGTTTTTCTGGAATCCTCTTTTTGTTTTGGTTTTCACAGACTGGGTTTTCAGAATGTCCTTTTTTCATTTAAGCTTTGACTAGAGGAAACTAAAAAATCCATCACTCTTCTGAGTGGAATTAAAAAAAAAACAAACAAACACCAAAACAAAACACTAAAACAAACATGAAAAGAAGCTTCTTCTAGTAATTATATTTGATTCAGCATCTGTGATGCTTCTACATGTTTTACACTTTTGATACCTTCAATATCTTTTTAGCTGTCCTGCCTTTCTTAACAGGAAGTGTGAGCAACAATAACACCCTTCATCAGCATTAGTGATAGCTACCAAGATGAAACTCTTGTGTTGGTACTAAACTTACCTTTTCTAACTCAGACATCCTAAAAATATGGAGATTTTGAGTAATGTAGGTAGCTCGGTCATCACTATCTCAACCTTCTTTTAAGTCAAATTGTAATTTTGTTTCCAAAATTAATTTTCATTAAAAAGTCATTCAACCATGTATTCCATATCCAGAAATTCAATTTAATAACCATTTTTCAAAGGCTTTTTAGGCAAAAAATACTTTGTTTTGTGGGAGTTTAGTGTAGGTTTTTTGAACAGTTGATATAAAAATAAAAAAGCCCTGTCTTACCTGTTAATGTACTTGCTCCTTCCTTCAGATGCATGAGAATACTAGACTGAGTTCCTAATCTGATACATCCAGGAGAAGAAATATAAATGAAAATACCTAATTCATTAAGATTTTATTTTTTTTCCAGAAGTACAAAGTCCAACCATATTGCATTTTTTTCTTTCTTCTTTTCCCTCTTATAAATCTTAGGACAGACAAATAATTCTGTTTCTGGGTTCACACATAAAAAGAGGAAGATGTCTATAAAAAGATCTGAAGTCTATAAAACTGAAAAAAACTGTGCTAGTTTAGGTCTTTTTTTTGAAAACCTGTAATTCTATGTCTTTACTTTTGTTTTCCCATTAGAATGGAAGACACCTACAGATCTCTAATAATTAATCTAAGGAAAGAAAGTATGAATGTGGCACACTTTACAAGAGATTGGCAGATTTTTTTTCCCTTCAGTCACTATCCCACACTGTAAGATAGGCCAAATTTAATTAGTGTTACTGACATGGTAATTTGCATTGTTACCCATGATGCTTTCTGCTCTTTTTAAAGCATTTCCTTTTGAAATTGCCATAACTTACATAAGCATATCATTTTGTCCCTGTGGCTAACACTTGGTTGAAGTACTAGATTCACTGTGAAATTCCTTCAATTACTATTTCACTCATATCTAGCTGAATATAGAAACATTTTCAGGGCCATTTTAAAAGTATGTCATTGACTGTATTAATTTTGATGATATCTTAAGACAGCATATCTATAAAGACTTATAAATTGGCAACTTAAATTTGTTGCATACCTTCAATGTCCAGCTAATTCTCATGGGTAAAAACAAAGCATTTAAGGTAGAGATACTTGAGAAAGGTAAAGGAGCTGAGATGATACTGATTGTTCTGAATGCTTGACCTACAGGAGAAACTCTGCCCCTCTGCATGCATTTGCAAAGAAACATGATTTAGAAGGGGGTTTACTGGGAAAGGGGATCAAGAAGCCACATCAGAAAGCTCTTTGGTTTTCCACAAGCTAGATGGAGTTACAATTTCCTCAGCCCAGATGTTTTGTCTCTAAAATATAAAAAAAATGTTGAAAATATATATAAGTGCTGGTGAAAGTACCTACTCTCTGAATTTGAAAGCTCCATTATCTGGTATGAACATTTGGCCAGGCTAAGTTATTTGCAATTTATGGAGCAACTTCAGAAAATGTGCTTATTGGTGATATTTCATGCTGCAGATCTTAAATCTTAACTCAGTTTATTGGAACCTATCTTGAAACTTTTGCTTTGGATGGATTTTTTTTTTTTTTCAGTTTAAATGAATGCACAATTCTGCATTGACCTAACATAGTAAAAAGTAAACAAATCAAAATATATTTTTAATAATAACATTGATAAGGACATATTTCCTTTTGAAAATGACTGTGTGAAAGTTCAATGTAATGGTTATGTACTAATCATGGGGAACATTTGAGGCTTTTATCTTCATACTAAGAGTGAAAATCTGCTATAAGTTGAACCTGAATTGGCAACTTTCCTACATTTCATGTCAAGGAATCAAATAATGATTGGGACTGGAAGGGACCTCTGGAGGTCATCTGCCCCAGCTCCTGCTCAGACACAACTTAGATCAGGTCTCCCAGGAATATGTCCACATGGTCTTTGAATATCTCCAAGGAAGCAGAGTTCAAAACGTCTCTGGAAAACTTGTGTCAGGGCTCTGTCCCCATCACAGCAAAAAACCTTTTTCTGATATTAGGAGAAACGTCCAGTGTTCTAGTTTGTGCCCTTTACCTCTTTTCCTGACACTGGACACTGTTGAAAAGAGCCTGGCTCCCACTTATTTTCATCCTCCCTTCAGATAATTGTACGCATTGATAAGATCCCAAACTTGAGCCTTCCTTTCTCCAGGCTGAACAGCCACATCTGTCTCAGTCTTTCCTCATGGAAGAGATGCTCCTGTCCTTTCATCAAATTAGTGGGCTTTCAGTGGACTCTCTCCAGTAGCTCCATCTCTCCCTTGCCAGATGGGAGCAGCCCAGAACTAGACACAGTGGTGCAGGTGTAGACTCACCAGTGCTGAGCAGAGAGGAAGAATCACTTCCCTCAACCTCCTGGTGACATTCCTCCTAATGAAGGCCAGGATACCATCAGTTTTCTTTGACACATTTTGTCCCATTTCTCCTAGCAGTTCAAAAGAAGACCCATTCGTATCCCACAATTCCAAAAGACTGAATGGATTGGAAATCTGGCTAAATTCTGTGGGAGAGCAAAAATTTAATGGGAATCTTAATGACTTCCATTTTGATAATAAGTACAAAGAAGAAGAAAAACGTTTTCTTGTCTATAGATTCAGATTCAGGCAGTACTATGACACCAAGGAGCTGGATTGATAGACAACTAGGTTTTAACTACCACTTCCTAAAAATAACATTTAACTGAGTTTGAGAAAAACATTGGCTGTTAGGAAAGCAAAATTAAAATTTCTCGATTTTAACATAAGTAAATTCTTTCAACGTATGCCTATATCTTTAACAGAAACAGGCGTTTAATAACCACTGAATCTGGCTGTTAGAGCTGCTTGGTTTTTTTAGAGATTTGATTTCTATTGTGTGGAATGAGCAGCCTATATTCTCTGGTCTAAGACTGTCAACCTGCCATTTCCATACAAGGAGGCTAATTCTGAATCACATCACCTGTTGAGAAGAACAGAACACAGCAGGGAGACATGTTTTGGAAGAACTGATTTGCCAATAGGGAAAGTGGACAGGCAGAATTGATTTGTGCAATCCTTCTTTCTTGCTGTACCTGACTGGTGTGTTTCACAAAATTGCAAAGGGAAAGTTGAATTTCACCTGCCTAGCCCATTTCAGAATGATGGCAGATCCAACATGATCCACCTGTCAGATAAGTTGAAATGCCTCTCTTGTATCCACAGGAGGTTAGTATGTCCTAGACTTAGGTGTCACTGTGCACTGGGCTTTCTGGCCATCTGGATATCTAAACTGCTTTGCACACAGTTGCCTGACAATGAGTCACTGTCCAAAGCCTTTGGACTAAAAATGGTGGTATTAGAAAGTGTACAATAAGACTGAAGAACATAGTAGTGGTACTTCTTCTCCAAAAGTAGTTTTCCCTAGTAGTTTTGCTCTAGCTTTTCCAATGCTTTTCACTGAGACAGAACTGATATATGCTGAGTATACAGCTGGGGTATTTTGTCTCTGGCATCGGAAGTTCACATATTTTCAGATTTTTCTAAATTTTGAAATATGACACCTAATTGTTTTGTCACTGGCTAAAGCCAGAAGGTTTGGTTTTGAGTCAGTGTTTTCCTCATTTCAGAGGTCCTAAGCTGCAAATGTTCTAGAATTAGCCTCTTTTTACTCTCAGAGCCCTTTATGGATTTGTTCATCACTAGGTCTAACAAGTAGCATTGGGATTAATTACGTCTGTGGAATCACTCCAGGGCTAAAATAAATGGTTGGGCTGTAGTTGTTGCTTAAAATTGCGTGGGAAGGTGATACCTGCAAGTATTTATAAGTAATATGTACCATTAGCTTTACTGTCTGCAAAAGAAATATAAAAGGGACAAAGGAGTCAATTCTATTAGTACACTCATGTGTTGCTAAAAAGGTTTTTGAAAGGTTTTACCTTTCTCAAAAACCTGCACACAAAGGGATAGATTTGGAGTTTAAATGCTGTGCCTTGAATCCAAGGCAAACCCTTTCACACAGGTAGAACATGGGTTTCCATCAGGTGATTCCGAAGATAACAACTGATATGATTTTTTTTTTTTTGTTTTGGCAGAGTAGTTAACAAATAGTATGTCTTTCTAAAGGTAACAAAATTAAGAACATGAAGGGACATTAAATTTAGCTGAATAACAAAAGTGACAAACAGAGCAACTAAAAGTGTTTTAACAATTTTTTTAACAAACTCTAGACTCCTGATCATGCTTGAAAATAAAATTACATAAAAACATTTATAAATGATTTGCATTATATCAGTCTCAGGATAACTTGACAACATTTCATTCTTAATGTTGGTTTTCCTAATTTGGATTTTTTGCTTCAAATGCAAAAAGTCTATTTACATAAGGTCACTGTATCAGCTCTTGGCATGAAAGTTTCCTTTCTTTGTGTTTTGAAACTTGTCCTAGAAAACAGAATGTTTTGGATTTGGGTTTTTTTTTCCTTCTTCAGTGATTTTGCTGTTCTAGAGTTTATTTTTTTACTTTTTTGCTTTAGAAAGTTTGTGCCTAATAAATCGATTTGAGCAGGAGGTTTAATTAGATGACCTCTTAAGTTTTCTTCCCACACAATAATTTTCATAATTCTTTAACACTGAATTTGAATCTTGATCCTTAAAAACATACAGATAACTGCATATGTAAAAACAATGTAGTAATGGCAGCAAAGATAATTAAAGTTATTGTATTCACAGTCCTACTTAGCAAAACAAAAAACTACCTGCTGCAAAAAATATTAAACCAAATGTACCCAAGAATAAGAAAAATCTCATGGAAAATATATTACATATTTCCCTCTCACACATCTCTCCTTCTTTCTCAGTATGTAGCAAAATTCAATCCAGCTGCTTTTGACAGTAACCTTTAAGGTGGTGATTCTTTGGAGGAATTAACTTTGAAAAAAATAATTTCATTCTTCACATATCTTGGCTTCAAGCATTTGTCATCATTTACTAAAATAGTTGAAATCTTACCGGAGGATTGGGACCATAGGAGGCTGAATGAAAGCTAAATTTACTCTGAGTCTGTGCTTATCCCATCATATACAGAACTGTAGATCTTCTTTAGCCTCCATAGCTATATCCAACATTTATCCATTAATATAGGAACAACTCAATTAGTGGCTCTGTAGGGATCAGAGCATAACCTTACTTTCTACAATTTAATAGCTACCATACATCATCAAAATCTAATTCCCAGGCTGAGTAGGATGTAAATGGCAGTAGCCCACAGATCCATTTTTTAAAAACTTGGAATCTCTGACTCAATATGCTTTCTCAAGCCCAGTTGTATTGTGCATCCTTCAATTTCTCCTATAATTCACACCCAGAATCCTGCAGATTAATAGTGCTGACTGTTTCGTGGTTAAATTATTTGATTTCTTAATACGTCATGAACATGAAAGGGAATTATTTGCTGCCAACTAGAATTTGTTTGCAATATCAGAGTTTCATTATCCGGAAAAGTAATAGTTTCATACTTAGAATGTTCTGTGTTTTGTGCTCTCACTGGTCTTCAGCACTATTACTGGCCCTGTTGTCTAATGCTTATTTCAGAGAAGGTTGATTGCAACTCACTGATATTCAAGATCAAGTAGTATTGTTATTATCTTATTATCCCTTTTATCTGGAATCTAGAATTCAGTCTTTGTCCTTTTTATTTTTCTTTACGTATTCCATGACAAAATTTAGAATATGATCTATTATATAATGAAAATATGGAAAATTCTATACTTCAGTCAGAAGCCTGGACCTGTAAATGGGATTATTCTGATTCAGGCTTAATGTAAAACGTAATGATCAATGATTCTGTGATTCTGTTCATACACAGCTGAACAATAAGAGAACGAAAAACTGTTCTTTAACCCCAGCCAGGAAATAAGCACCACTGAAGCATGATTTGGAATCCAAGTCGACCTTGCAAAATCATCTGAAAATACAAGGATTAGTTTAAGAACTAGAGTTCTACTTTAACTAGATATAGTTAACTGCACAGTGTAAGATAGAAACAAAAGGCAAGGGAACAATTATACAGAAAATTTTCTGAAAACTGTACTTATAATGCACTACCCATGAATCAATGAGCTCACACTTAGGCAATAAAAAATAGAAAGGGAAAGAAAACCAACCCGCTCAGACTGTACACAGCCATATTGCACATGGAACACATTAAATCCTCCTGCTGGTCTATTGGTTTTGCCACTCAACACTATTAAAGAGCTTAGATAAAATACTGAGTTTGAGTCTATGAATTAAAAGGAAAAAAAAAGATAATACTCAATTGGAACTTTTCTTTCTCATTACCAAAGGAATCATGCCCAAAGACATAGGAAGAAGGAGAGAACAAGTTAAATAAGGGGGGAAAAAAACAAACAAAAAAACCCAAAACCAAAACAAACAACAATAACCAAAAACAAACAAACAAACAAACAAACAAACAAAACCCAAAAAAAACCAAAAAAACAACAACAAACACAAAATGTGACAGAAGTTTTAAAAAGTTGGTTATTTCAAATATAAATATAAACATATTTTTTCTTGTTTACTATGGATAAAGTATCAGGGAAGAAGCTAACAAATCTCTTACTGTAGACTTTTAGTAAAATACAACTATCAAGCATAGCTTAAATGTAGCTACCAACAGGTATTCCCAGAATTCAGGACTGAGGTTTCAATGTGAACTTTGCAAATGAATACAGATTCTGATTTCTCCATCAAATGCCTTTGGCTAGGCATCAACAATAAAGGTCATGGTTTTTCTTTCTCATACAGTTTTCATACAATTTTTGCCCTTTTATTTTTAATTTCTGCTTCTGCACTGGAAAGTTTGGCTTGGAGGAGAATCAGAAATGCTAATAAATCCCAGGAAAAGTAGATTTCTTTGTATTTACAGGTGACTTTCATATTAATGTCCAACTTGACTAGAGTTGAAGGTGTTCAAGTGCTTAAAAATGAGCCCATCCTTCTTTTTTTTTTTTCCATTCTCTTTTAGTTAAACATGTGACTTAATTAGTCAGATTCAGTTTTTGAAGTTTATTTTATTTCTGTTTTATTCTGCCTGAGCTTAAAATTCCTTAGACAGTCCTTAGGCACATTAGAAAGGGAATGGGGAGTTTTATATAAATAAAATTAGTTTTAGTATTAATTGTATCAAGACTTTTTTTTACCACAGGGTTTTAAAAATCTTCTGCTAATAACCATAACTACATCAAGTACAGTTCATTTCCTGGTAAATAATACCCTAAAGGTAGAAAAATTAAAACACTAATCTTGAAAATAGAGAAAGATTGTTGTTTAAAACCCACTTCAAAACAAAAGGTAGCACCATGAAAGCCCCCTAGTATTTCCAGACTAGCTGAGCTGTTTTAAATCCAACCAGTTACATTTCCTAGCAGGGATATGAACAACCGTCACATGAACAAATCAAAACCAAACAAACCAACCAACCAAAAAATATTATGGCTGTCTTCAAATTTCCCTTTATGCAGGCTCATTACATGTCAGATGCATGACTCCAGTTTGTCCTACTACAACATTCAGTGATTGCCATCTAGCAGTAGAATTTTTATGGCTCCATCTCATCCTTGATTTCCTTCCTCCTGAGAATTCACAGCTCTTCTTCCGTCTTATGGGCATCTTCACGTAAAAGGACAAAGTGAAAAAAAAAAAAAAAAAAACAAAACCAGGAAAGATGGTAAGAGGAAGCATACAGAAGACTTCTAACTATTTACTGTTCAGTTTTTGAGGCCTGGGGAACTTGGGTTTCAGAGCATCAAGGTGGCTACAGTGCAGATCTCCCCTCTCTACTTTTTACTCCACAGACAAAATAAGAAGGCAACTATGAACTCTAACTGTGGGAAAACGCTGCGTGTTTGCTTGAGTATGTGGAACAAACCTGACCAACTGCCCATGCTCCTTTTCCATACAGCCACTCTGGCTGTACCAAATATGCACACTGAGTCACGCCACGTGCCAGAAGGTGTTGGCAAATGCGTACCCTGTAACATGGATATAATTGGACATCTGGCTGAGTGACATCATCCTAGGCATTCATTGAAAACTACTAAGTGGATCCTTTGCTACTGTACAATCTTTTCTCATTGTCTTTTTTGTATTTTTTTTACTCATTTGACTCATAAGTTCACAGACCACCCCACCCATTCTACAGAACTCAAGCACTGTCACAACATAATGAATAATAATAGTTGTCCTTGCCAGGACATTCTACCCAGATTAGGATACAATGATATTTGGCTCAAAATCTTTGTAAGAATATCAAAATTGTATATTATAAGTAGGGAAGCAAAAGTGAGAAAGTGCTATGATGCTAGTCAGTCACATTATTTACAGTCTTGGCTCCAATTCTTTATCTCAGTATACCATGAAAGCATGAATCTGCTTTCAGTACATAATTTTCTATTTCTTATTGGAGGAAGTGCCCATATGTCCACTTATATAATATTTAAAACCCTAAATTCTACTTTGACATTCATTGTTCTGTCTTTTCCACCTGGTTTGATTAGCTACACAAATTTCTCACTCAAAGGGTCACAAAATTAGCCCAGATGATAGGCACAAAATAAGTTGCAAGTTCTTTGAGTTTGCTACGTATTGATGTTCCGTAGGGCATAATATCTTTTTCTCCTTTTTGTTACCTAAATTTGAATTATAACACATTACCTGAAAAATAATTTGCAGCCAGTTTAAAATCAGATCCATTTTAATAAAAAATAATTACATGAAATTTTTTGAACTTTTTTTAAAAAAAGAAATAAACAACCCCACTCCCCCCCCCAAGTACCATTAGTGGCAAATTACCTTTATTCTCTGCTGTCATCCAAGATTTTTGTGGGCAGAAATCCTTTTCTTCATTCACAGCTTTATCCACAGTTTTCATTCTTACTGTCCTATATATATATACACCTAAAGGTGTTGCTATGAATGATGTGAGTTATCACAGTACACCTAAAGCATGGTATACAATTTGAGGATTGAAAAATAATGGAACAAGTGCATGCATACCTTCAAGGCAATGGAAAATGCTGGAAATGCAAAGTATAGGAAATCAAGCATGAAATCCTAGCCCCAGTGAAGAAAATTGCAAATTACAATTAATTTCAGGGGGGATCAGTCTTTTACTAGAAGCACAGATGGAAAAAAGAAAAAGAATGCTTTCCAGGTCCCCAAAGCCATTTGTGTAGGTGATGCCACTTGTGCACAGTGCCAACAGATTTTTCCTTATTAAAACTAATGATCCATAATTGTTTCTGGAATGGCAGACCATAATATGGATTGCAGTGTGCAAATCTGAAAATTACTGGTTCAGATTTGAGTCCAAATTTCTGAGATAGTACTTATCTAGACTCTCTAAGAGAGTCCAGAAATACCCTTATTATTAAGACGTATTTTTGTAGTTATGTATGTTCAAGTAATGTATTTGATGGCCCAAGGAGTTACTTCTGACTATGTCCATGCAACAGGATTTGAAAGCAATTCCAGCCTTTAGGAGCCATGCACATGCCTTTGAAGTATTCTAATTCCCTGACAAAATGACACAACATGTCCTATGCTCCATCTGCTGCATGATGGAGACCAGGCATATGGGTCAGGAAAGAGCTATTGTACATTCTGGACAGGTCCCAATCTGGATTATCAAGACATTCTAAAGCTGTTATATGACCACACAGCCCAAAATTGCAGAGGATGTAATAAAATATTATCTGGGATTCATTTGTCCTTTTCATGTTCTTTAAAATTCATTTTCCAAGCTAGATATCCCAGAATTTTTGTAGTGTATCACAGATATATCAAAAAGTAGTGAAAACTATAAAAAGCAAATTATAACCAAAATATGAATATTTCCTTTTTAACCAAATCTTAATATATTTTGATGCCAGGGGTCCTATTTTTAACAGAAAATATATTGTCTGGTTCGATTTTCACTATTACTACCTTATATGACATCTTTGGAGTCTACAAGTAATAATAATAATGGCATTATTAATAATTATAATAATAATAATAGTATCAATTCTAATCTTCCAATCCAGTTAAATAAGCTTGACCAGGGCATATGAACAGCCTAGGAAAGAAAAATATGCAATTTTATTCTCCTTTAATCATAACCCTTTTGTAGACTAAATATATATTTAAGGTTGCGATTATTTAATCAAAATGCACAAATGTCATTTTCCTGTGAGAAAAGACCCTTAGAGCACTAAACTGTTCAAGCACCTTTTTTGTCAATTTCACAATTTTTTTGAATTCAGGACACAGAAAACAAGTACTTGTTACATTTTAATGGATAATTGCTACCAAATAATTTATGGCTGCAAAATGCAACACATAGCAGAGAGACTACAGCTACTTATGACCTAGTAAATTAAAACTATACCATCTGTGTGCTGAGTATGTTGCATAAGATTAATTGGATAATATTAGGCTGCTTCCATTATAAAGATCAAATGCAAGGAGAAAAGACATAAACTTTGTGTATGTATCAACGTAACCTCAACTCAGCAGTTGCTGATTATTTATTGGGCATGTAAACAGATGCATTTAATCCTGTTTTGGCAGCTATTCAGGTTGACAGAGAGAAAAAGGAAAATTTAGACTATGCGTAACAGAGAAGAAGATAAAAGATAGATCTTATAAAATGAAGATTACCTTTGGCTTCTTTTGAATTCAGTGACTACTCAGCACTAACCTGGGCACAAAAAAGTTATTCTGTCAATTTTCCCACCCTTTTTCTATGAAATGTATTGGATTATAACAACGTAAAATATGAAGTAGTATCAATTTCTTTAATTAAAATAAAATTAAAAAGCCATCTCCTTTATTTTTTTCCTTTTTTTTGGGGTGGGTTCATGTTCTTATGGCAGTCTTGCTTGTAAATTGTGCTTTCTATACACCATACAATGAAAATGACTGTAAGCAATTTGACAAAATTTTTATTATTGTAAACGATACTTGTAGATGGTCAATATAAATTTCTTTCTTGTTATCAAGACATTTATAATTTTATGTTTCCATAAGTTTGAACACACTTGAGTGCTCCAGAAGTCTTCTTCTAAAAAGAATAAAGTTCGTCTTTGAAAGTAAAAGACTGACAGGAACTACCAAATTTAGCATCTAAATTCTGCTGTCAAGTAGACTGTTGTATAGCATTGTTACTATAATTATAACTGAAGCTAGTCTATATAAGACTTAATCCAAACTTTTAAAGTTCAGTTCAAGACACTCAAAATTTTTTGTTGTCTTCAGCAGTGACTGATTTAGTCTTGTATAAACATCTACTACATCAGACCTTTCTGTAAGTCTGCCCTAGTACGAGTTGTGGCACATTCAGTACTATCCCACCTTTGGGCATTGACTTTAAGGAAATTACTTTAAACATTATAAATGTCTTAAGCAATCTCATTAAGACAAAGGAGTATTCCCAGGGGCAAGATTTGCCCCATAAATACACACCACCACAAACTCTGAGCAAATTCTTCTAATAGCGATTTAGTGGCTCTATCCCAGTTTATCTTAAGTTGAAATGTGCTTCTTGACCCTTAGTGCAAGGTTCAACTGAATTAAAAAATACTGATGAGTGTAATGTTTCATTAGAGATATGTGGAAAATTAGTAGTGCAATATGAATAATAAATGTGAGTCTTTGGTAATTATTCCACAACAGCAACATTCACCCTGTCTAAAATGTGAGCATGAAACATCGATTGGAGGGATATTTTGTTCAGCTAGAAGGGCCAGTACCTAAGAAACATGTTTTTAAAAATAAAAAGTCGTGTTTTCTGAACAAATAATGGGGGGAAATTGTCACTAAAATTGTTTATGAGGTACAAAATTAAAAATGTGTTTTGTTTCTGACAAATGAGAATTTGTTATATTATGACCAATTGAATTCCAAATGAAAATATAGATATTTTAGCCATTGTTCATTACATTATTTTGGGGAAACAGATTTCTTCCATTTTGATGAGAAAGACCAAGTGTTTTCTGTTTACATAAGTTATTTCTTCATAAACAATAAAAATTCGTAGATTTCTTACAGCTGTTGTCAATCTACATTTTAACAGGATAACTGAGTGGTATATATGTTGCTAAGTAACCCTTCATTTATGAACAGGCTTATTTTAATAACACATTAACAATCCAGTATATGTTCTGCAAATTCTATAATTGCTTGGCACAATTTCCTTCTTTTTTTTTCTCAAGTTTTACAGGACAGTTATTTTCTTTGTGTTCCCAAGTCCTGAATTGGCTCACTGGAAATGATCTTCAAAAACCACAGTTATTATTGAAATATCGTTCATTAATCCTTACTGGGTACTCCAGTACCTGGATTTTTATATAAATATGTGTGGGGGGGTGTGTGTGTATTTATATATATACATATATATGCACATGTTCATACATATGTATATATATATGTGTATATATAGACGGCATCAGTTATTATTTATTTGAATTATATACAAACCAGCACTTGAAATATTTGAACTTTCAGAGAAAAAAGTTATTGATTTATGAATTATAAAGAACATCCTTTCAAAGGAATTAGCCCTAGAACTGCACAAATGACAAACATGAAAACTCTGCCTACCACAGGAGAAAGCATATTGCTTTCCCCTGCTTGATAATTCAGAGTTTCATTGGACTTTTAAAAGTGTTATTTAAACAAGGCAAATTTTAATTTGAGGTAATTATATTCTACTTCCAGAGATAAGTTTTTTATTTCTTTGCAGTGTTTAGAAGCAAATTGTGAAAAAAAAAAAAAAGAAAAATGCTATGCTTTTGACAAAATATGCCATATTTAATGCCAAAAATTAACAACTATTCAAGTTTTTTACTATCACAGCTCTGCTTTGCCCCCCTCCTCCTCCTTTCCCCTCTTCCTGTGGGTGTATTCTTGATTCATCTTATTGAGATTAACATGTGCTCAAGCTTTTGGCCAAAGAAATGTCAGAAGCAGGTACCCAGAGCCTGGGGCAGAATCAGCCTGGGCTGAGTTTAGGTTACCAAGAATTGATTCCTAAAGTATTTTGAAGAATAGGGGATATATGTTGACAAGAAGACCACCTCTGGAAAAACAGGAATAACACATAGTAATTATTAGAAGAGTAATAATGGTCAGAGACCCAGAAAAAAACCCCAAGCAACAGCTTACCCCAGTTATTAAGGAAATTCAGTCCTTAACTCTCAAAGTTTCTCATTAAAATTTCTTTATTTCTTATCAGCAGCTGTTGCACTCCCACCCCAAGCTTTAGCTTGCCCCTCTTTCCTCTAGTTTACTGTTTTTTTCTACTGTCCTTGACAGTCTTGGTGCTATCTGGGAAATGGAAGTACCTCTTAGAGACTGTTTTTCTGCAGAAATCCACACACAATTCTGCCTGTGTTAGAAAACTGCATAAAGGATTAGACAACAATGAAAACCACTGGTTTATTTCCAAAGTCAACCTAGACAGTGCATTTGTTTTTTAGTGCTTCCAGGAACAGATGGATTGATGTTGCTGACATCTCATCTACATTCACCTAGAATTTGAAGGAGGCAAATACTGTTGCATGAACAAATTAAACAAACACGAATTAAACCTACTTCAAAATAATCACTGCTCTTAGCTCTGATGGGAATGGGTTTTCTTTGAATCCCATTATACCAGGGAGTGTGAAAAGAAGTTAAATCTCCATTTTGATTGCTTTACTCCGTCAAGTCCATTCAACATTTCATTAATTTTAATTACTGCCTTTGTAAATAGTTTATGATGTTCTGGCCATGAGCCATGCTCCTTTGCTTAATCAGCAGGTTGCCAGTATGACACTGGCTTCTTTTCCCTATGACATAATGAAGAAAATAAGCTGTTCAGTTAATCTATCAATTCCGATTTAACTGTCATAATTTCATGACTTGAATTTACAAGCTCTTCAGAGCCCTTCCTTTCCATTTTTTCTTAGCTGTGTCTAACAAACATTACAATACTTTGACCCATCTTCAGAAGCAATAGGCAAGAGAGTATGGGAAGCTTGGTGTAACACTGTTTCTCAGTGTCCAGTGTGATCAGGCTGTTGCTGTGCACACAGATGAATCTAAATGCATCAGAACTCCAAGGAAATTCATATGGAGCACAGCACATCTGTCCAGTGCACCGCAAGATTTTAACAGAGTTACTAGTCAATTTCAAACATTTATTTTGGCAAAGTATTTCCATGCTATAGCAACAGCTATCGCAAAATTCATACTCATAACAGTAAGAGGAATTAACTAATTGTACTGAATGGGGTGGGAGTTTCTGTTTTCACACTGATGTTAAAAACGCATTAAAAAAACCCCCTCCTCTTTAGCAAAACTTTTAGGAAGCTGTTTTCAACTAATTCTGATTTGCTTTAAGTTTTGCCTTTTGTATTTATGGTTTTCCACAGGTTATGAGCTGTAAATAAACAGAAAGTAAATGGGAGCATGAAAAAGTGAAGCTAACTTCCTCTGGCAAAACCCAGTTAGTGTACTCTATTAGAGGCAAAAGCCCAAATGAAAAATAGATGAAAAATGCTATATATTCCTAAGAAAATATTAAAAAATTTTACCATTCATTTTGAGATAAAAAATACATTAATGGAAGTGGAAGGATATCTTTAACTGTCTTTAAATGTAATAGTAGAAAATATTTAAGAGCCAGACTTACCCAGAAGTTTGTTTTCTGTGTTTCAGGAGATTTGTCCTACTTTACATTGTAATGAATCATAGCTCTAGGGATTTTAACTGCTACTGGTGCTTTGTGTTGTTCTCTATTTGAAAACAAAAGAGCAACCTTTCAGGGAAATCCACCTCTATTACTTTTGTCTTACCATATTCTTGAAGTCTCTGTACGGGTGCAGGAGGTTGGCAGAGCACTGAGCAGGGTTGGAGATTAACCACTCCAGATGTCTGGGAATCTCAGGATAGCTCAGACATATCAAAAACACAGTGACAGGGACAAATTTCCCACTCCCTCTTTCATTTCTATCTTTTCTAATGTGAAGGTTTCTGGGGGGACAAAAAACATCCCACCTGCTTTGAGAAACAGTTGTATTTTGGTCTGATTTTCTGGTGAAATA
>JAWWMP010000165.1:43992027-44011742 GCA_035047865.1 Dendrocincla tyrannina | reverse complement strand
GGGGGGGACGACAAACAAATAAAAACAAACAAACAAACAAAAAACAAAAACCAAACTAACAAAAAACAAGCAAACAAACAAACAAACAAACAAAAACACTTTATTCCTGAAATATGCAACTAATATATTAGCTGACATATGGCAAGGATAGAAAAACTCCAAGGTCATCCAACAGCTGAAAGTTAAATGAATGGTAAGTAGTCTCTCCTTACTGCTCACGTCCCTGAGTGGACTTGCTTTCAAAAAATATTTAATTCTTAATATGCTACGAAAATGAGGACAAATGTTTTCCTGATTTGTATTCTTCACTATCAGCTTAATTAAAAAGGTGCTTTTCTTTTCATATCATTATTCCAGCAAAAAGTGAGATTATCTGATATGTGCCGTTGCTTGTGAGAAGCAAGGTGTTGGTCTAAAATGTATTTCTGTACTTCACTGTGAACTGATTTTCTAATAAAATCTGAAAACAACCAAGAAAACATAAAGGGAGAAAATAGTAGAAAAGTAAAAATAGGTAATCTAATCCTACCTAATGAATAAGATATATATTTTCTTCTTGGACAGACTGAAACAATCTATGACATATTCTCTATCAGTTTTTTAAGGTAAGAGAGTATCTTCTGACACCTGTGATTAATTTTAAGATAAAAAATTTCTTCACCAAATAGTCACAGAATAACAGAACGATAAGGTTGGAAGGGATCACTGGAGGTCATGTAGTGCAACCTCCCTGCTCAAGCAGGGTTCCCCAGGGAACATTACTCAGGATTGTGTCCAGATGGCCTTTGAATATCTTTAGTGAGGCAAACTCCGCAACTTTTCTGGGCAGCCTGCTGCAGAGAAGAGTCACCTGCACAATAAAGAATACCTTCCTCATGTTCAGTTGTGTGTTCCACTTTCAGCCCATTACCTCTCATTCTATTGTTTGGCACCAATGAGAAGAGTCTGACTCCATCGTCTCGACACCTTCCCTTCAGATATGTATATACATTGATAAGATCTCCTCTCAGCTGACTCTTCTTGAGGCTAAACAGGCTCAACTCCTTCAGCCTATTCGCATGAGAGAGATGCTTATGTCCCCTAACCATCTTTGTTGCACTTTGCTGGTGTCACTCCAGGAGTTTCATGTCTCTCTTGTACTGGGGACCCCAGAACTGCACGCAGCACTCCAGATGTGTTCTCACTAAGGCTGAGTAGACGGGCAGGATCAACTCCCTTGACCTGCTGGCAGTGCTTTTCCTAGTGCACTCCAGGATACCATTGGCCTTCTTGTTCACCAGGGCACACTGCTGGCTCATGGACAGCTAGTTGCCCACCAGGATCCCCAGTTCCTTCTCCACAGAGCTGATTTCCAGCAAATCAGGTCCCAGCCTGTACTGGTATGTGGAATTATCCCTTCCCAGCTTCAGAATCCTGCATTCGTCTTTGTTGAATTTCAGACAGTTCTCTGCTTACCTCTCCATGCTGTTGAGATAGCTTCTGAAATGCTGCACAGCACTCTGCAGTATCAACCATTCCTCCCAGCTTTTTATCATCAGCAAACTTACTAAGTGTCTCATGCGTCTCTCCATGCAAATCACTAATGAATAATTTAAAGTATTAACTGTTGGGGTCACCTTTAGTTACAGACCTCCAATAGACCCTGTGTTCCTGATCACAGCTCTCTGAGTTCTACTGTTCAGTCAGGTCTCTGTCCACCTCATGTGTATCTCCTGCTTATGTTTGAGATTTGACACTAGTTCCTTGTTCATCCATGCAGATCTCCTGTCCCTTTTGTTCAATTTCTTGCCCATAGGAATTCATTGTTCTTGAGCCTGGAGGAAGCGATCCTTGAATGTTAACCAGCTCACTTGGACCCCTTTTCACCTCCAATCCTCACATCTCCAACCAGACCTTCCTTGCTAGTTACTATAAGGTCCAGCAGCACACCTTTCCTTGTTGGGTCCTCCATCATCTGCATCAGAAAGTAATCATCAGTGTTCAATCAATATTAATCATAACCAAAACATAGTTCAATCGCAATCTAAAGAATTACTATAGAATCTATGTCAATTTGTTAAATTTTGCAACCCGTGCTCAAATCAAAATCTCAAAGCCCATTATGCTTACTTTCAAAATATTCAGACTATAATTGTTCAATTATTAACTATGAAACAGTATTTGACCAATTTAGGTCCATTTAATTTAAGAAGGGGAGAATAAGTAAAGAAAAAATAATAATTTGTGAACCAGATTTTGAGAGTTTTTTGAATGTTGGTATTATTTGTAAAGTTAAAAAGAAAGAAATTTCTTCATTTCATATTTTTCTGTTCACTTAATTTTTTTTAATTCAGTCATTAATTTTCTACTATCTAATTTTTTTGGTCATCTGAACTACTATTAAAACTGTAAAAGCAAATTCTGACTCTGCTGTCTAGGGTTTCACGGCAGACCTACTCAGTCACAACAGATACATCACGATGATGTTCTCTGCATTACATTTTTTTTTTTTTTTAAAAGCTAATTGGCTTATTGTACTGCTTTGGTGAAAGGAATTGCCCTCTTTGATCTGTAGCATGATGAGATTTATTTTCAACATCAAAGTAATCTATAAAAACTGAACACGGAGATGAGGAGCTACATATTTTCATGTCCTCTGAGGAGCAGAGTAAGAATCAGCAATGCAAATTCCATTGGATGAAGGGACAGTCTGAAAGAAAATTAATCCTTGAAGAAAGCAGCTGAACTTTGCATTCTGTCACAGGACACTGAAAGACCTTGAATCACATTTTTTTCCTCTTACACTGCTATAAATCTGATAGAAATCCATTGACTGCCCTGGACTTGTTCTGAATTCATGTTGGTGAATGGTGGGTCAGAATTCAGTCCCTGAACTTGGGTTTTCTTCTGGCTGTATGATAGACAATTTCAACAGCTACACCAGAATCTACATAATAGACTATTATTGCCCTTCACATGCCTATACCAAAAGAACCCAATATTGGGAAACAAACTGTAGTGAGGCTCTTGAGGTTCACACTGTCCTTGGTCATTCCATGCAGATCTCTACACAGCATTGTCATTGGCTCTTTACAAGGCTTTCTGTCCAGATGTCTTTCAGTATGAACCATTTCAATCCAGCCATGGAAAGAGGCTCATAGGTAAAATGTCGTACTACACAGTATTTTAGCAGCAGCGTCATTTGACAGAAACATGGCATTTATTCCATCTACCCATAAAAGACACTCTAGAAAAGGAATATCTGATAGAGCAATCTCTTCTTCTAACATTGGAGATTTATTTCCTTAGAAAACAGAGAAAGTAGATTGTTCTAAATATCAAAATGTGGAGGATTTAGGATATATTTCAAATTTATACAGTTATGACACAGCCTTTAATTTCAAACAGAATAGCATAATACAGCACTATTTCAGCTAACAATTTCTAAAGGAAAGAATGTTCTTTCTTTTAGATTCAGATGTTCAAATTATCACTATTTAAACTAATTCATGTGCCTTTAACTGAATCTTTTTTTGCATGGCAAATGGAGAAAAGTGTTATATAGCACAGCAGAGCTTGAAAAAATTCAGATAAGCTCATCAGAAGGGCATGATGTTCACATAGAAATATCCTGTGTTTTCTTCCTCTTAAGTATTAGTTTTCAATGGATCCTCTTGTGATTTCTAAAAAGCATCAAGTATCCAATTCCCACAGATAGATAATGCTGAGTGTGCAGCACTTGTGTAAATCAGGCTATTCATATGGATCCCTAAAAATAAAATGCTGCATGATGGAAACACTTGGCTTTGTTTTTGGGAGGAGGAAGTAATTTGATTTTTAAATATCTGTAAAACACTGTAGCAAAATGTCTTTGAGGTAGAAATAGATCAAAAGCTTATGAAAAAGGTCAGTCACAAGAGAAAGTTCACATAAGTGGATAATTTTTTAATAATTTTGATGAGAAGGTACATGAAATGTTGCAAATATATCATACTAAAAATCATGTTGAAAAAATCCATATTGAACTTTTTAGGAAAAGAATTTTCTAATATCCATACTGATATGACTATTTACCACTTTACACTATAAATTTTTAAACATCAACATCAAAATTAATTTCTTTTACTGAAAGAATTTATTTTTTTTATTTTTCAAATATTTTTGTTTCAATGGAAATATTGATGTTCCTCCCCTCTCATCCCCTTCCCTCCTCTCCTCTCTTTCCTCTCCTCTCCTTCCAATCTACTCCATTCCATTTTATTCCATTCCATTTTATTCCATTCCATTCCATTTTGTTCCATTCCATTTTGTTCCATTCCATTCCGTTCCATTCCATTCCATTCCATTCCATTTCATTCCTGCCCTGCCCTGCCCTGCCCTGCCTTCCCATCTCCCGCCCTCCCTTCCCTTCCTGTCCCCACCCCTCTCCCTTGCATCTTTACACAGAAAGAGGAAAACTGGCTCCCTCCCAGCTCTGCTATGAATCATATAAATTTTAAAATCTAACAGAAATAATTTATATATGTAAACACAGCACAGAAAAACTGAAAAATTTATTCTTTTGACAGCATTCTGCAAAAATATGTAAGAGTTTTTTTGTTTTTTTCTAAAAGGGCTCAATCTTAGTATGCCTGTTTTTCTTCTTATATTTGATTTGTGATTAACACAGACACCTAGTCAAAATTTATTTACTAAGTTGAAAACATCTTGTATAATTAAACATGTTAAATCATCTATATAGTAACAGTGACATACAGAACTGAGAAAAGTGGAATGGAGGCAGCTCACAGGAATAGCTTCTCTTGAAGATATATATACATATATAATTCATTTTAGTTCTGAAGCACTTTATTTGAATGCAATACTAATGCAATCCTAATTTATTTTTATTTTCTTACATCAGAGTTAACAACAGCCATTAGCCGTGCTTACCACCAACTTATAAAGACCTATCTAAGTATCTAACTTAATGAAGAACTTAACACCAGCTCCAACACAATGCAAGTCTTAAATAGAATTATAGATGGGTATGTCAAAATTCATGCACGGAACTAATTCTGATTTTTAAGGTAATTTTAATTAAAGTGCACGTGTTACTTAATTGAAGGATGATTAGAGGTTACTCTAAATACTGGTAGTATATGCCAGCCAACAGATCTAATACCTAGAATTAGTGGCTGTTGCCTGTAAGTGTTCTTATATCTATAATGACCCTTTTTTGGCTGCCACATTTTAAACTCTGGCTCTGCTAATCTACCACCCACTTCATCCACTTCATGACCCAGCAGTGTGATGCTTAATTTTATGTAGAAGCCATTACTTTACATCTTGATAAAATCCCCATTTCTCTGCAGGTTCATAATGATCCTATTCTAATTATCTTGACTAATATCTAATTACTCTTGACTACTTAATGAGGCTGTTGTCTTTCAGACTGCTGCCTCTTTTGTTCTAACTTCAAAAGACATGTATCAGTGAAACAGTTAGCTGGAAGAAAAGAATAGTTCCTTTATAGCTGATAGTTGAAATACACTGAATTCTGTCCTGGCTCTTGCAGCTGATTCATACATAGTGCCAAGGAATTCACTCACTTAAAAATTCACTTCCTTGCAAATGTTCCCATCATAGTGACCATTAAAGATAATAGAAACTTTGCCTTGAAGAAATTAAGATAATAAAAATTTATGACAATCTTGTGTCTTGAGGAAGACACCTAAAATTAAAAGAACTTCTGAACTTACTGAGGCTGTCAAGGTATTTCATAGAGACAGTTATGATTTAACCTACTCTGATAGTGGATAACCATCATTCGTAAATTCCAAAGATTCATATATGGATTTTTGATAGTTGCAACATGAATATTTGTCTGCATATATGATTTTTGAACTAGATCCTGGTAATCCTTATGAAGAATTTTCTAGTAACAGAAACTTGTTTTGTTTAAAGTACCCTAACAACAAATAGATTCTGTTCTTCTAAATGACAGTGTGTTTTCATGGTTGCAGGCATTTTGAGATTATGAAAACACATTAGAGTGGGAAGATGAGATATCTTCAGTAACTATAACGGCCTTTATTCTTTGCATAAAAGAACAATGTTGTCATTGCAACTTTTTATGTGCTCATGTGGAAACTTTGTTTGCCAAAAAATATTTTGTCCCTAGGTTTTAAGTCTCAAAATAGGAATCTACATTAAAATTACTGTATGAAAATAATAATTAGAAGTTCATAGAAACAAACTATTCCTTTTAGGAAAGTATGGTAAAACAATGTTATTATCAGCTTCTGTTCATTATTCACAGGTGAAGGATTGAAGATGTGAGCATACTTCTGTTTGGGTTTTTTTCAGTGGAAACTGTATGGAAGACTGATCAATCATATTTTTAATAGGTATGGTATTAAAAATATATTATTCATCCTAAATTAAGTGCTTATGAATAAGTATACTACATTTATGTTATAAATCTCAAAACAAGATACTCTAGCAAGGAAATTCACTTCAATGAAGACTGCATACAGAAGCTTCTCTTGAAGACATGGTGCAGAATCAAATCACTTTTTTGTTTTATACAGTACTGTAATATAATTTTTTCATTCATGGGATGGGAAGCTGATGGCAATGGACTTCTAAATATTAACTTAGATCCAGAAAGGCAAAACAAATACACATCCAAATGAAATGTTGAAAGGATTTCAATTTTATAAAAAAAAACAAACAAACAAACAAACAAACAAACAAAAAAGATATAAATATATACATATGCAAAAGTTCTTCATTTGAAAATTTGAATATTTTTCTTAGTTAAAATCATTTTGTATCTGAAACATGAGTAATTTCAAACTGTGCATGCATTCATTCAGAGAGGCATTGTAGCTGATAATTTTCATGCAATAAAATATTAGAGCAAAATTGAAAAAGTGAGGTCCTCTATCAAGTCTTATTTAATGTGATGGTAGTTTCATAGTCCACACTGGCATTGGAGATGTTAGATTTGACACAAGAGTCAGGCACAAGCACATCCTCATATCCATGTGTGTAGTGTGTATTATGCACTTCTCCCAGCTCAGGTACTTCTGCTCACCTTGTGTGGTGGGGGTTCTCACAGTACATGTCAGGACTCACATGCTGTGATGCCCCAGCCATCCCAGCCTGGTTCCCCTCAGCATGTACCCTCCCTCCTCAGCCAGAGGCTCCATTTCAGTTTAGATCTGGCCATACGTAGTCACCATTGGTGCCAAACTAGAACCTAAGATAAGTAGGTGCAAATCTGCTATTTAAAAGTGGAGTTTGGCAAACAAAGTTAAAAGAAGACTCAGCAGACTGAAAAAGGAGAAGTAGAAGTTAGTAGTTGTTTTGACAAATCTGAACAATTGAGAAAAGTAAAAGCAATTGAGAATTAAATGCATATTGAAAGGAAATAGGGAAAATCACATTATTTATTTTTGTGATTAACTGTGTCCTTGCTATCTTTCTCTCATTATTAAGCTAGTTATAAAAAGTCACATCAAACCTCTCTGGAGTCAGGGTTTTGATTTTTTCCTTATATGGAATGAGTATTGTATCCCATTAGAAATGTATCTCTACTCAGTATGTCAAAAAGAACACTTCAAATGTTTTCTAGCTGCCAAGATAAAGATGTCCTCATAAGTGTGGGCAACTGTCTGGGAATTACATTTGTCAGAGAGCTGCTGTAATAGAAACTCAAGCATAATTGAGACATTTAAGCTGACCCAGTACAAGAAATCCTCTCTGTACATCTGTGCTTCCTGGAAACTTAAACACCAGGGACTTCACTATAATTTGCCTAATACTATGTTCCTGTCAGTAATGATGTCTAAGAATTATCCTGTTAATCTTTCCAGTGTCAATTTCACAGACAGTGTTCATCACAACTCTATTAAATTTCTGCAGGTAAATTCACTTTGCAGTAAGATCCTACATCAAATAGACATTACTGTGAGCAGGAACTGACCCCAGCTAAGAAACTCTTTCGGGGCAAGTGCTACAGCATCTCCCCTACAGCCATGTTCCTCTGTCACACAGATATGTGTGAATGAACTGAAGGAACTGAAGGGCCTGAGTGATGGTTTTGTACTGTTTCTGTTGTGCTGAAACAAGTCATGCTACAAGACAACAGTTGTCAAACCAGGCTGAGATCAGTGGCCACGGAATCAGCTCTGGTTCTGAAAACTAGACTTAATGAATTCAAGGCATCCAGTGTGGTTATACTAAAGAGGTAGGACTACCTCCTAAATGCACAGAGGCTATATTTGGTTTTAGCAAAGATTATACAACCCCAAGAAGGAACAAATAAGTTCCCTGTTGCCAGTAGCTAACTTGCTTGTTAGTTTTATTAAAATTCAGTTCCAGGAAACAAAATTACACAGAAATTTTCTGGTTTTGTAGAAATAAAATTGTCAAACTCCTTGCTCTCTGACAGGTGTCATAGAGAGAGTAAAAAGGTACAAACTTTTCTAGCCATGAAGTGGGAGCAGTAATCTGAAAAGCTCGAAAATTCTGATAAAAGAATGTTTTCTACATGTATACTTTCAGTCTTCAAAATTGAGGATACTTTGCACACTTTTCTCTGTTAAGAGAAATAAAAATTATTCTACTCCTAGTAAACATTTTTGGACAATTTATTCTACAATCTGTCATTCCTTCATATTTATCTTCCTTATTTTTGCTTGAAGAATCTACTAGTGGTCCAATGTACAAGCCAGGGTTACACTGGATGATTCAGAACTTACGTATTGTTTTCTATATTTATATTACCTATATTCACATGCATGAGTTCTCTGTGTGTGCAGCAGAAGAACAGGAGAATCCTTTAACTGGAACACTTAAAAATATACCATTTATTAACATATAAAATTTAATAACAGCATAATGCCATTTAAAAATATATTAGATTCTAATACAGTTTAAAAGGTCTTTTGTTATTTAAACTGTGAAATTTCAGGTATTTTCTCCCATCCTCAGAGCAAAATTAGCACACTGGGATTATAGGAAGGAGAGAAATTGTTCTTACTTTGCTAAAAACTTTAAAATGTCAGTAATTTTACCAATGTCATGTTGCATTTGTGTTATTGTGAGGGGACACAGAACAAAATGGAACTTCAATTTAAAATGAAGTTTTTAGCTAAATTAAAAAATAAGGTAAACATTGAAAATTATAGGCAGGCTCAAGGCAGTAGTAATTAGATTACAATCTTTGACAGTGTATAAATCCTGCAATTAAAATGTTCTGGAAAGGAAAAATGCTAAAGAAGACATGATTCAATCATTGAAAAAAATTTTAATTTCTGTATGTTTCTGTAACTGTTTGAAGTGACTGAACTTTTGTGTTTGGGATCTGAGTCCTAAAAAGGGAATGAAATATTTGAGAAAATCATTGATTCATAGTGACAAGGTATTGGTTAGCATTTTCTTCTGCACAAAGTGTCATGATTGTACACCTGGAGGATTCAATGTTAAAAGAAGAACAATGTATACAAGAAGGATCTCAAGAAGGTGTTATGACAACAATTTTCAGAGAGGTGAGAAACTGGCCTGCAGGGTTTGTGAGGAAGGTGATTGATATAGCTAACATAGAGTGGCTCAAAGCATTGGGGATATTGTAGACAATTCCCCCATTTGAACTGAAACAGTGTTTAGGCAACAGCCACAATTAACAGAAAAAAAAGAGAGACGAAAAATCTACAAATCCTGCAGCCACCAGCCAATGTGAAACAAGTCAGTGTCTAAGTACTGGAGTCCAACAGCAAATGAGATTCCTACATGATACACCTCCCATGATCAGAAGTGGAAGAACTGTCTTCCCTCAGCCGAGACTCAGTGATCTGGGTCTGTAGATCTAATAGTGCAAATCATTCGGGTGCTTAACAGAATCACTTACATCCTTTGGGACCTGTTGATAGCAAACACATTGTTATTCTTTTTCTCTGTAAATATTAAAATTACTGAGAACTTCTTTGATTTTTTTTTGTTTGTTTTCAGAGAAAAGATATTACTTTCCATATTCTTGGTCAGATTCCAATTTGTTTCATCAAAATTTCCCCTTCGCTATCATTGTATACAATACTTCCATTAATTTTTTTCACTGATTTTTGACATATTGCTGTGTCCCACTAACACATTTTCTACCCACAGGGGATATATTTCTGGTGGAGGAATGAGATAACATTCACAGAACAGTTTTGCTTTGTCAGATAAAATTGTTTGGCTGTTAAGTTTTCTATGTATATACATCATCAGTTGTCATTAAAGTCCATTTTAAAGCTGTCAGAGTTTTTAAAAATTAATCTGCCTTCTAAAAAAATACTATAAGTGATTGTGTGTGTGAAAATCACTCAACACAAGTATACTCATTTTCTGTCTGTTATTTCAGTGATATAACACAACTCTCTTTGTTACACAGGGAAGATTTTGAGAAATAGGAAAAAGAAATGTGAGGAAGAAATTAGTTCATTGACATAACCTGGCAATGAACAAGCATCAACTACACACAGTGCTAGCATAAGCACTCAACCTGATAGTATTTGTTTTCTGTAAGTCACATAAATAAACTGAAATGTTATTACACTTCTGTTTGCAAAGAGGTTCTTTTTATTATTGCTACTAGCCAGTCCTCTGCTTTGGGTCTGAAAGACCATGGTTCAGGGACACTTGATAACTCCATCTCACATGAATCTGTTGGCAGCAACCTGAGCCCCATCTGTTGTGGGAAAGAGGATGGATAGGTAGCTCATGAGGTCATATGTTGCATTTTTTCCATTAAACTGATGAATGAATGCCTAGATACAGGCAATTCCATGGGTATTACTTAGGTTTGTTTGCCCAATATTATACTCAGTTTTGTAAGAAATGTTTTTTCCTGGTGCTATTCATTCAGAATACCTTCCAGTTTTCCCTCTGGAGGAGCTAATGTGTCAATAGTTCAGCTTTGTCTCCATTCAAATTGTAATGCTGGAGCACAGACTAGTTATGTGGATGTTAAGCAAGGTTCTCTGATAGTCTTTAAAAAACTACTCTTTGGGAACACACAAACCTGCATCGCTGTATGTGTGGCCATCAAAATAAGTGCAAGACTTCATCATCAATTATTTAGCAATTTCACGTAGAGTGGAAATATGCAAATACTGAATTGATTTTGTTACAGATACATGTGTTTTTTCCTGTGAAGTTGTTCCAAAGGCAAATAAGATTTCTCTACTCAATACTAGAATAAATCAAACCCTTAATTCTTGTACTGGATTCAGTGAGAACATGGCTATCTTCCCAGCTGCCTCACAGCCTTTTCTGCTGTGAACAAGGTTTGTTATAACCTGCCTACCCTGGATGGAAATACCTATATCTAGACTGTAAAATATTTAGTTATTTTCCACTGAGAAATGCTGTATTTTTACCTCACTGCTTGTCATGAGGGAGGAAACAGATGAAGTAGTTCACTGCTCTGAAGTCTTAAAACCAGGTTTGCCTAATCAGATATGTATTTTAGTGAATGTGCTACTTAAACATACTTCGGACCACTAGTTAGGAGACGTGCATGAAGTGATAAGATACTTTATCAAAACACAACTTTATTTTCCTTCAACCACAATCTTCACAGTCTTAGCCTAGGAATGAATGTATCAGCCCAGAAATATCGTTCTGATACTTTTAAAGCCATATAGCTATTATCACATGAAGTTTTGATATCAGACTTAGTAGTCTAAGAAGAGAAAGGTTGATTATTAAGTTAGCTATTGGTATTTACATTTAAGTCTCGGCTACAGTTCTTTGAAATTTTATCAGGAATCTGTGAGAAAATAAGTGATTTATTTTTTTCATAATCACTGTCAACAAATAGGAAGAGACTGTGTCTCAGTTATCTTGGAATTCAAGGTAGACAGATGCTACCAATTTTCCAAGTACTCTGAACTTTTCTTGTGTTTCTAATACATTAAAAATAATTTTTAATCCAATTCAACAAACATTACATTCTTTTATATATTAATTATTCTTCTCAAGTTTCAGTTTACAACTTAATTCCCACAACTGCTCTATTATTAAAGAATAGTGTAATGTTAATTATTATTTACTCATTCAATGCTGAAGTTAAAACAAACAAACTCGTATAAATACACTTTTTTTTTCCTTTTAGTTATAGCAAGTAGAAGGACAGTTGAAATAGATCTCACAAAAAAGATGTGGCCACTGTATTGTTAATACTAACTTTTAAAATGTGTCAGCTGAGTGGATAGCTACTGTTAGATAAGAGCAAACCACAACAGTTTGGTGCTAATAATGTTTACTTTCACGACAAGACCACTTTTATAGGCTTTAGGGAGTAAGCATGAAGTCATCTGAGCAGAAACAAAGGACTTGTCATACTTTCAAAGGACATCTCTTGTACATCTATTCAAAGGACTTTGAATAGATTGGCAATTCAAGTCAAATGTCATCAGTCCGGCTACAGCAACAGAAAAACTTAAAGCAGAACAGGTCACTAGTTATGTAATAATAAAAGAACTCTTAGATAGTCTCTGACAGTGCAGTTAACACCTAAAGATGGTATTTGGAACAGAAAAAAATACATGAATATATCAATTAAAGTGAAATCTTCTGTTCAATTAACAGGGAATGACTCGTTCTAATTACACATAAAAATTCATTGCTTTCAGATTACTGAAAAAATTTATTGCAAACTGTAATGTATGTGGACCTAAAAATTCCAAGAATGCATAAAGAAACAAAAACATATTGTCTGTTACGTTACTGACATTAGCTGCATTGAGATTGAGCCTAGAAGCATTTATTACTAATACTTGGCAATACAATTTAGACATTTAAGAAAGGAATAATATCTAGAACACATGCCTAAGGAATAGTGATTTCTAGTTGTAACAATAAACCTCAAGTATCTTTTTCCTTTGTGAATACATATGATTGAAAAAGTATTAGCAGATGGCATTATTGTGAGCAATCATATACACTCCATTTATTTGACGGTGTACATGTTTAGATGGTGAAAATGTTTTTATTGTTGGTTTCAGAGTTGTCTGTTTCTTTTTTGATAACAATATGTCAGGAAAGCATTTGAATCCAGCTGTCATCTGACCCGTTGTAACTTCTTAGAAAGGAGCTGGGACCTAACAGGTACACAATGACATAGGAACAAAATAAAGACATACACAATTTCAAAAACTTTTCAAATCTCTTTGTTCATCCTGCTTGCTTTGTGAAGGCTACTCCAGTTTCTGAGATTCACTGAGAGAAGTAAGGTATGAGTTTTTTTCTTGTGGATTAGCAGCTCACTGAGGAGGATTCACAAAGTCTAGAGAAGGTTTTGTTGCTCATATACCTGGGGTGTACATGTAGCACGTAACTAACCAACAAACTAACACCCTGTCCTGGCTGTCTCTTTATATCCTTATATCTTTGTTACTGCAGGAGACATTTACTGTATTAAAAAGTATGTTATTTTTTTTAATAATCCCTGTGTCAGAGTACAAGATCAGTATACCATATGATTTATTTTATTTTTTTTTTAATTACAGCAATCTGTTGGGGTTTTTTCCTTACATTCTCAAGAAATTTAATTTTTATCTGAGGCAATTTAAAAATTATTCAAACAGGTTTCTCAACTAAAATTATACGTGTTGAATGAAAGTACGTAGTCTATATAAATAAATTTACAATGAAAGTGAGAAACTAGTTTGTTGAAACTGTCTTATGATGTAGACTGTGAAAGATCGGTATTGTCTCTAAGTCCAGTCTCAGAAAATTTCAGCCTCTGACCCTTGTGCCTTTCTGTTTCTCAGCTGTGATTTATTTGCATGCTTTTATCCAACATTTTTCATCTACTATGTCAAGGAAAAAATCTTATTCCTCATTTTTATTTTGATTTATTATTTTAGATATGTTATTACATATAATCAAAATATCAAAGTCCTTCAGTCAACTAGCTCATAAGTGTGAACTAGAAAATAATGCATGGAAAGGGATGTTGGATCATACATTTCATAAGGAATGATCTAATATAAGATCTTTATTGCAGGGAAAGTCAGATCAGTTGATTACCACTCAACACTTCTGCTGAGAGCTACTACTAGAAAAATCAGTAAGAGAAATCAGGTTGCTGAAAAATACCTTAAAGATGTGTCTCCGTAAGATTGATATGGCTTATCTGTTTTAGACTTGTCAACACACCAAGACCGAGATACTTCCCAGAAAAGTGACTTTTGTTATCATAAAAATTGTATTTTCAGGACAAACATCTTGAGTTAGACAACACCCTCAAGTAGGACAAGCAAAGATTTGAAGGATCTAAACTTTGGATTTATGCAGCTAGGTAAATTAATCCTGTCTGCTTTCAGTACCATCTGTCTGCATCTCTTTACAATAGTTATAATTTTAACTTTAAGGGTTGTTGCAAGGATGACTGGAAGACTGAAAGTATAAGTTAAGTAAATACTTAAAGGATAGGAAGTTTTTCCCATTTTTACCTCCACAGCTTACCCAGTTCCCTAAAACTGATAGTACTTTCTTTTCCGTGTACTGGAAAGTCCTGCAGAAAACACACTGAAGCCCTCATACACACATATACGGTCAAGCTTGCCCTGTTCTCCCTGTAGTCTTGAATAGATGTGGTTTCTAAAAGATTGTTATTGTATTTAAAAGGATTATAAATTTCATAAATTCTGATTATGGACTTTTATTTCTTTTTATTGATCCTTTTCGGGAGGCTAATATAATAACTTAGATGAGGATGTATCCGCATTTGTTGGGAAAATTTGTTCAGAGCTCTGAAAACGACATTGTGAAATGGCTTGATTGGTCCTTTGCCAGCATCCTTCCCATCAGGACATAAGAAGCAGAGTAAGAAAGACCTCACAATGACATAATAGCAGGTAACTGTGCTGCATAGTTTCACCCTTTAAGATTGAAAATATAAACAATCTTTTTTTCTAATGCTATGGTAATTATAAAGCTAATGTTTAAGGATTTTGGTTTCAAGAGGATCTCAACATGCGAGGAGCATTGAATCTGTAATTTGCAGGTTATGAAATACAGCACACAAGAAGATATAGTGCCAGAGTACAAAAAAGTCCTGGAATGAAATATCTCTGGGAGTCAATGTGCTCTGCTGAAATCTGGCTTTTGTTCCCTGTTTTGCTATTTGAACTCCATCTGACCTTTGCAAGTCCCTCAAGGCAGAGAGACAAATTACATTGCTGTTTAAATCCAAAACTAATCTCAAAATCCTCAGCCAGGACTCATTGAAATGTTAAATATCCCAAAGATATCTCAGTCTGTTCCTCCGGACAAGCCTAGCAACGCATCAGTTTTTACACAGTCTGATAGCCATAACCTATACTTTCCCCTTCTTCAAAGATAATAAAACAAGTTCCTTCAAAAAGCAATCTGAAGCAACAGCAAGAAGGACTGAGAGACTACTGCTTCTATCAAGCACAAGTCTGTCAGGATGACATGAGTTTGGAATCAGGCAAAGAGGGAACTGATTGTGTGCACAATTAATCCAACAATAAGGCTGCTGCAGAAGAAACAAAGCTGCTGTGTCTGCCTATGGTGCCTGCCCACAGCTCCAGACTGTAAAGATCTAGAAACCTGGTAAGTAAATGAAGCTGACCTACTCAGAGCACCCTGAATTATGAAGTACAAAGACCTAGTTCAGGATTTCCTCCTTGATTATCTGGTTTGTTAAAACAAAGAACATTTTCTAATTATTAATTCCTGTAGTTCACAAATAGAGTGATTTGAAGCATTCATCTTTCTCCAGCTGAACGTTTTTGTTTTCTCTTTTAACAGAGGCATTTAAAACATAATAATAGCAGAAAGAGAAAACTTTGATTCAATAAAACAAACTGATATTTATCCCAGAGTGGCCAGCAGGCAGTCTCAAGCATGCAATTGCAAATGCAATTCAGCAGTTCTTGTCAATAATCACACCAGGCACAAGTGCTTCTCACTCAGCCCTGCACTGTATTTACTGCCCAGTGGAAATCCTGTACCTTTCCTAGTTGACTCCTGGTTAGAGACACATCTAAAATTTATATGGCTAAGTTGACACACTGCATCTCTCAATTCCTCAAAACAACCTTAATGTCAACCAGCTTGGAGAGCAAACCGAAGTCTTTAACATCATGAGTGGAAGCTTTCACAAAACAAAACCATATTCTCTCCTCCAAAGCTTTTCCAAGAGTATTTGTTTCTAACATTCAGTTTTGAATGTTTTCCTGTTTGGTTAAATGTTTCATGAATAAAGGTGAATCAATATAGATAATAAAGAAATTAAGTGTAAAAAAGGCTTAGGAAGAACTGAGGTATTTACATGAAAAAGTTTACTGTATAAATCCTAGTAGCAACTTATTTATCTTGCTTCTCACTTTGATGTACCAGAAATGCTTAGAGTTATGCATCTTTATGGATTCCAACATGTCCCATTCTAAGGCACTGGTATGCTCTTTACTAAATGTGCACTTAAGCCACTTAGGGTGTGGCAGTCCAACATTCTTACCTCAGATTTCATAGGACCTAGAACTGTTCCCATTAAAAAAAAATGTTTGCACAGTTGTCCAAGTATGCTTAGCATGGTTCTCATGAATGAAAGAGGTTTTTGAAACCAGTAGCAATAATGCCTCTTTTTATATAAATGTAACTAGAATTAATGTTTTCACCTGCAAGGGAGATTTATTCCCCCTACTTACAACTTGTGCTGGGTGGTTCTAAACCTGTGTTCCTCATTTTGTATATATTCTCAAATTTTTTTCAGTGGGGCATTTCCAGAATTAATTAGTTTGAATGGGTGTTTTCAGATTTGTTAAACTCCGGTATCTACTTAATTTTGCTTAAAATTACAAATTTCTTTACAATCCTTATCTTTTTGCTACAGTAGCAACTCGAAAGGTAAAATAATTCTTTTCCTTGAAATTCCCAACTCTTCCCCCAAATATATTACAATCTCTTTCCATTAAACAGTAGATTCTTTTTTTCATATATTTTTTCAAAAGTAATTTTACCCTTTAGAGTGACCTCTATCAGAATTTTCTAAGCGCAACAATTTTTGATACATAAATAAAATATTGTGCCTATAAATGGGGAAAAAAAAGTCAGAATAAAAAGAAACAAGCAGAGGAATTTCCTTGATTTTGTTTAAAGGGCTACTTCCCTGGCTCAGTCAATATTTATTTACAAGGGCAGAGCAGCTCATAGATTAAATTCTGGGACAATTATATTCTGTGTCTGCTACAGGAAAGCTTTGCTTTGATCCTAGTCCCTTTTTGTAGCCGTCAGCAAGCTGCTCTGCTTTTACCTTGAATGGATGAAGCAAATCTTTAGAAATCTGATTCAAAATTAATTTGGTCACATCTATCAGATCTGTAAAAAGACAAATATGGATGTGTATTAAAAATCAAGTGGTGCAAGTGCAAGTGTATTCAGTCCTTGATGTGAATGATATAGCATGAGGGATATTACACACCAGGTTGCATTTGCATTCCAGACTTAAATGAACTCTAACCATTTCATACCATTATGACACTTTGTATGTCAGTATTTCTGATGTTTACAATTGTTTAATTCCTCAAAACATTCTCTGGAGTCAGGAAATATTTGTTTTGTTCCAAATTTTGGTAGAGAATATCTAGATGCACTATCTAGATATCTTTTGCAGGATATTTTCTTAGTTCCCTTTAGTGGCATCATATCAGGTTGTTCCACAGGATCGGCCACATCACCAAGGGCTTAATATTGTGTTTAGACGGCTAATGGGGTGAAAATGATCAAATGGGGCTCATAAAAAAATAAACAATTGATTTGCCTACTGTCTGAAGTAACTGTGGCCCTACTCAAAGCCAATGAAAATCCAAAGCATTTATGTTCTTTCTATAAAATTACTTTAGTCAACAAGACCTTTACACATTTCAAAAAGATTTATCCTTAGCCTAAATAAATGCAATATACTTTATAGGGCATTTCACAACAGCAAGAAGGAGATTGAAAATAGCAAAATTACCTCCTCATCTATAATTTGCATGGTAATGTTTAAATATATATTACAGTAAATCACTAAAAGGAGATATATCGTATGCAAGTCCCTTGCACACGCATTATTCCAATAACTGCTAATGAACATTACATCCTCTTTGCAGAGATAAAGGAAAAAAGCACTCTTCTAATTCCAAAACATTTTAGTCCACAGTAAGCATTGAGATATTTACATGCACAAATAGGTTTGTGCTTCACTGAATAGCTGACCAGAGCAGTTACAAACACAGCAGGCAGAGAGTTTGTTGATAGCATTAGTTAGTTTGGAGGCACTGTTCAATTTAAAAATAAGAGTGTGATTACTCTGTGCTTTATAAAATTTGCAATAAACAATTACAGAGTGATTTAGCCACATTTTTAATACCTCTTTACTAAGCACATTATAAGGTTCTATATAATTTAATTTTTTCTGAATGAATCATTTGTAATCTGAATACACCACATTGTCTTTTTGTTCTTTATAAAAGTAATGCAATCAAACCTAATAACCACACAGAAGTGGTGATATCAATAATAATGTTAGGTCTGGGGGGTTTATTACAGTTATTACATTCTAACGGAGATCAAAAGGTTAACTCTCAATGTGTTCCAGTTATTAATAATTTCAGTCTATTGACTGAGCTATAGATCAAGGTAACAGTTTCTCCCTGGCTAAAAAGAAGAGGGTCTTACTTATTTCCTCATCATTGATTAATCCCAAGTGAAATTAATGTTTAATAGCTGCATTGTTCCAGTACCTGTACATTTTGACCTTCTTGTTAAAATAAACATGTACTTCAATGGTATTATCAATATCATTTACTTAAAGAATCTTCTTGTATTTGGGAAATAAGAGTGCTTCTATTTGCCAACAAACAATTGGGTTTTGACCTTTACAAAAGCAGTTTTTGTGCCTATGTAGGTACAGATTTATTCACGAAGCATTTACAAATTTCCATTGCTAAACAGGGAGAAAAAAACTGTCCTGTAAATATGGAATAATAACAACACAACAACAATAATTATTATAATAATTATAATAATGTTTATACTGTTGCAAAAATGTATATTATTAATGTATTCTAAACCCATGGGCAGCTGCAAACTTCTTCGGCACCTCCAAATTTCAAACAAAATTAAATAGGTGTCCTCCAGTATTTGCCTTATTGTGCTGCACGGTATAAATACTAGGAAGTAGCATTGCTCTTCAGCAGCTGGACCCATCTCTTCCTCAAAGGTTTGATGAAAACAGGTGAAATCTCTCACAGGCAGAAGGACTGTGATGCTAATCTGTCTCATGCTTCTAATCAGACAGGAATGAATAAATTATCTGCAATGTGTTTGGAACTTATTTAAAGAAGCACCACGATTTTAAAAAGACACAGACAAAGAACTCAAAATATCTGAGAAGTGAGGCAGCCAGTGTTATACCCTTTATAATAAGAATCATCTTATTCTTAATCACAGATCAGACCAGTCTTCCAGTGTGCAGACTAGAATGCACCAAAACTTGTGGTGATTTAAATCAATATCTCTCCATTTCTGAAATATTAGTCTAGCTAAGAAGCTGTCTTCCAATCTGTTTAATTAGTCTAATATTACAAGCACAGATGGCATTGGGAACTGAAGTTGGATAAAATGCAGTGATAGATCTGTTTTCTCATGGAGCACTGGACTGAGTTACCAGCACACTTCACATCTCTTTC
>JAWWMP010000165.1:43966306-43991193 GCA_035047865.1 Dendrocincla tyrannina | reverse complement strand
TCCCTCTACAAGCTCAGAAGTAGTCACCGTGGATGGTAATATGACCAGTGGTCATCACAGAGCTCCCAGTCCCACAATCAGAGCACAACGATGAAATACATTTCCAAGGCATCAAATAGGAACAAAAAATTTTGTGGGTGTAAGTTTCCTCTGACTTACAGGCACTGGGCAGTAACAAAACACAAATCCTTTCATAAAACAGTTACGATAAGTGTTACTTCTGAATTTCGACACAGACCTATTTTCAAAAGTTCAGTCATAAAAGTACACAATCGCCAAAATGTTTTCCTTTTGTGAATAATACATGCTTTATAAACCTTTATTCCTGAAGCACTGCCATACTTTTAGGAGGTAATTATGATTGTTTCCCATATTACTGCTGGAAAATGATGCATAGCTCCTGTGATTGACTTTGCCAAGGTCAGGAAATGATTTAGTGGTGCAGCTCAAAATAGCTTATTCCAAGCCCTCTGTTGTAAACACTAGTCTCCATTTCCTCCATCAGGCAATTGCCTCTGGGGAACAGGAGATCTGAGGATGCGGGAAGAGAACACATACACATTTGGTAGTCAATACTGATGAAATCAGGTAATACTGCTCTACACTAGTTAGAAAACCTGCTGTGCTTATCTAGATGTAATCATCATCTAACAATTATCTCTGGCAGTATCTTACAGTATTTCTGTCACCTTTCCACTGACAAAGCCTTTATTTCTTATTATTGCATTACTTATAATGTCTTTTGCCAGCCCACCCAGCATGCTTTTTAAATAATTATAAGTTGTAATATGTTTCTGGCAGCAGAGACAAAGAACTCTACTGCTACCAGTGGGAGATTAGCAATCTCTTTCATTAGCAACTGTAAAGAATATTCTATTATTATGAATAACAATTTTTATTACTGTTATTATTATTTAACAGCAAGTCAAATGTTTGAGATGACAGGGCTCAAACATTTTCATTCACCATTTTCATAGTGAGTCTTGCCATAAGAGCATTTCAATGATGGTCGGCATCCTTGTATCTTGCTGTTTAGACATTTATAGGTACATTTCACAGGGCTCTCTGAACATTAACAACCACATACTCTGTGAAGAGTAGTCTACCAGATCCAGATAGATTTTCTTTCTCACAGAGACACAGATAAGCTCATCTCTTCTAGGTTTTGGTTTGTTTGCTTGTTTTGTGTGTGTGTGCGTGTGTGTTTGTGGATGACTTTTGGTTGGGTGATGGCGGTTTTGATTGGTTTGGGTTTGGGTTGGTTGATTTGCTTTTGCTGTTCCTTGTTAGCTGTATTTGCAAACTGTTTTTTTCTAGCAAAATTCTAGCAAAGACATGAGTTTTCATTTTTCCTTAAAGCATTTTATCACTCTTGGGGGTAACAAAAAAAAGGGGGGGAAGATTGACTTTAGAAGATTTTGTGAAGAAGGATTGCTTTGCCTTCCCATATTATTACACATCATTGTCACTGAAGGAATTTCTTTAGTGACAGGAGGTTTTTCAGATCCCAGCCAGTTCTGTAGTCTAATCACCCATGCAACTTCTAGACATAATGAAAGGAATGACACACAGGTAGGAAAAAAGTGGCTGAGGTGGAATTACAGTGGGATAAAATGGTGCTATCAATAAAAGAAATGGCATAAGAGTGCTCTATCCTTTGAGAATGATAGCTTGCCTAAGTTGCTTCAGAAGGCTGAGACATTTTAAAATATCTGTCCTTCTGGCTTCAGTACATTCTTAAGTGTTTTTGCAGGTAATGAAACAAGGCAGTAATTTTGAAAGATCTAACTTCTGCGCTCAAAACAAGATTTAAACTATTACCTTTCCCTTTTTTCTGCCATGGAGAGTGACTCATACCTGCAGGCAGATCATGCCGGAATACCTGAGATAGTTACAGTCCTTTGTTGCTGTCCCAGACTTTTTGCTGGCATTTACTAGCACTGCAGGAGGGTCTACTGAGCAATTCAGCAAACACTTTAGGACACCAGATGGTAGAGTTGTCAGAAATCATCCATATCTGTGTTATTTAGAAGCATTTGTAAATCACATATATTTGTCTCTCCAAAGGAGTTGGTAAGATGTAGTTGAGGTTTGCAACAGACAGCAAAGATGGTGACCATTTCATTCAGCCCAGGTAAGTCTGCTGGTATGAGTTAGAAGTACATGATGCTGTTACAAAATGTCTCAAAGTACAGAAGTGCTCTTCTGATGCAATACACGGGAGAAAAATAGCCTTCTTAGTCAGGATAACAACTTGTAGTAGTCACCCACAGAGTCTGCACACAGTTGTAATTCACTCTCATGGCTGATCACAGCCGTTTCTAAACTCAGGACTGTCATCAAACAAGTCCCAGGGAGAGAATTGCAACCTTGTGTGTGCAGTAAGTGGCCATCTATTATTTCAGTGTTATAGGTTTCACAGATCTCTGCTTCAGTTGCCAATTTTCTTTCCACTCCTCGACAAAGACAGAACAAGGTATATTTGTGTAGTATGACACTGGATCAGGTGAGTTGTCATCACAATTAGGCCCAATTTTCACTAATCCTACTACAGAACCCTAAAGCAACAGGGTTTATTAGAAGTAAGAAGCATGTTTACAGAGCTGGATACAGACATAGCTAGGTGCTCTGCCTGCATGGGGAACTGGCTTGTCACAACATACCTGACCTGGAAATTTTACTGTACAGCCACCCATAGGAATAGTCATACAGGCTATATCTACACATAGAAACATGGAATTAAGAAAAGGAATTTCAGTGTGATTATTGGCTGCTTTCATCTGTTCTACAGTAGATGATAATAGAAGTTTCAAACTGAATTTCCAGGAATCACAAGATGCAATTATGCAGAGCAAAACCTCACCTGGATGATAACATCTATTTGTCATGTCCAAAAACATTGAATTTAGACTGATATAGACTCTGCAATCAAGATTTCTGCCTTTATATATATATATTCCAGCCTTTTGAAGGAGTAAGTATTTAGGGTGGCAGATCTGCCACTGCACTCATGCATATTCAAATGGTTATGGCATTCAGCAAATTGGATATTGTAAGGTTTCTAGATAGTCCTGTATTTGGTATAATACTGGTCTAATAATGTGTGGATTCTTTTCCTCTACATAAAATGTGTTTTAGTTGGTGTTTTGTTTCTAGGAGGAAGAGCCTTGACTAAATCCATTTCAAAATTCTTTTGATTCAAAGCATAGGACAACTGAATCATTCCTCAATGGAGAGATATCAATGTTATTCAAGATTCTCTCTTTTTACCCACCTGCCACTTGTACTTGAAAATATAACATCTTTTTAACTGACACAAGCACATAAAGAAATTACACTTTCAATAGCATTTCCCATAAAATTTTTAAAACATTTTGGATACCAACATGATAACTCCCATACTGCTTAGAAAAGGACATTTAACAGGTTATCAGCAAACAGCCTCACAAACCTCTTCCAGTTTCTGATGTATGCAAAGTACTACAGTGTCATGCCCAAAGACAAAAAGCACATCCAATTGATCAGAAGAGCCTCTAATCTAGTTTCCAAGTTTTTGAGCTTCAATATTAGCAACTAAATTCACTGCTAAGGATTCTTTCATGGCTACTAATAGGAGTTCATTTATGATGAATTTATGATGCAGGTGATAATGGCTACTGAAGCTCCGGTTGGAGTGACAAGAATGTCTGTTCAAAATGTATGGGATCTGAGATAAAGATCCCAAACAGACATTCAGCAAGGACAGAGGGAACACTGTTATAGAAGCAACCATAAATAAGGGGAAAAACCCACTGTGGATACATGCTTTATGTTGGATAACATCTAATTCCAGGGCAGCTTTCTTTGGAAAGGACCGTTCATTCATTTATTTGCAACACTTTTGATTTGATCATCTATCTTTGGCTGATTTTATTGCAGTAAATCCTGTGATACTGAACAGAGCTGTTTGCTATGCAGAAATCTATATTAATGTCAACTTACTAATTTTTACTTTATACAAAACCCCTGGGAAAGGACAACTTGTAATGTTTGAAACAACAGTGAAGGCACATCCAATTCATCTAATTACTACTCTTTATTACGGGTAACTCATGCAGAGTAATTGGTCGGTCTAATGCCCATGACCCTCTAAGTGTGGATCGAGGCATATAACATAGCAAAAGGTTTAAGGGAATTTCAGCAAGAGAGGCTGTCAGCTTTATAAGACTGCTCCACAGAAACATTTTCTGATGTTTTAGAGGAAGAAGAAAAAAGCAATTGAGAAACCTTAGCTGTGAGATGATGCACATGGAAAATTGTAGATGTTTCGAGGCTTAAATCTCTGTATCACAATGTACTATTCCTTTGGTATTTTAAGTAAATTTTTAAATGCAGTGTCATCTACCTGCTCAATGAGGGAAATTATTCTCATTCTTTTGTCTGAGAAAAATCATCCTGACTTGCATGTGGCAATGACTCTTTAAACATACTCTGCTACTGCAAGAAACTCTGTGTCTTTGGAGACATGTGAGAAGCTAATAGAGAAAGAGGACAGCTTCTTTTGGTAGCACAGGCCCAAGACAATTCATAGTGTTTGTGGACAGCTAGCTGCTACCAAACTGAATGATAGAAAAATCCAAGAGTTAAAGAACCCTCTCTTTCTAAAATGTTCAGCAAAGTCAAGATCTTTTTGACTGCTTTAAGGAGGCCTCATACATGCATGAATTATGAAGGCAGAGCTAATGGACGACCACCATCTTACAGTAGGACAAGCATGTTGCCGCCTAATACATCTGATGTGGAGTTCCAGATGTCAGCTGTCACAGCATGCAGTCTCCTGTAGGAACATTTCCACCTATTTAGAAGCCAAGTCATCAATAAGTCTCTTCTTGGTTTCCCCATCACCTGCAAAAAGGTAGTGATAACACCCACTCACCGCCTACTGTGTATTTGGTTCTCTTTAGGATTTTATTAATCAGTTAATGGCTACAAAGTAAGCAGGAAATATTAACAAATATTGACATCAATTCAGAGGTGTAAATTGGTGTTTGCTATTAGAATTTTCTCACTGTGCAACACTTTGCTTACCAAAGTCTGTCACCTGATGCTATTACAGCTGATAAGTGAGTCAGTCTCTCCAGGAGTTTTTCAGTGTTTTCAGAATTTCCTTGGGAGTCTTTTCTGAAATATGTTATTTTGAATGCTACTGATGAGGTATTTTTTTAATCTTTTGTATTTCCTATTTAATCCTCACATCACTCTGAAGATTTTATTTTAAGCTTAATATTAGCTTGGGCCTCAGATTTTCTGTTATTAATTTTCCCAGCATTAGGAACTTAAATCAAGACAACACTTTGTCACCTACAGAATTTTCTCCTCCTCTTACCTCAGGACCAGAAAACAAACAATGATGATTAATGTTATTTCTTTTTATAAAATCCTTCTGCATTCTATGGTGGATACATTAGACCACAACAGTTACCTCTCCTTGCCACAAGGCCAACCCTCTGGATAATTGTATCATTCCAACTTTCTCCGTTATCCAGGAAAATGCTTGTGTAATTAATCCCCACAAGGAGTAGCAGCTTCATCAGGGGAGACTGATTAAGCCCATTTTAGAATTACCCTGCATTTTGTGGAACAATGGGACTGAGTATCCAGAAATCTTTTAGAGAAGAAGATAGCTGAACTTCAGTATAAATGTAGGATCAGAGACACCTTCTTTTATTACACTTCGTTTGCTCTGCAAGTGCTTAGAAAATGTCTGCCAAAATAAGAAAGCAAAATACATTAATATTTTGAATGCCTATATGATAAACTGTTAAGTCTTCTCAAGACTTTATATTTTATTAATAAAGCAAAATACAGAACAAGTTCAAAAAGTTCTAATAGCTGAAATTGCTTAAGAAAAGTAATGTTCTCATAATGCAAAGTGTTTTGTGACAGTGTACACTTAAGTTGCTACTGCTGTCATATTAAAGCTCACCGTCTTCTCAGCTGAGCTGACAGTTTTTAAGACAATTTTCATTGCAACTCAGAGAGAAACTTATCTCTCTCCTGAAGAAAGAATGAAACAAGTTTTTTGTAGTTTTTTTAAGTCGGATGAATTCTTTTTCATTGCATTGCCCTTAAAACAACTGTTTTTACACAAGAAGGAAGCAAGGAATGAACAGATGGTGTTGTTCATAAATACAGAATCAAAGAACAGTTGGGGGTTGTAAGGGACCTCTGGAGATCATCTAGTTCAACCTCCCTGCTAAACCAGGCTCACCTAGAGCAGAGCAGGCTGCACAGGACTGCCTCAAGATGGCTTTTGAATATCTCCAGAGAAGGAGACCCCACAACCTCTCTGGGCAGCCTGTTTTGGTGACCTGTCATCTTTAAAGTAAACAAGTTTTTCCTCATATACAGATGGAACTTCCTGTATTTCTCTTTGTGTCTGTTGAACCTTGTGCTATCCTACTTGGCACTACCACAATGGCCATGGCCTCATCCTATTGACACCCTCACTTCAGACACTTATATACATTAAGATCCCCTCTCATCTGATTCTTCTTGAGGCTAAACAGGCCTATCCCTCAGCCTTTCTTCATGAGAGGAGTGTTCCTGTCCCCTAATCGTCTTTGTTGCCCTTCCCTGGACCTGCTCCAGTTGCTCCTCTTTTATTGAGGATCCCAGGACTGGAAACAGCGCTCCAGTAAAACTGAGTAAAGGGGCAGGATGCCCTCCCTTAATCTGTGGCCAATGTTCTTCCTAATGCAGCCCAGGATATCATCGCCCCTCTTGGCCAAAAAGAGCACACTTCTGGCTCATGGACAGCTTGTTGTCCACCAGGATCCCCAGGTCCTTCTCTGCAGGGCTGCTTTCCAGCAAATCAGTTCCCAACCTGTTCTGGTGCATGGGATTTTTCCTTCCCAGGTGCAGGATCCTGCACTTGCCTTTGCTGAACTTCATTAGGTTCCTCTCTGCTCAGCTTTCCAGGCTGTCCAGGTCTTGCTGAATGCACTTAGTACAGAATTCTCATGTATTAGCCACTTTTCCCAGTTTTGTAAAATCTGCAAACTTGCTGAGGGTACACTCTGCCTGTTTGTGCAGGTCCTTGATAAATAAATTGAAAAAGACTGGGCCCAGTACTGAGCCCTGGGGAACACAACTAGTGACAGGCTTCCAACTAGATTCTGTGCCCCTAAACACAACCCTCTCAAACCCGTCATTCAGGGAGTTTTCATTCCACTTCATTGTCCACTTATCCAGTCCAAACTTAGTGAGTTTTCTTATGAGGATATCATGGCAGACAGTACCAAAAGCTTTGCTGAAGTCCAGGTAGACAATATCCACTGCTCTGCCCTAATCTACTCGCCAAGTCATTCCCTCATAGAAGGTTATCTGATTGGCCAAGCATTATTTCACCTTAGTGAATCCATGTTGACTACACCTGTTAACCCTATTTTCCTCCACGTGTTTAGAGATGACATAGAGAATGAGCTGTTCCTTCACCTTCAAGGGATGGAGGTGAGATTGACTGGCCTGTAGTTTCCTGGGTCCCTCTTGTCCTTTTTTAGGATTGGGATGACTCTGGCTTTCCTCCAGTGCTCAGGAACTTCTCCTGTTATCCACAACTTTTCAGCAATAATGGAGAGTGGCTTAGCAATAAATCTGCCAACTCCTTCAGAACTTGTGGGTGCATCCTATTGGGGCCCATGGATTTGTGGGTGTCAACTTTATATAAATCGTCTTTAACACAGTCCTCCCTGACCAAGAGAAAGTCTTCCTTTCTCCATTCTTTCACTCTTACCTCCCAGGTCTAGGATTCCTGAGGGTTAGCCTTAACAGTAAAGACTAAAACAAGGAAGGGATTCAGTGACTGTGCCTTTTTTGCATCCTTCATCATGAGGGCACCCACCTCATTCAGCAGCACTTACATTTTCCCTACTATTCCTACTGTTACTGATGTACTTGAAGAAGCCATTCTTGTTGTACTTGACAACCCTTTCCTAATTTAGTTCTAAATGGGCCTTGGCTCATACTTTTTCATAGTGACGTATGGTCTAAATCTTTTTGGTGAATTCAGTTTTATAAACTTTGCCTAAGATGGATGAAATAATTTTTTATATCCTCTAAGGGTATGAACTGAGTACTACTGATTCAAATATTGAACAATATTCTAATAGTTGAACTAATTTCCCCCCACATTAATCCATTTATAATATCATCAATTGTCACAGTTTACTTGTAAATCTCATGATATTCAGTGTTCTGAAAGCTCTCAATACTTCCATTTTAGTAAAATAGATTTCTAGCCTCATCCCTCTAACTTCCTCACTTCTTCTGACACAAAAAAACCCCAATGAGCCCAAGGATGCATACAACTAGTATGGTCTGAGGAAGCCAAGGCCTGAAGGAAGAAGCAGTGTCTCTGGTTTGAAATAGATACGTTCAAAAATTTGAAATATTTCAAGGCTTTTATGCTAGAGTCGCTAGAGCTTATATTGTTTGTCAGCAGCTCAGAACTTCACATGAAAGCAAAACATTGCTTTTAACATCTCTTCAATTATGCCTTCTACTGCTCTGCAACATCCAGGGTCTATTCTAACCCAAATTTCACTCTCATTTTGTCCCCCCATCCTAACATTAAAAATTTCATCCTTCTGTTCACATAATGAGTTTTCTCTTTGGTTTTTAAAACATTTTCTTTCTCCTCACTAGGAATTGTATGTGCCCTTCTGGCAGCAAAACTCCTTTTCCTCCAGTCACATGACTATGGCCATTAAAAATCATATGTTCCTGATGAGATAATGTACTTACATTGTTTTTCCATGAAAATATCAATTGTACCTAAGGTACACAATGCAATCTGCTCAATAGCTTGAAGCCAAAAGACCTTGTTTTCAGGTATTCAGTGCTATTACAGTGATTACCTTCTGCTTCTGTTGTTGTTTGTGTTGATTGTTCTCATCTGTCTAAATTGCAGGTGTGGATATAAAGTTCCTAGGAAAGCATGTAAAAATCCCAGCACAAAATTTATTAACAGCTATTAAATAGACTCTTACAAAAAAATCTGAGGATATAGTTATGGTTTGAATTATTTAGTACTGCATGCACACCCTTCAACACAGTCAGTGTTCAGGAGGCCACTAAACAAGTCTCATTACTTCACTACCTTCTCATCAATAGTCTTATTTTGGGAATCTTCTTTGCAAAAAGAATAAAGACAAACAAACAAAAACACACGCAAGAAAAACTTTAAACCATGACTAAAACTGAAAACAGGAGAATTAATTCAGTTGGGAAAAAAAAAAAATTACAACTGTAAGTGTATTGATCTGGATAGAGATGGATAAGAATCAAGTCCAGGCACTCAATGTACTGATATCTAAATCACCCTGGTCCTTGTTTTGCTGTCAGTTTTCTCTTGCTTATTTATGTGGAAATCTTTATCCTCCCAGAAGATGGAGAAATTTCATGTTTACATGCAACTCTCTATTGTATTAAAACATTGTTTCCCAAAAGATAAGCCTGTGGCTAATCTATTGAGGATGCTACAATACTGTGGAATTAGATTGGATATTAGCACAAGGATATAACAAGGACAGTTTAATGGAAGTGTCACAGACAAAAAGTATTGTATGCATATGGCTATGGTCAAAGCAAAAAAGAAACGGGGAAAGCTCAGCTCCATAGTTAGACACTGAGATTACACTGGGGACAAGACACTCCTTTATAGAGGGAAGATTGCCCATCAACAATCTGAAGTTTCATGGTATACATTTGACACTCCTCAAGGTATTTTCTGCTCTGTTTCTCAAAAGAATTCTACTGGCTTTCCTGATGCCAAAGGCATACAATATAGTGCAGTCATTCAGTGTGAGATTCTCAGGAGTCATTACCTCTTTGTAAATTATCTTTTTTCTTTTCTGGAACAGGTTTACCCAGAACACGCTCTTCACTGTTGGAAAATATATGGTTATATATTTCCTATAGAGATAAGCAACATACCTTTGGTAATTGCAAAGTATCACAATAAATTATATTAAAAAAATCGCCAATTGGGGATTTGCATATCACTTTTGCCATAGATGTGTGCAAATCTGTTGACTTCCTTGATGCTTTCTCACTGTATAAGTTTTTGTTTTCTTAATTTGTACTATTTTGTAGAATTTGTTTATTTTATAAATGCTCCTTGTTCTTTCATTTGATGAACAACCAGTGAAGCAAAACAAAACAAAGCTGCAGAAGTTATATTGTCAACTGCTTTTGGTTTAGCCCAAGATCGAGCAGGAAGGTGCTTCATTTAATGAGAATGAGTCCACACAGAAGGAGACAGAACAGATTGTAACACTAGGAGGGAAAAGAGATGTCAAATATAGAGCAGGAGGTAAATGAAATGTTTCCCTTGTCAACTGGTAAGATAGTCTGCACATACAGTTTGGGGATTAATAGAGCCTAATTGCAGACAAATTTGTTCTTACTATTCCCTAAAATTCACTCTGCTTTTGGAGATTCTGCTCTGTTGATATGCTGTTCTCTAAAACGCTTAAAAGTGAAGGATGCTGACAGAATTCTTCTGTCAGGCATACAAGTATAGTTTTATAATTTTTCTAGATTTTTTCTTTTTTAAATGAGTCTCTCTATATAAGTTTAAATATCTATTTAGGCCAGCAGACATGTGTGTGTGTGTGTGTGCATGTATGTTCAAGAGCTTGGAACATACATACAAATACTCAAAGTACACGTGTTTTCATACTTTGGAAAAATTCCATGATACTTTATATACTCATGATACTTTATTTTTCATTCTGTTCATCTCCTTTTTAGTCTTTTGGAAACTTCTTCCCTATGAAACAGCCAAAATCATCTTCAGGGACTGTGCCATGTGATGTTTTACACCGTAATTCACCTAAATCAACCTCCAAGTGTAACAGCAAGTAGACTGTGTTTCACAACACTATACATGTGCCTGCTATCCATTCAACTACTTTCTCTGTTACTCCAAGTCATGGAAACATTTTACATTTTGTTTACTCCTGTGGTTATCTTCATACCTCAACACTTACATCACACAAAAATTGAAAATAAAAAGGTAATATATGCACGGTTAAATGACCCAATCATATATAAAATTAATGTAAATTTTCACTGGGGCTAGAGTTGTAGCCCTAGACCATGATCAGTGCCTAATGAGGCAGTAAGCTTTGTCATGTGATGCAGCAGTGCCTTTAGGCTAGGCAATTCACATTCTACCATCAATCTCACATTTATCCATCTAAATGTTGTTCATCTAGAAAATGCAAAACAGTTTTACAGATATGCATGAACATACAGTAAAATGGCACAGTCAAGCAGCATGCAGAGCACCTCCACAGAGCCTGCACCCATACAGCACACAAAGTACTAGCATCCTGGAGAGTACACACACTTCACATGCAGACAAAGAACTGGCATTCTCACAAACTTCTGAAAGACTCATACTCCTCAGTTCACAGCTCTGGAAAATGGGTTGCTGCAGACATACCTTAAAACCCATTTATTATCCTATGCAGACACTTTTCTTTTAAAAGGTGCTGTGGGGGTTATTCACATGTCTCTCTCAGTGGTTTTGGGTTGTTCTAGGTTGTTTTTTTTCAATTTTTCCTAATTATTTTTTGATTTTTTTGCTATTTCTCAAAGGCCAAGATTCAAGATATAAAAATGCTTTTAAAAAGATGAATCAAATTCTAATGTCAAATTCAATAAGTTCAGCAACCACATTCACATCACAATATGAAGCACAAAGGCAATGATGTCCCAGATTTCTACTATTTTCAGAGATGCTCTGAGTTGAAAATTAAGGATAAGTTACTGAAATGCTTATAAACCAAACTGATCTTCAGAAAATGAACCTCACCTAGTGATTTTTCCATCCAGTTTATTTATTTTGAACCCTGTAGCCATTAATATACTCTAAACTCAAGTGAACTGAAGGCACAAATGTAGCATTACTTTTCTTGTCTTGTTTGCAGGGAAAAGCTGATTTTCAGGTCCTCATAAAGTAGCATGATTATTTATTGTAGAACTGCTTCTTCCCATAGCTTTGGTACTATGGGTCTGCTTGAAGGAGGCACCACTAGGAAACACCACTTCCAACAGGCAAAGCTCCTCCTCAGGTTCTTCACAGCTCAAAAGACGGCTCCAAGAGCTGCAAACCCCTGGGGACTCAGCCCTGTTCTAGGGCTGGCAACATCCCACTCCAGGGAGGGTTGGCTGTAAGTCCATATAGGTGAAATGATCCATGCAGTCTCAATATAACTACTCAATCCCTGCCAGTAAGCCTGGACAAGCAATAAAAATAATTTTTTAAAAAAGAGTGAACTGATAAGTTTTGTGGATGGAGACTGGGGGAAAGGTTTTGATAAAATGAAGATGGATTACTTTGAGGTTATTGCTAATCATTTCATTTTCAGAGTTAATGCTTAATGTAAGAAAAATATTTCTTTTTAGGTAAAAAAAATCTCATATTGAATTATTTTTGCCCAGTGTTTCACATATTAAATTATTTAGGATTAAATTCCCTCCACTTTAGATATTGAAAGATAGACATTGAATTCTAAGCCTATAAACATGTTTATGCTACAACTGGGAGGATTCATGAATAAAGCAAGTACTGTCTGCCAAAAAACAAAAGAAATTATTTTTAAATATCATAGGGCAGGATTAATCTAAGTCACATGTAGTCTAGAGAAAGAAAACCTTTAGATAACTAATTTAGAAGGTAATGGATCATTCCCTAACATTCCCTATTTCTTTCTCCAGTGTCTATAAAGGGAGCCTAGAGTGACCACCTTATTCTCAAACATGGACCTTTTAAGAGATCTACCTTACCACAGGCATTTTCCACTCCTCCAAATTTCAATACTTTGTTCCAACTTTTTTAAGGCTTACATTACTTGCAGAATTTAAAGATTAATTTGTTCCCCCAAGTCCTGTTTGTACTCTATTTCACTTCTGTCAGCATATTTCCTCTGATGAGTGCATTTTCTCATCTGATGCAGTGAAGCATTAAGCATCTGCTTAAGACAAACCTTGGGAATATTTCTACTAGAAATATCAAGAACTATGCTACATAAAGTTTAGTTCTGTAAGTTATTTGCTGTTATTAACAACCCAACATGTGTAGCTTCTTTACATGTACTGTTCTTTCCCATAGTGGCTAAATACCTATTAAGTGCCCTAAAGCAGGACAAAGATTTTGTTTGAGAATGAGGCATCCAGGCATGAGTTTTATAAAAAATGTTTTAACATTATCAGAAAATGGTTTTATTTTTGTCTCTGTATTTCTAATTTCAGTGCTCTTAGTTCTGAGGAGTATGAAAAGAGTAAGATGTGAATTATTGTATAGTGACACTGTAATTGAATGAATGTTTTACTCAAAAAGAATCTACACCAGTCATTTGAGGCTGTCCTTTAACATTTGAGTGTCCTTCAACACTTTTTCAGACTGTTTACATGAAAGAATCAACATTATAGAATTATGTTCAATCTTTGAGAAGTTGCTATTTCCATGTCAGCACACTTGAGCTTAGGTAGAAAAAGCCCCATCTCCCCTTCTTCATTTGATTTTAGTGTCTTAAGAGCAGATGACTTGAAATAGAATTGTACAGAGAATGATCACTTGTTGTAGAGAATCCATACTGCAAAAGTTGGATTGGTTAGAGAACATAGACTAAGGCTGAATAATTATGCAAAAGATAAATCATCTAGCCATGTAATTAATTTGGAATTACAATGACAATAAAGGTACAGTTAAATTCTTATTGATACATTAAAAGTGTGATAAATGTTAATATATTTAATTGGTATTTAACAAGATAGCTGTAGCAAGTTAATTAGATATCCATTTACATATTTCATAAATGTCAGCATTTTTAACAATTAAGCTGACATCTAGAATACAGTTCAGCTTTGAGTATTCCCGGATACAATAGGTATGACAAGTAGCACTAGCTTTATTTCCCTTCAGATCCTTATATCATGGACAGTGCTTGGTCCCCAGGTCTGACAAACTAGACACTAATTGCTACTGGATGATTTTTATGTTAATACCTCTGTGCCTCCTCTTCACACTTCTCAATTACTGATAACATTCAAGCTGACTGTTTACGAAGGAAAGAGAACTATATCATGATTATAACATGCCCTGGTAAATTTGTGAACTGATGATGTTAGAAAGTACAGAGAAATTAAACACAGAAGTTCTGTAAGCCTTTAACTAACTACCACACATAAAAAGCAAGAATGTAAAAACGTTTAAGAACTAGAGTCACTTTAAAAAATCAGCAAGCAGAAAATGTCAAAATAGTTTGTCAAATAAGTTTATAACACTTCTCCGTTTTCAGAGTATCTTAAATCTAAGGATGCATAAAAATGGCTATGAAGATAAGTAGATCTGCTTTTTTTTTCCTTTCCTTCTCCCTTTCTTTTTTCTCCCAGACACTATGATAAAAGGAGACTGGCAAGGTTTTTTAAAGATATCACTAAATGAAGAGTGATGATGGTTCTCTGAGATTGGCTTTGAAGTACATATTATATAATGCCTGAATTACAATGAGAGAGATAGACACACTTGGATGGGAAGAGTGGGAGATTGAACAAGAGACAAGAACCAGAGGAAAGCTAAAATGGGTGGAAATTCTCAATTAGTCCCAAGCATTTTCTTCTGATTTATTTTCATGTGACCTATTTGGAGACTGTTTCCTACCAGAGATGTTCAATATGATGGACAGGATTTCCAAATCTATTCGAGATTTTAGTGAAGAGGTGACTAAAGATGTTAAAATGGTATAATGAAAACATACAAAGTAATGTTTTGCATGTTTCCCAAAAGAAAGCTCTTTTATTTATTCTGTTATTTTATCTAAAACAATCACAGCATACTTTCGCTGTTTTTGGCTAGGAAAACACTGCTGTCCCACCCACATGAGTGCACTGGGCTCCTTTCTAGAGTTTCCAGGAGCTGGACTCCTGTAGTTACTGCTCTATTTGGCTAGCAGTTGATGCTGAGTATCACTGAGGAACAGGGGATTAAATTGGTTTGCTTCTGGATGTAGGAGACTTATCCAGTCTTCAATAAAGCCCACATATTTTCTAGTAAGAAATTCAGTGGTTTCCATTGTTTTTAGCACATGGACTACCTTGGACCCATTTAGTAACCAAAACCAAGAATGCATTATTTATGATGCTAATTAGGGAAGGCTTCAGACATATAAACCAAACAAACCACATTGATAAAAAGTATTTATCTCAGTAGTACTTTTAAAAGCAAAGAAATTTACAAGATTCTTCTGAAAGTTTCCAAAAATTGTTGCAAGCACTTGTAAACTCAGATAATCACAATCCAACAACCGCAGCACTCTGGCCATTAGTATGCAGACTATGTTCTTATTGTATTCTTCTTTCTCAGTCAGGTTTTAGCCCTTAGTGGCTCAAAGGCTATTCACCACTTCCCTCTAGAAAACATTCAATACCTACACAAGCTCCAGGTTTACAACATTTCATCTCTTATATCTTGCATATTTTCCCACTGTTAAGTTTACTCAAACAAAAACGATGACCCAATTTCTACGTGGAATGTTTACTACACCTTTCTTCTACTAAACATTTTGAGACCAAGATTTTAGCAACTAAGCACCATCTTTTCCACTAGCTGTGTTGTAATAACACCAAACCTGTTGATTTTTGTTAGTCTTTCTTTAAATGTGCCTTCAGGTTCGTAACAATTCTTTATGTACTTTACCATATTTCCCTAGATTCTAAGCATCATTTAGATATCAGAGAAATATTAGAAAGTAAACCAAATTCTACTTCCTTCTGAAAATCTATAAAACTGAACAAGTAATTTGCTATTTGGCTACTGACATATGTGGATTTAGTACAAATTAAAGCACATTCTAATTAATCAAGGAGTAAATGTACTAATTTAGATTTTTGTGTACTACTGTATCAGCTATATTTTCTAAGTCAAAATGGAAAACAGTAAACCCAGTAAAATTTAAATAATAATTTTTTCATAAGAAACTCTTAAAAATATCTAGGATAAAAAGAATTATGTAGAGTCACTAAAAATCATTAGCATGTATTTACAAAAAAAAAATATGTGGACATTGCAATTAATAAACAATCAATAAGAGTGTCATAGACACACATTTTAACCTCTGTAATCTATGGTCACACTTCAAAAGACATGTGATTAGTGCAAATATCAATTAGACAATAAGCTGCATGAGTAAGGGACATCTTCAGGCTCCTATTTTTCAGGTAGGCCTGCTCATGCTCTGTGACCATCTGACTTGAACAAGTCTAAAACATATTGACAGGAAAGTATTGGAACTCGAATGCAAAAATGAGTCAATATAGTCAGATGTATTTTTAGACTATTTCAGAAGTCATTTGCTATTGAGAATTGCATGCAACACAAAATTTTAATTTCATGTATGTATTAACAAATAAATAAATAAATAGTCACATCTATAGACCCGTATAGATATTTGGCCTTTTTAGACTATAGACCCCTGTAATACTCTCTGTGGAGTTGATGTTTAGGTTACCTATATATTTCTCTGTACTTTAGGAACACTTGGTACGTTTAGTTATTGGGTGTCTGTAAATTCAGAGGACAATAAGAAGAAAGGGAAGATAACCTGTATAAAGAGGACAGTTTGTGCATGCATCCTGAGCTTACATGTCATGAGAACTAAAATACCTTTGGAAACAAGCCAGGGATCATGAAAAGTATTAAGATTCTTGCTATCCATTATGCTGGACCTGCAGGGTGACTGCACTCTGTAGCATGTTTATAAATATATTGATTTGCTATACAAGAAGCAAAACTGCAGTGTTTGGTAATTTGCAGTGTGGACTCATGGCTGTTGAATAATACAGCTGAAATTTGACTGCTACATTCCAAACGAGTTTTGGCTGACTATCTCGACTATCTTATAGCAGAAATTGTCCAATAGATTCAGACGCCAGGGAAGAATCTGGCAGATTTGTACACAGACGAATGATTTCAGAGACTTCCTCTGCTTGTAAATATAAAGAATTAACTTTTTTTTTTCCCCAGTCATGTGTAAAAGAGCAGAAATTATACTTTCCTGGGCTTTCATTTAGGGCTTTCACTGAATCTAAATCCTTCACAAGATCACACTGACTTTGAATAAACTATTCATTTAAAAGATGGCTTGTATACTCAGTTTTCTGTTAGCCTGTGTGGCAGAAAGAAAAGAGATCCACATTACAGCTCAGGTGCTGTAGGCTTTTTTTTCTGTCAGTGCAGAAAGGTCAGCATTTTAAACCAGTGAGTTAGATTTTGGGAAAGCAAATTCACCTGCTAGGGTGCCTCATTCTGCTAACAGTACAGGGAGCTAATAACTAACCAACATGACTCATTCAGTTTTTCCAGCTAAAGGACCGAAGTGAGAATGGATGAGCCCAGCCTAGAAAACACAAGACTCAAGGCTTCTCAAGACCTTATTTCTGGCTCCATTTCAGTTTTCCAGGTTCATGGCCCACAGGTGCTACACCCCTGTCCCAAAGGCTCAACTTTTACCTTAATTTGAGGACCCAAGAGATCTCCCTTACACGACCCCTTGTAAAGCCATTCGTTCTTGGCCACCTTGAGTTAACATTCAGAGAATAACTACACATTTTCTCTATGAGATGTCTTTTAATTTGGTGTGAAAGGCATTTTGGCCAGAAGGGTTTTACAAAGATAACACACAACTTTACAAAAGCATTAAAGAGATTACCAGGACTCACAGGCATAGTTATAGTAAGGAACTTTTGTTACACACAGCAAACACAAACTCCATGCAACTTAAGTGAGGTACCCATAACTTACAGAATTTAAATGTTGAAGTTACCCACAAGAGGAAGAAAGGAGTAAGGGAAGGCAGATTAAGAGAAGAAAGAGTAAAGAGAGGGGAGAAAGAGCACAGTTACCACTTAGAAGGTCACATGCTGATACCTTCGTGGAGAACAGGCCAAGGCCCACAATGGAGACCTTGCACTGCCTCCTTACCTGCCCTGGTCACTGTGGCCATCCCTCTGACCCAGTGGCCACCCCTGTCTCCTTAGCCAAAATGAAGGATACTGCTGCAGATTAGAGGCTCCCGGGGGTGTGGTGGGGTGAACTACCAGGCAGGCCTTCCTTGACTGCCAGCTCAGCCCTGCCCCTACACACAGACAGATGTACCCCCACAAGGTGGTTCTCACCCAGTTATAGCTGACCTGGTGTTTAACAACAGCTGTAGGCAAAAACAAACATTACAGTTTGCAGCAGTTCTTTAGGGGCTTTTGTCTAAATGTTTACACCTCTTTAGAATTCTCTCAGACAACAAACTGTTGGTCATCAACCAGAAATTACATCCTTGTGTGGTTGTGGTAGTGGTTAGGATTCGGAAGGATCATTGCTGAGGGCTGGTTGAAAGGAGCATTCAACATTCTAGGAGCTTTTGGAGACTGTTGAAATTAGCCAGGGCTCTGATGTGGTATCGTTATCATAAAAGCTTTCACTAAATACATTTTTGCTCTCATGCAGCAAGCAATAGCTGCACATAAATATTGAGAAAGTTTTGTCTGAACATATTATCCCAGAAAAGACCTTTTAATTTTTAAGTGGTGACTGATACGTTGCAGAAACTTTGTTTTCTTCCAACCAGATCCCCTAATCACTGTCATGCAACCTCCATGTTTAGTTTAGAAAAGGTATTCTTGTGAGAGCAGATAAAATATCCCTAAGAACTGTTATTCCTGAACAGTTTAACTCAGTTCTTACACTCCTATTAAATTTTCTAATTTCTTGTCATTTGTTTCTAGATTTTTACTTACAATTATCCTATTCACTACACATAAACAAGTAGAGAAAATCGTCCACTTTCCAAATGTAAGTGGTTAGTGGAGTTTTTGATCCGGTGCCATCAACATAATTTGAAACCAGCTGGTATTAAACCAATTAGATTTTTTTAATTGATTTTCGCATTTTATGCAGTAAGGTAAATTCATTGATGTTCATTTTGGAAATGAGGTAACAATGACTTTTGAAACATTGCCAGCTCACAAAATGTAAAGTCAATATCACTTGATTAGCAAATTAATGGGACTGATTTTATAGTAAATAACTAACAACTGTGCAGCTGGCAGGTCTGAGTTACTAGTTAATAAGAGCATCACATTAAGTTCTGAAAGAAAAGTTCAGAAATAGATTTTTTTAATCAAAAGTTTTATACCATCCTTGTGAAGTTAAAATTTCTCACCTTAAAAAGAATTGTGTTACAATGACCTTATGATGTAAGTATGAATGCCTAGTCTGTGTCTTTAAACACAGGCCTAAATACAGTGGAGTGAGCAATCTAATTTCAACTTGAAAAATAAGAAAAAGCAAGCAAACAAGAAATCATTTCATGTTGTTCTCAAACAATTTTTTTTTCATTTTTCTTCTTGCAGGAAGCAAAAGTTCTTGAAATAAAATGTTCCAATTAACTGTTTGGGTTTTTTAAGTTGATAGATTCATTTGAGGTTTTTTTCTGGGTTTTTTTTTGTTTCTTTTTTTGTTTGTCTTTGGCAAACAAATATTTTGTTCTCATTATTAAACTGAACAATAGTTGGAATTGAAACATCATTTTGAAATAGCAAGTGGAAACTTTTAGCATTTTTCTTGTTTTCCACCCATTTTCCTAGATAAAACACTATGAAAAATTCAAAATGAATTTGTGAATTGTTTCAGGCAGATGCATTTTTCACTGAGAAAGGCTTTTGCCTGAAGAGTTTCTCCCAGCCACACTCCTGAATAATACATTGCAGATAGCTTTGCCCATGAGATCACAGAAGCAATTGCACATTTTACAGGTGTTCCTCAGGATATAATCCCTCTGGAGTTTTCTTCAGAAGGAAATCTCACTTTAGTCCTTAAAAGCTCTGCATGTTCTTTATCATCACCATGTCCAGCAGCTGCAGTAGGGAATAACTGAAACAAAGGCTCCTTCTCGTTCCAAATGCTTCTTACCCTTTCTCAATGGAACAGAATTATTTAGCCTCCAATCTTAACCTAACTCTTGTTCATCAAGTATGACATATTGTTATAAAAAATGGATTGAGTTTAACTTCTCCCACTCATTAAAAATGAGTCAAAAGAAGGACTTTAAAGCAGAGTCCGCCTTACTGCTTTTCTTTTAATGTAGTCACCTATGGGGTCTCAAAACCTCTTTCTTCTCCAAGCCTTATAGCCACTCTTATAGCATCCGTTACTGTACTTTAATATAGCCCAGTCATTATCTATGGAATACCATTTGGTTTTGTCACTTGTGTAACCTGTGTCTCTTCTTTATTTGGGTGCCTATGTAAAAGTGAAGACATAATTTAGCTTTTTGATTTTGCCTCAAATTTTAAAAGCTAGATATTTTTCTGCAGCTTTCTGATATTCTAAAGACAGCATAAAATTTCTGGAAAACCTAAATGCATTGAAAATACTGTATTTGGATAAGGGTTGTTTTTCTGATTATTCCACAAGTCAACAGAATTGTATTAGTCAAAGACAACATTGAAATTCTTGCAGGACTAAAATTTTTATATCTATTAGAATTTGGAAAAGGACAAAGTTGCCATTAGTATTTTGCATTCTTCTATTTATCAGCTTTCAGTTCTTAAACATGAAAATGTATAGTATATCTAGATATCCATTCAGTTCCTGGTACCAAACCATCTTACTTGGAAGACCTTTACTACTATGACCTTAAAAGTTATTTCTTGGGCTTAAATTTTGTTTAGCACATTCTAGAGGAACCAATAGGTGAGGTTAACCTTAAAACAAGCATAGAACCCAGATTCCCAGAAGCATTTAGTTTCCTGTCTCAGATCCATGTTGAAATATTTTCAAGGATATGAGCCTTGAAGAATATCTTGACTAATTCTAAATAAAGAAGGGCATGAAACACATTCTGCTTTATTTAGAAATGGTGCTGTAGAGCTGCACTGTAAGAGTTACTCCAGAAAGCTGATGGGTGACAGGCAGTTCAGGATTTTCAAGGCACACCAAGGATATTGACTTTCTGAAGCTGACTAGATGATGCAAGCTACTTCCAACAATTCAATCTACTCCATTCAGTGCACAGCCAGTTTATAAAGGAATGCAATTTGTAGAGGACTGTTTCAGGGTCACTGTGCCACAGCCCTCTTGACACAGCCAAAAGAAAGTCCTGAATAGAGGATGAGAACTCTGATTACTGATTAGCTTCAGTGTTATTTCAATCAATTCCCATTTTGCAATCTGCCCAGCATCCAACAAAAGATTGTTATTAAAGGGCCATTATGATGGGAACACTCAACTCAGAAAGGTTTTTGGTTGGCTTTTTTTTTTTTAGTTTTTGATAAATCTAGTTTTGAGGAGGGCTTTTGTGTTGGCTTTTTTGTGGTTTTGGTTTTTATTTTTTATGATTTCAAGTTCTATTTAAGGACTTCTTGATTATAAGACTCTTTAGCTTAATTTATGCCTGTGAAGTACCTTTGTTTCATTCACACTTACTATGGCCAAGCTGCATGTATTATTTAAAACTAAATACTCACAGGAATTTTCTCAGAGGCAGTCCTCCTCCCACAGATAAAGTGCTGCTAAATTCAATTGCTTAATGAACATGCTATGATTTCCTTTGAAGCTAAAAGATTCAAAAGGGTATTATATCCATTTTTGCAATAACACAAAACATCCTTAAGTGAACCTACCTTGAACAGTCCAGGTGTTCCTCACCATCTAAATACACAAAGAAACAATAGCTTCCTTTACTGTGATTCACAATTTAATCTTTTTCGTTTCTTTTTTTTTTTTTTTTGACATGAAAAAATGAATTCAAGAAGGATGGAATAACCCTCAGATTATTATTATTATGGAACATATTGACAGGACAAGGGACAATGTTTTTTAAATTCACCTTCCAACCCAAACAATTCCATGATTCTGTGACTCTATGAATATGGTAGAGGAAGCAAGTATCCTGATATTCTATTTAATGTTTAGGAAAATATTTTAATCTTGCTTTTATTTCCCCAGAACAGTAGAGAGCTATTACCTTCCTTCCCTGGAGTGTGAGGAAAATTAACACATTAATACTTCAATACACTGAGGCATTCAGAAACTACGGCAATGAAAGAAATATAAATATCTTAAATTATTACAAAGATTTACACCCTCAAAATTATAAGGAAACCTACTATGAATGCAGATGCATTCAGTGTCTGCATAGTCTTAAACATGTTAACTTGTATAGTTCTATATGCAGTTCTTTCTAGTTGCTGTTGGATCAGATTAACACATTTCAAAACTAAAAGCTTTCAAATTATCAGTGTTGCAGACCTGGCCTGACGGTCTCTTAATATTTATCACACTGGTGATGAATCTCAAATCACTTCTGTATTGTAGACCCCCAACTGAGACACAGCTAATTATTTCATTAATGATGTCTATAGCAACCTTAACATATGTAAGGGCTCTGAGCTACAAAAAAACTTTCAAAATTGCTTTTGTCAGTACAGGGAGTACCTCTGGCTTAAAAATATGGAAACAAATTATATTGAGCCAGAAACTGCTCTTTTTCTGTTACTTCTCTGTTTCTATTTTTATCACATTTAGAAAGAAATAAAAATATACAGTCAAACAAGGAAAGTCAAAAGCATGCTGAGTGGAGGAAAAGGAGTTTAAGGGGAACTTCAGGATAAATGTTAATGTAATACAAAAGAATCATTCTCACAATTAAGTATCACCAGCTAAAAGTACCATCCCTGAGCCTTGCTGCCTGTCAAAACTAGTAGTCAGAAAGAAGTGCTGCTTTGGGGGTGGCTGCAGACTCTGCAGAGTCTTGGCCAACTCTAGGTATCGTCAGAAGTGACATTTGGGTGCTAAGTGCATTTTACTGGTGGAAAGTCACGTCCAAAACTAGTCGAGTTTTGAGCACCTAAATTACAGGCTTAGGTATCCAGAATGGCTGGTGTATTCTCTGCTTCTGCTCATGCAAATGTACAGATTAGTTGACACCTAAACTCCACCTGGAACTTTCTGAAGGAAATTGAAGTACATTTACAATAGTTGCAATAGTTTCACTTGCACTTCATCCGACTGATAATACAGCTATGACTATGTCAGTGTAGCTCCAAAAACTCTTTTTCAATTTTTTTCACCTGTTATATAAATAAAAAATAAGTTTTACTGTAAGATCATAATGAAATTTGAGCCATTAACATCTGAATCTAGTTAGATGCTAAGAATAAAAGAACTAAAAAATTTCCAAAAATTATAATATATATAAAAATACCGTCTTATAAACCTTTTACAAATAGTCCTGCACATTGTCATGGTAAAAGTATCATTTAACAGCCACATTTAACAAGTAAATGTTATTTAACAGAAAAACGTCTCCCTTAGACTTCTTGTACTTGTGTTTGTGACAAACCAACAGAAAATGCAGATATCAAAGCTGTGGGATCTCTGGTTGCAGATGAAAGAGGGTGTGTGTTTGTGTTTGGAGACATTTTCCATTCTAAAGCTTTGCATTATTAATACTTATTCATCTGTAACTGCCAGAAGTCCACATATCGGCGTAGGAGTCAGCAAAAGATTTTTTTTGTTGTTAGTTCAGGTGAGTTATTCCAATATAGGTAAAGGATTTTAGAAGGTATTGAATATTAATTGTGAATTATGCAGAAAATGTCAGAAAACACATTCTATTTTCTCAACATGCTTAACAAATCTTTCTTGCAATATCAAAAATCAAAGCAAAAAACAATTATAAACTACATGACCATCATGCATTCTGTGGTGCCATAGCAGATGTAATCTCTCCCCTAAATGAAGACAACAGAAGTAACTGAGATCATAAAGACTGTGTGCACTTCTAATATGGAATAATTCTTATCTTTATTTGCAGTTATGATGAAATTCTATGTCCTCAAATAAAAATTTATCTAGTCATATTTATCCATTTATTTGACAACATATTCCATACTGAGAAGATTTCTGAATAGCTCTAACAAATAGAGGACTGTCTTTGAACTTGCTTATGAGGCAGCTTTCATTAAAATGGAATCCCATCGAGGGATATTAAATCAAGATGAACATGGAAAAGCAGAATTCTTCAACACATGAGTTTTTTCCCAAAATGCCTATGTTTGTCTTTCAAAAGTTAGTAAAAGTATCAAAGGTTACTTGTGTGGGAGAAGATTCAAATAATTTATGGAAACAAGCTCCATTTCATTTATGGTTTAACAGTGCTAAATTTTCAGAAAGGAATTGCCATTGAATTCAAGGAGTTGAAAGTTCATGGCTGCCAGAATCCTCAGATCAGGATCTGGTACCCAGTGGAATATCTTAACTCTCAACCTTTTACACTACAATTTCAATTTTCAGAAGTTCACTGTACAAAGCTAATCTTGATTTCTGAAGCTAGAGGTATTTTAGAGAGGAAGAGGAGAAACTAAATAAAATATTTCATGGGAAACATTAAGTTATTCAGTGATTCCCTTTCAGGTGATTTTGTGTTAATTGAGTATTTTGTTTCTCTGGGATGGGTCACCTTAAAAATTTTAGAAACTGAAACAAGAAAGTTGAAATGGTTTTGCATTTTTGTTGTTGTTGTTGTTGTTGTTTGTGGTTTTTTTTGCTGGTTGGTTGTGTTTTCTTAAGTGCTTCTGCTGTTTGTGTTTTCCAAAATTGGTTCATCTTAACTGAGAAACTGCATCATTGCCACAATGAAAAATTACTGCAAGGAAAAATTTTAGAATGTGATATCACATCTAGTAATATTTTGGCATGAGTTTCTGTCCTAGTTCAACAGGAGGGGCCAGTTATCACTGTGTGGGGGTGATCAAAGTTATGTATTCTACCCCCTCTATTC
>JAWWMP010000165.1:43944457-43959644 GCA_035047865.1 Dendrocincla tyrannina | reverse complement strand
GTTGTTTTTTTCTAAATTCAAAGGAGAGGGATTATTCCTTGGTTAGCAAAATCTTAGTTTCTCCTGAACTAAGACAGAGAAGCAGGCTGAATCAGGGCTGAAATCCTGGAGGAAAAAGTGACAGGACATGGGTGAGAATTCTAGAAATCACACAGAGAAATAAATATGTATATATATGGAAAATAAATAAAGATTCTACCTTGCCTTAAGACATGTACATTTAAACATTTTGATGATGTTTGGAGCAGGAGCCACATTATTTTTTGATGCTTACCTTTACTAGCATGACTTCTTGACAAATGCCAGGTTACTGAAATACATATAATTTTTCAAGAGAAAATGACTACACTTCCTTGAGGCAGGCTTTCTAGGTACCTGTCAGCTAGTCTGCTTTAACCTGATTATTAGTGATGAACCAGAAAGGGTGGAGGGATAGAAGAACAGCATTTACTTTATTCAGGTTCTAGCATCAGAAGGAATTGGTTTTCTGCAGGCCTCAAAGGAAAGAAACAATCTGCCACTCTAGGAGATTTTTCAGACAAGCCTTCCAGTGACAAGCAAATTAGGGACAGAAGCAAGGCAGTACTGATTGATATTAAAGAGGACATCAGTACAGTATTGACAGCTGTCTGGAAAATCATAAATAACAGGGCATGAAGCCTAGAGGCAGTTGGAAAAAAAACCTCAGACAAATAAAATATCCCAACTTCCCAATGCCCCAGAGGAACTGTGACAATATTATGAAAAGCCACTATGTGTCTAGTATGAGAGACATGCAAAGACAAGAATCACTTTGGTTACCAATTAGCTGATTTAATTTCAATAAACCTTTTCATATCTCATCTTCACTGAATTTTTACATGTTTTGTGACCATATTTGCCCTTGGCATGTGGAGTAAAACAGTTAGCAGATGCTATCTTCCAGACTAAATAAAACATTGCAGAAAACCCTATTGTACCACTATCAATTTATTGACATGGTCCCTTTGCATGCATGTGGAAACAGTCTGCCCATGTTTTTTTCTGTCAACACTTTGCAGTCTGGGACACCTGATGGAGAAATAAGGCTTAAAAAGTATAATGTTCTTATAGCTAGTCCTGCAGCAAATTTGAAAGTATACTTAGCTTGTGGACCTCTGTAAATTATGGATGATCTTAATACAGAAAGTGATTGAGACTTCTTTAAAATCTGCAGTACAATTAAAGGGTATAAAATAATATATAAATGCTAAGCATCGGTATTAATGATTATTTTGTTTGCTTGTTTATGACTGTTCTAGGCAGCAAGAAAAACAAAGAAATGGATATTAAATCATAATTTTGTCAATTAATTCTATTTATTTTTTTGTAACAGTAAATTTACTTTTTAAAAAAGAAAGAAGCCAGAGGGAAGAAGGTGATGTGGAGTACCACGTTATGTCCTGAGTCAAAAAAACTTTTTGATGAGGCATTTTAATATGAGATTGAATAAGCTTATTATGTATTTTCTGTATTTAAAAGTTCATTTAACTACATCCTAATTTCAAATGAATGAAGAAAAAAGAAATTTCAATTCAGCAGAAAAGTAAAATGTCATTTCACATTGATATATATATCTGAGGGGATTTGCTAACTGTCAATGGATGAGCTGAGGTAGCTGAAGTTATGGCTATACCTCTATCATTAGACCCATCCAACTTGATGAAATGGTCAAAAGATCAATAGCAGATATTAATTAGGCCTATGGTATTCAGGAAATAATTACCTTGCATTAAGAATAAATTACTTTGATAAGCAAATTAAAACAGTGTTGTCCTAGGCATATAAGAAAGTTTATGGGTGAAGAAAACTCAAACAAACAAAAAAGCCAAAAGCCAAATGAACAAAAAAAAAAGGGCAACAATTAATGTCTATTAATTAGAAATATTTTTTAAAACTATTATTAGTAAACTGCAAATTCTGCCCTGGCCCAATCCCCCAGTTTCACTGTAGTACTTAGTATTTAGTAGTATTCCATCAGAAATCCGTTTCTGTCGTTTCACTGAAGAAATCAAAATACAATATTATTTAATTCAAGGGTTATCTTTGGTCTTTGATATGTAAAGATCCTACAGGTTAAAACTGTTCTGTTCTCCTTAGCAAGAAGTGGGAGGGAGTAAAGAAGAAGGTCAGTAAAGTGAAAGTTCATGGACAAAGGGACCTGATTTTTTCAGGCCATGCCTGGACTTTGTACAACTAGTGCTGGTGCCAGGCAGAATTGTTGATAATAAACAGGGAAGCAAAGGACACACCAAGCAGAGCCCTGCCTACCTCACTGTTGCCTTTAGCAATCTCTGGTCTTTCTAACAATATGCTTCTCCTTGGTAAAATCCACCAAAGCATTAATAATTTCTTTACTGGTAGGGGATATGACTATAAAAGAGATAGTTCTGAAAGAGGTTGTTGGATTTTTTTTCCTGAGATTTAGATGATGATGTTCTTTGGTCATTTTTATCCTTCTGGCTCCAACTGTAACTCTGGATAAGCCAAGCTGTACAACTGCTGTTAATACAGCTTAGACTGCACACTTCTCACTTAATAGCTGCAAGTGCATTGAAGTTCCTCACTGTAACTCGTTCAAAATTCACCCATTCAGTCAGACAGGCATGTGTGCAACTTTCTTCTGAAGAGCAACCCAAGACAAGGGGGTGGGACAGCTCTGGTGCTTGTGTTTGTGCATGTTTAAGTGCTTTGACAATTTCAACATAAAGTATGAAGTACTTTTACAGGAGTCAAAGTAAATTAGGCAAGTAGTGCCAGGACACTGAAAGACTTTTTAAAGTAACAGAAATGAAGATTAAGAGTTGTCTTTCAATATAATAAATCAGCTTGTGGGGAGATTCCATTTAGACATGCATCACTCAAAGACAAATGCTTATCACCAGTACAGATAAAAATGATACAGTCGGCTTTATAGAAAAGAAATTCTGGTCTTGCGTTAAAAAGCAAAGCCTTTGTTACTGCTACTAGCAACTTGCTTCTGTTCGTTGACTTGACAGAAGTTTCAGTCACTCAGTGAGATTTGGGGAACCAAAGATGCTACCCATTCATTTATACTCAAATTATTGTACTCAAATAATTGGTCCTGTGATACAGGATGTAAAAGTCTTTCTATCTCTGTACTACCTATATCTTTCATAGTAAGTAGACAATTGCTGTAGGTCCTCTGAGGTTTCTGACTGCATTTTTCCTTAGGGTCATTATTTTCTTAATTCTGTATTTTCTTAAAGCAGTTTTCTTCGTTCATTAATTGCATACTCTTTGACTTGTTTTCTCCTAGTGATCTTTATCCTATGAATAGTCTATGAATGTTTGTGCACATGCTGTGTTTAGTAGCATTTTTACTCTCTGCTGAGACTCATTATTTGGCAGATGAATGCTGGCATGCAGGCTGATTTCTCTGAACTTTTCAGGAGTGCAATTAGCATACGACAGTGGTATAAGGGGTTCCACTCTAGTGAACCCCCTGAGCCACTCTTCATCGATGTGCAAATTTGCAGGCAGGTTGGCATAATTACAGTTTTGCATAATTATGAATAATTTTTGTTTATAGAGGATTAATGCATGAGATGTTATTACCATATGCAAGGGGTTACCTTTCCAATGGAAAGAAGATAAATGTTTATGAAGGTATGTTATATGGATTTGGCAAATATTTGCCAGAAGATGAATATGTATAATTCCCTATGTGCAGTGCAGAGAATATTCAGAGATACTAATCAGTCTTAGTGACAGTATGGGACTAATGACATTTCACTTGTTATGAGCTGTAAAGGCAAACCGCATTTACAGAAGGACCTGCTGCTAAAAACACAGAAATCATGTAAAGAGTATGAGCAAGATCCTGATGGCATATCTCCATTAGATGGTTGTATCTTAGTAAGCTTCCCTTTTAATCTGCATGATTTGGAGAAAAGTCCTTTCCTCTTTGTTTTGGTTATATAACTTGTGCTGTCATTAATGGTCAGATGATTGTGTGAGCGAATTCATAGTGGAGGCTGATTTTTTCCTATACTGTCATTAAATCAGGAATTGTAATCAATGCACTGTAGTCTGACTGTGCTGACAGCGGTCATAAAAAACTACTTTTTATTGTCAACTACTCTCCAACGAGCCAAGTTTTAAGTTAATATTTATCTTGTTCTCTGCATCTTTAGTTCATGCATCTTGATAGTTTATCCTTCCAGTACCTAAAAGTGGGCCTACAAGAAATCTGGAGAGGGACTTTTTACATGGACATGTAGTAACAGGATGAGGGGGAATGGTTTCAAACTGAAAGAGAATAGGTTTAGATTAGATATTTGGAAGGAATTCTTTACTATGTGGGTGGTGAGGTACTGCAACAGGTTTGTCGGAGAAGTGGTACATGTCCCATCGCTGGAAGTGTTCAAAGCCAGGTTGGATGAGATCCTGAGCAATGCGGTCTACTGGGTGGCATCCCTGACCATGGTGTGGGGATTGGAACTAGATGATCTGTAAGGTCCCTCCAACCCAAGCCTTTCTATGATTCTATACTTTGTCAATCACTTCATTCAGCCTCTGCAGTATTTTTTTTTCCTACCTAGGGCAACAAAGTTTAAGATATCATATAGAAGGAATGTGTTGCTGTATTCATTTATATTACTCTCTCAGCCTCACATAGTTAAATCTGAAATCTCTTTGGTTTGATTCAGTATAACACAGAGCTGTCAATCCCAGAGTACTGTTTGCTTATACCTTCAAACTGTCTCTTCCATTATCAACCTGCAGAGTCTACTTTTTCCTGTTCATATAGTCCTTTTGATTCTGTTATGAGAAGACAATGGAAAGATTGCCTTTACTTTTTTAAGCATTTATATTGGTTTACATGTTTACCTGTCTTCTTTCACAAAGTATTAAAACAAAATAGAACATGCCATTTGAAAACTTTTTCTTGCATTTGAAAAATGTGCCTTGCAACACAGAATGTTTGTTATATAATTGCATAGTTTTCCTTCTAACAATTTTGGTTTTTTAACATTGGTTTTATCTCAAATTTGCATTGATGCTTAGCAAACCACTGTAAAAAGTGCTTTCTTTTGAATAGCCGCAAAATGTTTTTAACTGAAACAATGTCAGATAATCAAAATAGTTATCTGCCCAAATGTTCTATATTTCTATATTTATTTCAAGGCAAAAAATAGAACTTGCATGTTAAAAGGACTTTGTTAATTATTATTTTTCTGGAAAAAAATTAATACTGCTTCAGCTTTTAAAATGTTTTGTTATAACTCTCCTGTTTATTTCAATTAGTCAACAAGAAGTCTCACAGTGCCAAAGAAATATTTGGGTTCCAAAAGGCAAGTATACAACCTTGTTGAAACATAACTTCCATTTATCCTTAAAAAACAACAGGCTGTGGTGACATGATAAAGCTGAAGCTAGACATGAGGTGTTTTTCAGAACAATGTTGAGGCTGTAAGAATAATTTCAGCATCTCAGTGTAAATTTCCCTAAGATGGATGAAACTATCATTTTCCTAAAGCCATAAAATAACTTCCAAGATCTCATGATCTGTAAGGATAAGCTTGTTCCTTTCATTAAAACAGCCCAACTGTGGGTAGAAGCAACAGGTAGTGAGTTGAAAGATGTGCTTTAACATAAGTTTGCCTTGCACTTTCTGTGATGAAATTGAGTAATTTTATTTCTAGGATCCACTGACTTGTGTTTTAACAGAACTAAAACAATCTAAAAATGTTCAACAAAATAAGAAAAGTAAATACAGTAGTTTAGGTCAACTTACGTAAAATTATTTTAGTTTAACAAAGTTTATGGCTTTCGTTGCCTTTTACATCCCAGTAAATCTGGTTAAAGCAGGTATTTATGCTAGATGCACAAAAATAAATTCTATTTAATTTTGCCTCAAAGATAAAGAAATTACAAGGTTTTTAGTCTTTTCATCAATTTAGAAAAAAAAAAGAAAAGGCAGAGATGCAGATAGTTGCTTTAGAAGCTCCATGAATTGTCTTTATAGTAAATACGTATCATCAGTAGAAGAGTGAAAGGGCTGGATTTGTTATTTTGGACAGAACATAAAGAAGAAAAGAGTTTCTTAGTTCAAGACAAGCACTGCATTTCCTAGGTTTCCTATGGATGAAATCCCTAAATTCTTGTTAAAGTCAATGGGCCTTTGCTGTCATGACTAAATAAATCTGACAGCTAACTGACTCTGAGACAGCAAATTTATTATATGGTTTAAAGAACCTATAACAACTCCCCCTGTCTCACTGTTAGCAAAACTAATGCATCAGATGTTCAGCATCTGCTGTGTGGAACTAATGACATCCATCATGATAACACATAAGACTTCATATTTCCCCTTATTATGATAACAAAAGATAGCACAGCTTCAGAGAAACAGTATGCAACATCCTTACAATGGATAAAATGACATCTCTCCTCTGAAGTACATGGAGTTACTCTGATTTGGGGGGGTTACACTGAATTGGATCATCTGAAAGCAATAAAATTTGACTTCAAAGTTGCCAGACAGTACCTTCTTGGGGAGATTGTTTGTTGTTACTGGATTCTGTGGCTTTTGTTTGATTTTTCGAGTTTTTTTCCAATGATAGAGTTAGGTCATTCATCTCTTTAGATTTTACTTAAGTCTTCAATCTCCCTCTGAAGAGCCTACAAATAGCTGCCAGATCACTGCAGGTTTTGACCATTTTTCAGTTGGCTAGAGCAATGACAAAGCAGAAGGAAGCTCATCTGTTTTGTTGCCTCTGCCTCTCCACTGACCAACTTCTAGAAAGTTGTCATTACTAAACTGATTTGTCCTTCTGGTTCTCCCAGTGTCTGTAAGTGTTGTTATGAAACTTGAATGGTTTACAACTTTATAAATACAAAGTCAGAAACCCAAACCCCATTGTGGTCAATAAAAAGTTGTGCCTGACACTCTTTAAGCCATATGCTAAGTATTTACATTAAAAAGTTGTTTTTTAAAAGAGGGGAGTTGGGAAGCTGTAGGGGTTTCCGCGTTTTTTTATTTCACTTCATTCCTGCCACATTTACATTCATTAACACTGCAATCCTATGAATAAGCAGAGACCATATATAGTTCAGCAACATTTTAATAGGTCACAGGTAGGGTGACTTGCTGCAAAACTTTGAATAGCCACTTCAGGTTACTATATTAATCTACAACTGATAACATAGTGTTCTTTTTGACACCTAAATAACTGCTTAAAACCTAGCTCAAATTAAAAGGCAGTGATGTCTTAAGCCATTTATCATAATTTGTGAACCTCTAACCAATACACTGTGAACAAGATTCTCTCTAATAAACAGGTGCTAATTAATTAATACCTGTAATCTTTAACCCTTTCAAAGCTTCTCCAGCCAATTCTAGGAGAAAGAGCAAAGACTTTGTGGCTAAGCAGTCAGTAGCATGGCATGCTCAGCCTACAAGCAAGCTTTCCAGATCAAACTGTGATGTGAACCAAGAAGACTGGTGCTATAATATTGAAGGTTATGATAGGGACAGATATACAAGGGCAGGCAGCATTTTAAGCGACATCATTTGTTTCCAACGCATCAGTTGTGAACTTTTCAAAAGTAACGTGGTATTCAGAATTCTTGAGTTTTTACAGATTCTGTAATATTCAGCTTGAAACCTTTAGAATGGGGCCTTAAATACAAAATAAAGAACTTTTAGCACTTGAAGCTAAGATAATATGCATATTGTACAACTGCAAATCTCTTTTTGCTGAGTTTTTGGAATATATTTCCTTTTGCATTTTAATTTTTCTTTCCAAGTATAACCAAAAACTGCCATTTCTTATTTTCTTATTTGTTATTTCTAACAAAAATAACCTTCTGGGATTCCTGTCCACCTCCCCAAAAGTACTAAGTTAAATGTTTATGAAGCAAGTCCTAAGCTAAACATCACTATTGAATGATGACTGCTAAATTCCCCATAATCCCTGAATTATAAAAATATGATTTTAGAAAAATTTTGCATCATCACAATTAGACACACAAGGTTGATCTCAGTAGTCACTTTTGATTCGTGTATTTCAAACTGAATTGAAAAAAAAAAAACCAAAACACCAAAGAGTTTTTGTGCTGCAGGTTGGGAAAGAGCTAAAGAAATGCAATGTGACACACCAAAGAGCACTAAACCAAATAACAAGGCAGAAATAAAATTGAGGTCACCTGGGCAGTAGTCTAAGATCTGTACAAGGACTATCCTTCCTCTCTCTTCCATGTACCTATTCCAGCAATATTATGAAAGAAAAACAGCTTTTTTAAAGTCTTGAATGTCCTATTCTCTAATTAGGCAAGTCCCTGGTTAGCTGCCATTGAGATCAGGAATACTACTATTGAAAATAGTAAAGTTTAAAGAGCTGTTGTGAAGGCTTCTGAAATGCCTAGGAAGGACATTGGGAGACCTGTTTTGTTATCCTCTTTTAACCTTGAAAAACAAGAGATCATTTCAGCTTTAAAAGAGGAAGGATGACCGTGAAACCAGCAAAAAGAGTATTTTACTTCACAGAAGTGTTTGCCTTTCAGTACTGAAAAAGTCCTTCAAGATGGATAGGATGCATTTCTATGAGAAATGTGGGAGGTAATTTGACAAAATTAGCAAAGCTCATAATGCCTTTACTAAAAAAATATCAATTTCAGCAAAATTTATGGACTGGCATGAATGTGACTGTGATAGTGCTCAACGTGCTTGTTAAACGTTTATCATTCAGGACCAGTTTCAGATGGAACAATGGGAAGAAATGTTTAAAATGGAACATTTTCCAAAATGGAGGACATTATTGTTCTTACAAGGAAGCAATTCACTTTTCTATGAAATACCAAGAGTCACTGGTGAAGGCAGAAACCCTGATGCAAATAGTGACAGATTACTGTCAAATCTCATGTCCTCAGATTCTTGCTAGTTTAAAGGACTTTAAACTAGAAACCTCACTGATGTAGGAAAGAATTTTCTCTCACATTTTCCTCATTCGCATTCAGCTGAAATAAGTTGTTGATGCCTCACGAAGTGAGAAAAAGAAAGGGAAGTTAAATCCATTCAAATTAACTCAGCTAATGCATGTTGGACAGCCTCAGGTTATTAAGAAACATTACTGTATTGTCTGTTCCCTCTTAACTGAAGAGATTTCATAAAACCTAAGTTAAAAACATTCTCCATCTTTCCCTTTTCTTTTGCTTGAATGCCAATTTACAAAGCATCATATATGCAGGAAGATGGCATGCAGAAAAATTTGGTGAGACCAAACGAAAGTGAAAAGGGAGGAAACATGAGTTTTTTCTATACCCTTAGTGGGAAATAATATGACAGTTCTTTTTTAAGTATATTTTTGTACATTGAAGTTGTTTTGTCCTTTCCAGAGGACGCATGTCCTGAAAAAAAATTTCACTTCTTATATTTTCTGCCTGTTTGATATCGGTTGTTGCATCTAGATGACCTGTCAGTGACAAGTATGAGCTTATGTTGATGTGCTTTGCACTTGGGAAAACTTTCAAGAAAAAGACTCACATGGGAGTTATTGTGGATAACTTAGTGGAGGCATACACTCAAGGTGAAGGAGTGAAAAACTAAACAGATAATTAAATAAAAGAGAGGCCCAAAAGAGTAAAGGAAAAAAGTGTAATCAGACATCTTGGATAACAGGGACCCTGTTTATGCCTTTAAAAAGCATGGAATTGAATTAGAAATTAAAGAAGTAATAACAGTGACTACTGGTAGTAGAATTTACATATATAAAATTTCCTGTGACTTGACCAAACCCTCTGGAAATTGCTTAGTGCTTTTGCACAGCCTCAATGAAAATCAGAGAACAGATTACATAACTAAAAATTGTAGTTTTCCCACACAATCTTCGTTTGCTTTTGAAGTGAAATACTCTTCCATATACCCAAGTCAATAGACGACATTTCATTTCTTTCACCGTTGGATGTTTTCCATCCTTCAGTCCCTCCAGCCTACCTTTGAGAGGGGCACACTGGAGTAAATGAAGTCAAAATGCAATGCATTCTTTGCATTTTTTCCATTGACCATCCATTTTCTGAGATAGAAAGGTACAATAGTCTTCCAAATCCCAAATAAATCGGTCAATTGAAAAGGACACAAAAAAGCCTAACTAGGCTTTTAGTCCCCTTTACCAACATACAGATCTAGCTAAAGTTAACCTCAAAGGCCGTTCTTCAGTCAAAGTCAAACGGAATAGCTTTCAGCAAAATTTCTTTCTCTCCCTCCTCAGGTTCACTTGCATCAGTGTGAGCATAATGTCTTATTTTGTATTTCTTGGTCTTTTTTTCACTGTATTCTCTGATCATTTCTTTTTCTCTAAGCCTTAAGCAATGGATCTGCAATATACAGGCAGGCACATCTGAACATGCAGCTTTTTTGGAAAGTGAATGCGTATATTGCTTTATGAGTTGTTGCCACTTATTTCTTTCAAGAAGGAAAAAAAAGGAAAGGACATTATATGACAATCTTTAAGTCACATCCCTTTAGTCACAATTACAAGGTCTTTGATAACACTTTGACATTTATATGGTATCTTATATGCAATAATCAGTGCCTCTATGCCTCCCTCTCTAGAACACATTTTTAAGCATGGAGTAATCCCTAGCTTGGCCTGTTTTGAAATACTCTTTCGTTTCTTTCTCAGAGCTTTAGATATCATCAAACACTCTACCCTTAGATAAATAAAGTTTGCCAACCTCAGTTCACACTTCAAAATTTGTAAAAATATGTGGTGATTTAAAAAAAAAGGAGTCATGTTTTGAACAGTGACTACAGTCTTAACTTGGCTTTTCACAAAGCTGTTCATTCAAATGACATTCATATATGAGGCAGTCAACCTGAAAAATACCCATCTATGTGAGCAGGCTTTCTAAACTATTGACCTATTTTACCATATGGAACAATAATCCAAATAAAATTGCAAATACTGAAATGCAGACAATCAGAGTATTTTTGTTGTTGATTTAAAAATCATAGTTCTTGTCCATGAGCACTGAATTTGTACTCCTAAAAGATATTAATAGTCCTAGTGTTGGGCAGATATTCCCCATTTATCCATAAATTATCAGAAATATTAAGAGTATCTTTGAAAAGTGACTGACTTTTCCTGAAAGTGCTAAGAAAGCTGATTCTGGAAGGAAGGGAATTGTTTAAACACTGTTTCTAGTAGCAGGAAACTTGGAAAGACTGCCCAGAACATTCTGTGACTTTATTTTTTTGCAGGAGATTTCTAAAGGAGGTTTGTTTAAACCCTATCTCTACCAATGACTCTTTGTGTGGTCTGGGAAAACTATTATATCTTTACTGTCCCTTTATGAGTAAAGTTAGTCAACATGCGAGGGATTTTTTATTACTTTTAAAATCTCATGGAAAATGTCATTATAGTAGTGATCACTTTTGCTTATTTTTGTCTTGGCCAAAAGTTTTAGGAAACTATTTTGACTTTCCTTCAAAATTAAATATTTTTTCAGATTAAAAATTCTAAGCAGAGACATTTTAAATTAGAAAATAAATTATGGGTTTTCACTTTCTTATGAAAGGCTTTCATTTATAAGCCATGTCATTACTTACTGCAGTGGTATTCATTCAGCTGGAAGACCTCTTCACTTCAAGAAAAAAAATAATGGAACTTTTTATATTTCTTTTCCATTTAAGACTAAGTTTTCTGGAGTACAGGTTTTCTAACACCTTTTGTTTTTCTTGCACTAAACACATTGACATTGCAATCTGGTTTTGAAATTCCTGCTGCTTTTCTAACAAAAATAATTCCTACTGTGTTCACTGTGAAGCCAGAGAACTGCAAGGGCATCTGAACGGGGATCACCAGCTAAACATTTAAGGTGTATTAAGCCTGGTTTGCACCACTAACACTACATTTTTGTAAATCATGTAATTAGAGTAAGAATGGCATCCTTCCTGAATTGCTGGTAGGTTTTGTTTATTGGGGGGGTTATGTTGTATTTTTTAAATAAAAAACAAGCAAACAAAACAATGAAAAACCCAAACAAACAAACAACACTCCCCCCCCCTCCCCGAATATAACAATAATAATTAAAGAAGCTGAAAGCAAGTGTGGTATACAGAATGAACTTGGCAAATTATATATCAGAAATTGTGGGCTTCTCTTCCTTTTATCTTTTGGATTTATTTTTTTTTTTGGTTGGTTGGTTGGTTGGGGATTTTTTTTGGTGTCTTGTGGTAAGATTTTTCTTTAGTTAATCTTTAATAAATGTGATTATGTAAACAAAGTCTTTCCAGAATGTCTTACTAGTTTTCCGTCCTTTCTTCTTTCCTCAGTAACCTCTCTATCTCCTTCTTAACAGAAAATTTGAGTTTGGGCTAGAGAGAAATGCAATTGCAGTGCTTAAGGAACACAGAAAGGTGAAATTCTGAGCTGGTCTGCTGTCTCTTTGCCACAGTCCCCATCCAGAAGTTCACATAGCTTCTACGATGTCTGAAATACCATCTGTTGATTTAAAATGTCTTTAGAGAGTATTCTCCTAAGTGACATCATTTGACATTTTCTTAAGACAATGAAAGTGTAAAGCACGAAGATGTTACTTGGGTTACTTTACATCCTACCTGTGACAAGGAAGGTAAATTGCTCACCTCACTGCCACACAAATGGGGAATTCCAAGGAAAACAGGGCAATACGATTTGCAATTTTTTTATGTAATTCTCTAAAATTAAAGCTGTGGAGAAAGAAGACCTGGATCAAATTTATTATCACTTACCAATCTTCACAGCCTTGAAGAAGGAAATAGCCTATCCTATTTTGCATCTCTTCAGTAGTAGGTCACATTTCAGAGACATTGTAGAATTTTTTAGTTTATATCTGACTCCCTTTAAGGAAGCAGCGAGTCAGAAAGTCATATCATATACAGTATCAAGATCACTAATTTCTTTTACAAGAACACAAGAGTTTGCTTGCTTCTCTTCCTCAACACCTTGGTCACTTCTTAGAGCAAAAGATCCTAGCATGAAATGGCATTTTGTTTTGCCAAAATAGTATATGATATTAGCCAAGTGACCAATTAGTAGCAAAACTGTCTCACAAGCTTTGCTATTTCTTTACTCCAATATGTGTCTAATCATTTTGTGTCTCCTACTCATCAACTTGCACATTTTTGCCAGGGAGCCTTATAAATTTGTTTGAAGTGTCTTGGGCCCAGAACAGGAGTTTTGATACTGTTCAAGTAAGTACCAAATAATATTAAAAGAAATTAATTTATGGGTTTATTAATTGTACAATATGAGAAAATACCTCTCAAGTACAAATGGCACTATTTCAAGATCCAAAATACTAATCAATCTCAAGTTTTGCTGAGTTCAGGCTCCATAGAGGACACATGGGGGAATGAAGGCATCAAAAATCAGTAAAAAGGAATGCCTACTGATGCAACAGTCATGTAAAAGATTAAGAAAGATAAAACTAAAAATGAAGGCCTGGAGACAGAAGGCTAGAGAATAAATTCAAGTGAAAAATATAAACAAATATACTTGTCCAAACTTGAGTGTGATAGAAACAGTGCTTTATATTCCATGCTGAGTGTATGTGAGAAATTAGCAGATTTTCATAGATTTTAAACTCTCTACCACAGCATAAGAGCAAACTGGACTTGCTAAATGAGATGACAGAATGCAGATTTGTTGAATATCTCATGCATATGCTTCCATAGCTACAGCTTTTCATGCCAAACTTCTCTAAGTTTCATTGAATGTACTCATTTAAGGCCATGGTCAGAGAACTGTCTAAAAAATAAAACCCTAATTACTCAGTGACAACTAGACCAAGGCTAAATCCACAGATAATTCCATACAAATATGATCAATCTGAAATTAACACTTGCAAACAATGGAGAAGCAGCAGTTGGCTGTTCCATGAGGGAAGGGGAACTAAGGGTGACAGCAGGGCAAGGCAGGCATGCCTCACTCCACCAAGGGGAGAAGAATCAACTCAGGTTCTGCCAGTGACCACCATACAAGACCAAAGGAAAGTCCAAGATCAAGCTAGGAAGTCAGTGAGACAAGCAAAGGTCTAGGAACTTATATATAAACCTGTTCTGAAGAAGCCTAATGATATAAAAAACTTGTTAAAAGAATTTAGAACCAGGATTTTAAAAGAGACCATAAACACATAGGCTAGGATAATATACCCTGGGTTTTCTAAAGGCTCTGAAAATTTCCCTGGCTGAGCAATCCTAAAGAACTTGTAGATCATGGGACATGAGAGAACACCTGACCATAAGTACATAATTGAATAAAAAGAAAGCTTTAATACTAAATAGACAATTTCACACTGCCTGACCATTTACACTGGCTTTTTACTGTACTGTACAAAGTTTTAAAAATTACTGAGGAAAGCAATTAAATAATACAATGTCATGGTATGTAGACTATATAAAATTATTTAGGATAGTAAAAACTTCAGCTATCAAATGGCTGAGGAGGATCTCCTAATGTTATGGGATATTTCAATAAAATTCAAAGTTGATAAACCCACCCTATATTGGGAAAATAATGCTACATATGCAACTGTAGTCTTCAAAAGAGCTGTTTTCAGTGAGAAAAATACATTCAATTTAATGATGGCAACTGTCATTTCTCCATTGTACTACACAGTCTATAAACTCAAAACAATGGACAGTTTTGGTGCTTAACTACTTCCTGAGGTATCATTCTTTTCTCCATGACAATGGGCAGTTGAGCAGCAATCCAAAAAATTCTGTTGGCAAACCAGCAGAATTGATAATTAACAGTGGGAACAATCTTTTTTGCATCCCTAACCCCATCTGGCTGCCCACCATTTAGAAGAGTCTGCTGTATCTTATTATACAGACATAATAATTAATGCAAATAAGATAACTTTCACAGAGCCCTGTCCCCCGTCTGCTCTCAGCAGAGTAAGTGATTTAAGATGTGTTTGAAGACTGTATATCCTCTACAAGGGTAAGTTAGCACAGGTCACAGATTTTGGAGTTGAAAGAGAAAGTGAGGAGAGAGGAAGTGAGGGAAAGCAAGATGCATAACAAAGTGTATTGAAAGCAAACATTCTATTGGAGGAAAATGTTTGTAGCAATTACTAGGAATGCTATATGCGTGTACCTCCTTTAGAACTAGACACACTTATTTGTAAACTTATTTTTCAATAAATAATCCATTTA